>CADEBD010000041.1:1200000-1800000 GCA_902825455.1 Arctia plantaginis | reverse complement strand
GATGGTTGGATGGTTTAAGCGGTCGCCACGCCGCTTCCTACTACGCCGAGTGTTGTGGGTTCAAGCCCCACATGGGACGACACTTTGTGTGATCCACAAATTGTTGTTCTGAGTCTGGGTGTTCTTTGTGTCCATTTTATGTAGGTTTGTAAAGCCCCCCGCGAAACACAGTATATACTCCTAATGCGGGAGTTGTCTTTAAAAAAAAAATATTAAAGAGAAATACATACATTTCTATTATAATCGTGAAGATAGCGAAGCATCTCATTTGGTCTGCGGTCAGGGTCAGCCTGACCCTGACTTGTATGCAAATCACATAAATTATAGTTCATTTGCATCTACAATAGCATAGAAAACATTCCATTTAAGTGCCTGCAGTATTTAACCTACAATTACCGATGAGGCTGTTGTCGTGATACAAGAAATTCCATACCTGGCTCAAGTGGCTATCAATTTTAGTAATATGTAATAGGGGTTAAAGTATGAAATTGTCGTTGTATAGTAATAGATACTTTGAATTAACATAAAACCTTCATGGTGTGAGATTTTAGTGTAAAACTTTTTTCACATGATGCCTGTGGTTTTTCATTAAAAAAATGGGTACCATTCGATTTTAGATACTTAATTGTTTTTTTTTTATTCAGCTTAGAGGTGAAAGAAGGATTATTTCGTAATGGTCACTGTTTGGTGGTCTGTACACTATATGTAAGCTTTCTCAGGTCTGGTCAGGCAGTATACCTGGTTCCCCGGCTATTAGTACCCGAGACAGCATGCGGTTTTAGTCGGTTCGAGTCCGACATGCCACCGACAGGTGGTATCCGAGGAAATTTGCGCACGAAAAAAAAAAAAAAGGGTCTGGTCAGGCAATTGCAACATATGTTTACTGTGCCGAACTTCGAACAATGATGGCGAAACTGGCAGCGAAACAGTCCCGACTCGTGTATCGATCGTCACCATTATTGCTCCATGATAACGCAAGACATCACATTGCACGAGAAGCGGTTGTAACTCTACAGGGACTACAGCTGGAAACCATACATCATCCTCTGTACCAGACCTTGCTCCCACGGACTACCGTATTTTTTTTGTGATTTGGGCAATTTTCTACGTGATAAAAAAGGCTTCCCAGTAGGCAGTACAAAATGCTTTCACACAGTTTGCCGAATCTAGATCCCCAGAGTTTTACGAGATGAATTTCCGTCTAGATGGCAGCAATGTAAAGATAATGTGTTTAAAAACCAAATTTATTTTGCATTTCTTCAAGAAAAAAATAATACCAAATATAAGACAAATATAATACATTATAGAGTCCACAAAGTTCTTCGCTATTCTAAATATATCTATAAAAGGAGAAACTGACTGGCTGATTAACTGTCTGATATATCAACGCACTGCTAAAGCCACTGGGTTTATAAGCATGAAAGTTTGCACAAATGTTCCTTAGGTGACGTAGGGTTGCTCTAAGAAAGGGTTTTTAAAAAATCCACCCCTAAGGGTGCTAAATGGGGGTTCGAATTTTATATGAAACTTTGTTATTTTTGGTAGTAGCGTTTTTAAACTCACAGTAAATACTCTTTCTAAAATGTAATAAAAACGTTGTTCCAAATTTTTCAAAACTACCCTTCACAAGGGGTGCAAGTTTGTATAGGAAACATTTGTTTTTAACTTATAGATTTCAAACCCAGTATAATTATATTATCTATCAATAATAATTAGACACCAATTTTTTTACTTTTCAAAACGTAAGTATGTTTGTTACTTAATCACGTCAAAACAGCTTTCTGGATCTGGACGATATTTGTCACATAGATAGGGAATAGCACAGAGAGAGTACTATTAATACCGGGCAGATTTACTGGCAAAATTTACATTTACGTGAGCGAAGCCGTGAATGAAAAGCTAGTTCATTTATAAATTCTTCAACGTAATTATGAAATGTTGACAGGAATAATAGCAGGTGGTGTATCTTTAACTATCAGTGTCCACAAGACATTTAAAGATTTTTTTATCATCATTATCATCATCATCAACAGCCTTTCATATTCCACTGCCGGACATAGGCCTCTCCTTAGAAAGGAGGTGTTCTCCTACTATAGCACTCTGGCCAGACGGGTTGTACAGGGTTTGTGTCAAGTATTCCTTCTCTTTGCAGTGCTATTGTCCTGCGTAATTTGTTCCCTTAGTCGGCTCTTACGACACCCTCGGAATGAATAGGGATTGTGATACACCGTATTCTTAATCCATCACCGCACGAATACTATTAGTATGTGTTAGTAAGCATTAGTAACATTTCATTAAACGTTCGTCTAAACTCTGGTTACTAAAGGTAGCTGTAAAACTACTAATTATAATCCTGACCCTTTGCTTTACTTCATTTACTAATTAAAAGCCAGGTTATTTTACAATAGCAGTCAGCGTGTGTGAAGCATATTATCCTCACGATAATCTTGCTTGCGATTTTGCTATTGATCCTGCCTTATCTGTATCAGTCATAGTCAAAAATATTAAAGGTAAAATGGTGGAAAGAATTTTTCCAACTAAAGAAAAAAACATTAGCGTTTTTACAGAAGCTATTTAACAGTGAAATAATTACTAAATAAATAAAGTAAGTCGTAATTTTCTTTGTTGGTTTATGAGTTTGTTATTACTACTCCCACATAGAGTTAAAGGAAGCATAACTCTCTATTATAGACCAATTAAAGCAGGGAAGCCCTTAATTATATTGTTTTAGTGCTAAATTAATAGCCGATGAAACTGTTACCTTATTTATAATAAAATATAAGTACCTGATAGATTTGTTTTAACATAGGGATTAAGACTATATTGGCAATTAATAAAGTTTAATACGTTTAATAATAATAATATACTACCACATTCACACAACGCCATCTAATCCCATACTAAGCAGAGCTTGTACTATGGGTACTAGACAACTGATATAAATACATATTTAATAAATATTTTTTGTAAATACATACATATTATACATAGAAACACCCAGACCAAATAAAACTTTAAATGTTCATGTACACAAATGTTTGACTTGAGCGGGAACCGAACCCGTGACCCTTGGAATAGCAGTGCGTTGCACAAACCACTACGCCATCTGATCGTTACTTGTTACTTTAAGATTAAACGTGACTTTTAGACTTGCTTCATCTTAATTATTTTCTTATAAATTTACATTTTTGCTCAATTTTGGTTACCCATTAGATAGGCCCACATGCCCGTTGATAGAAGTTATGTTACTCGTAGCATAAGATAGACATTAATATCTGAGTCGAATCCCATTGCTAGCAGCTTAAGGCAAGATAATTGCTTTTTAATCTTATTAAAACTAAAACTGCATGAAGCGAGTGAAGAATTGTTTTAATATAGAACCAGTGCCAGTGTCCACACACAATTTTAAGTTGCGGATAGGAAACCAGGACTATATTTCGACTTACAAATCTTTCCATTTGGAAGGCAAAATGTAAGAATTTAAAAGTGCTATGCTTTCGAAATAAGTAATATTGTTAATTTAACAAAGTAGGTTTATGGAGTTCATGAGCAACACAATCACCGGCTTTCATTTGCGAGTTCCTGTATACGGATATACGGATACATTGACATGCAAATTTATTCTTGATATATTTTCTGCATAGATATAATATGCAAATATATTCTGGATATTCTTGTGCGAGGATGTGAGTACAAAAACTCTTGAGTGAAATGTCGACTTACAGACGCTGACGTTAATCAGATCACAGCTCACAGTAGCTGGTTTTAATCAGATCTGTGTGTTCTCTTGGTGTTCTTGATGTGCTCTTATTTATAAATGAGACTTCTACTTTTAAGTTCTGTCTGTTCTAAGAGTTAGTCTAGTAGAGTCTAGTTTCTATTTATACTTTACAAAGAAAAGCTTGGATGATGAAATGAGAAACACCTTCAAGGCGAGTGGCTTGACGATAAGGGTATTAATAAAAACCTCTCTTTAGATATCGAGAGGTTATATATATATAACTGTCGACCCATACCCTGAAGCGATTATTCGGCTGGTTTGCGTTTGGTATATTGGTCGTTACGAAAATGATAGCAATAAAAAATTACATTTACGCGTGAAAAGGTCAGTGATATATTTAGATAATTTTGTATTCTTGCATTCCATTGTATTTAGAATATTAAATCTCGGGTGTTTGAACCTTCATGCTGTTGGTGCAAAACTTAAACTGATATCATAATGACAGCAAGTTGACGTTTTAAGTATTTTGCGCTCTATCTGGCTATCACACGGAGGTCGTGCGTTAGATTCCCACCCACGACAAATATTATGTTATTCTGTGTCTAGGTGTAATTTCTCTGTAATACTCGTATGTATGTATTTAGAAATATATAAGCATAAGTATGTTTATTAAAATAGAGACTGATATCACAGCGTGTGAGATGTGTCAACAAAAAGGTGAAACACTTTTTCCCACTAATATATGTTAAATGACTTGGGTTGCAGATGGAGGTCCCGACATCAGAGGCGCACGAAACGATATTATTTAACCAAACTATCAAGTGTATCAAGTCAACAACAGCCGAATGAGTTATTCTGTGACAATATGAAACAATAAAATAATATATAGCAATAAATGTTATCTAATAAAACAAATAACTTAAAATAAATTACAGACAAACACTTGTTCTCGTGTATTCCCAAGAAAATGTCTATAAATTACTAGAAAGTGTTCTTAGCTTGTATACTAGATCAGACCGGGTTGGTAAGTATCGCTTGAAGGTGCATTTACATACGTGGAGCCATCATTTCGTAATAAGAGGTCTAGAAGTATAACCCTTTGTTGTGTAGGTTCGGTTTGTCTTTTTAGTAAAGCTTTTAAATTTAAGTCTTTAAGGGATAAAAAAAAGTGCGTCGAGTGAAATCAAAGTTTAATTAATAAATGATTTAATAAAAATGATTGAGTTTATATTTTCGGGTGAAGTAACGGACAAACTTTTAAATCTGAGTGAGGTTACCGGAGCCTCCAATACCGAGAATGCTGCGGGGAGGGGGCATTCCTAGTCTTCAGATTAGCAGGTAGCAATATGCTGCTACAATCAAGTAATATGGACTTAGATCGCTGATGTCTTTTGACTGAGGATGCCTTTATGAACTTTGACTTTGTAGTGGTTTAAGTGGTCGCCAAGCCACTTCCTACTGCGCTGAGTGTTGTGGGTTCGATCCCCACATGGGACGACACTTTGTATGATCCACAAATTGTCGTTTTGAGTCTGGGTGTTTTTTGCGTCCGTCATGTATGTTTGTAAAGTCCCCCGCGTCACAGGATGGATTCCTAGTGCGGAAGTTGTCTATAAAAAAGAAAAAGAACAATGAAAAGCAGATGAGTTTAAAAGATACTTTTGGTGTGGTGACACAGCCTTGCACAGACATCTGCAGCGTTTGAGGTTGTTACTGTACCATAATGGCACTGATTTTCCAATTTTTTATTGCTATTACGGCAAACATTTTCAAATCAAATTATAATAATGAAACCGTGTTGTCGAAATCTACACTCACCAATATACTCGTAGTAGTCTTTCCACTTCTAAGTATAGGCAAGCTTGTAATTTCCTTAGAGGTTTCAATATCAGAAGAGCCTACTTACAGATTGCGCATTCGTTTTTTTTACATAAGCCATGTATGTCATGTTTAATTCAATGTTAGTATTTATACTAAAAAAACCATAAAAGTGATATCAATCTTAAAAGAATCTGATAAGAATTTCTCACAATAACTTTTTATAAGCCGTGATGACTTCAGAGGGCGAAAGGCCACAGTCCCATGACTGTGGACTTTCGCCCTCTGAAGTCATCACGGCTTATAAAAAGTTATTGTTATTGTACTTACAACGGGTTGTAAGTACAATGCGACGTAAACACAAACTGAAGTATTGATACATACCTATTATTGTAGATAGACAATAGTTCTAAACATCATTGTTAAAACTATTTGGTTCCTCTTGGATAAATCGGATTCCTGGTCAAGGAAAGACATGACACTTAGATCAGATTCATTTTGTGGTAACGAGAGACTTTCAATAATAATCACTAATCTTTGAAGCTTTGAAAAGTTAGAAGAGCGTGACCAGAAATCTAACTCGTGTTGACCACCGATACTAATACAAAAGTTGAGTTAAATTCTATGTCAATCTGTACCCAGCCATGCTTTGCTATGGCACATTGGAATTGCATCGATGAGAAATGACAAACAAAATTGACGCAAAAAATAGATAAAAACCATCCATAAAGCGACAACGCTTTTAAAAATTTGAGCTCAATCGGCGCAGAACTTTTAATTCTTTGAAGCGTACACTAACAAACTTAACATTTTTATAAATACAATTTTTATGGAGTAGGGGGCAAACGAGTAGACGGGTCATCTGATTTAAAGCGACTTAGTGCCGCCCATGAACGCTTGCAACTCAGAAGTCACAAGCGCGTTACCAGCCCTTGAGAAAGGAGTACGCTCTTTTCTTGAAGGTTTGAAGGTCGCATCGGTCCGGAAAAACCACAAACGATAATATGCGCGCTTGCGCATTATATGGTTGGAGTGATAGACTGGAGTGATATACTGCCTCGATCTGTTCAGCACACCAAGCTTCTTCAAGGCCAATTTGACCTTACCCTTTAAATGACCGCGAAACTGTACTTCGTTCGAGATGTCGCGACGATGCCTAGGATTCCGACACTGGCTAAGGCAAGTAGGGGGTGCTCTTGAACCAAGGCGATACGACAAACGGTATTTTGGTAGTAATTAAGTTTATTTCTTAAATCGAGTTGTCAAATTTTACAAAAAAAAAAAATTGTTAATCTTAGTATACTATTTTGTTTTACTTAGTTCTCTACAACAGGTAAAAACCTTCTCCAAAGATATCCCGTCTTCTTTAGATTGGGATATTTTACTCCAGTTGGTACTACCGATACTATAAGTAAAATTCAAAAGAAACACATGACTTTTAAGCTATAAGGAGGAAATTTATAGAAATACTAGCTGACCCGGCAAACGTTGTTCTGCCATATACATTAATTCAAAAAAATTGTCAAAAAAAAATTGGGGTATGAAAAATAGCTGTTGGCCGATTCTCAGACCTACCCGATATGCACACAAAATTTCATGAAAATCGTTCTAGCCGTTTCGGAGGAGTTCAACCACGCACACCGTGACATGACAATTTTATATATTAGATAAACTATTCGTCATTTTCAAAAGTAGGCAACATCAGACCACAGTGCCGTTCCACATAATATATGATGAGTTTTCTTGAAGTGCAATAAAAACCCACTTCGCCATACCCCATACGCCACAGTTCGGCACTTACTTGATAGCTCACTCTGCATCAGTCCTCTCTTATTGCCCATACCCATACCTAGGTTGATAAGTACCTACAATAACTATATTTATGAACAGTCAATATTTTCCTAGAAACTTGCCAACGAAAATTTATTATTGAAATACCTACATATATTTATAGCTGAGTTTCAATCGAATACTATTTACTCTTTAAAAAAATCATTTCTTTTCAATTCTATACATTCAGTATTATTCCCGGATTAAATTTGATGATGCTGTTTGCTATTTGGCATGTGTTCATTGATTATACCCATTACTAAATTATTACTCAAACATAGAGTAGATTTTCCGCATAGTAGAACAAAACTCGTTTAATGATTACATAGTTACATCTATTTCCATAATGGAAATGGTTACGCCACTTTTTGTCTATTTCTAATAGAATCGAAAACATATGAAGCACGCATTTACCTATTTAGTCATTATTTATCAATTTATCATTTAGTAAGCTCAACGTTTGACTTAGTTGTTGCTCAGTACGTTTTCTCACGACCCGTAGTATAAAGGAACTTCAATCTACTGAAATGGTTGAGAGATTTCCTTGAGGATTTAATCTGTGCGCAAACAAACAGCTTCCACGTGTTTCCTTTCCATCTTGAGTTAAGATTTAGAATAAACTCCTCCGAAATACAATTTGTAATGGAAATACTGAAAACAAGAAGACTTTTGCTACGTGACTCACGCTTGGGATCAAAATTGATCTTTGACTTGCACTTGAAGTCGACTAAAAACATATCGGATATCGATGAGTATTGTGTGGGAATTGAACGAAAAAAAACGAAGAGTGAATTTCACATTATTTAGTTTGAGTTTTAGATTAATTCTTTGAGATTTAAATAGTTTTTGAACTAGTTTAAGATATACGGTCGGTTGGTGGTATTCCTTGTGCTTTTGTCAAAGATAAACTGGTACTTCTAATATCACAAAATCAATTAAACTTGTTATTATTATTTATATGAATATATTACTTTTAAACTTTCAAGTTTTCGTTATACCTTCAGAGGCGGACTTAGAAGCATTCTCTGTTAGTCAATCGTAGGATAATGTATTAACGAGTGAGAGTAGGTGCAAGTGCATTATAGGAGATTATTGTACGAATAATTCAATGGCATCACAAAGTACATAGAAAAATATATGTATAATATCAGAAACTGTCAATGTAATTGTATGTTATAGAAACATCCATACTTGCACACTTATAATTATGAAAGTGTTGAAAAATGCTTTTACCAATGCAAAGCTTTATTATCAGCCAGTTGCACAGGCTTTTACTTTTTACCGCGATTATAAACCAGGGCGGAGCCTCGGGTTGGGTGACTAAGTGAGAGGTGGGTGAATTAAATAATGTTAATAAGAAATGAATATGTATGGTGCAGGCGCCCAGATGACGTCGGTCAGCAGCCAATTCAATTCTCATCTTAATAAAATTATCTATTTGATAAAGATTAAATAGCCAGTTATTAATTCAAAATCTTTTATCTCCGGAAATCATTTAATATCTACAGAATAAGAAATAAACTACACAGAACTGAATTATACAGTTTTTATATCATAGCAAAGATAAAATAATTTTATGCTTTTTATAAAGGTAAAGATAAACTTTTACAAAGATATTTTAATTACCAATGGCTTTTATGTTGAAAATAAATACGTCAGTTGCTCTTTAATATACCCTTAAAATTAGGTATGTTTTTAAGCTTAGTATGACACTGGTAGTGATTTTGAAACCAAGAATTCTAAAGAGCCAAGAACGTTTCATAGAGGTTCTCTTATGACCAAATTGTACTTCGATATTTAAGATAGAAATACTTAAATAGATTATACATAATTGGTTATCGCTTTTGAAAATATAAATATTTGAAAACTTGCCCCGAAATTTATTTGAGGTTAGTCATTTCAGTCAATTTGTGCTGCAAACATATTTTAGAGTCATATAATTATGCTGTGAAATAAGTGTGTTAGTTTTATAAGCTAGATTAAGATATTTTGAGTTCATAATCCTTTACGATCAGCAGTGCTATTCTCTACAGAAACAGCCTTGCGTACGCCACAGCGTCGAATTTCAAACGAACTTAGTTTGAAGTTCGACGCTGTCGCAGCGCTGTAGGCAAGGTTGTTTCCTTAGAGAAAAGCACTGTCTATATAATATCAATAAATATCAAGTAACACTTGTCACGGTGCCGAATGTAGCCAAATAATAGATTGCCCGCTTTTCAGGCATGACGAAACTGTTGAGAAAATCCCATGTGGATTTATAATGCATGCACTGAACATTTCTTAACTAATTTTATGCTCATGTTAATAAAAGATCCTATTTAGGTTATAAGCAATATTTCAATAAATGTGTATTCTTTATTAAACTTTACCAGTGTTTTTTAAATTTATAAACTTAGTTATCACTAACTTTTTCATGAATTCATAAACACGGTTGATATTTTTATAATAGTTTTTGTTTCGAAATATTCGGTACTTATTAATTGTGAAATATTTTCATTTTTTATACATTTTCTGGTGCTATAAGGAATAGCATTATAAAATAATTTATTATAAGTGCAACCATTGAACTTAGTACAAAGTTGAGCTATACAAATAAATTGAAGTGTCTGTTTGTAATGACAAAATAACAGGATTTTTTAGGCCTAAAAACAGTTTTTTTTTTCTCTATCTGATCGCTTTTCATAATATTTTACTACCAGGTAGCTGTCCATATAAGGAGTAACTTAGGCTAGTTTTCCTCTCAGAAAATCTCTTTGAAATTTTGTCCGGTCCGTGAATTGAACCCACTAAGGCAGCGCTTTTCAAATTCTACGCAAACGAAGTCGCCGATACCAGCTAGTTATTATATATGTTGACTAGTTGGAAGATTAGAACGGTTTTGAAGAAATGATCCCAAATGGCGAACAGAACTTAAATATCTTAAAACACTATATTTCTGAAGACATTTAAGAATAACCAAACAATTTCTGAAGCCACGCTTAACAGATACTGCTTCTAAATATACAACAGAACACATGCAATACGCACAAATATGGTACACCGGTCTGGTTTCCATTTTCACGCTTTCGTGTACACAGAAACTTAATTCAGATTTGATGTATACCAACGATACGTTGTAAGCCATAGTGCAAACATTCTGATAAAGTAGGGTAACCATATAAGTATTCGATATATTCACAGCCCATTTAAAAAACAGGAAGCGAAAAAAGTTAAACAAAAACATTTTTTGTGTGTTATTTTTCTTTAATTGGGGATTTTAATTGGCTTGCGGTTCTTGAGTGTGTCCTGATTTTGTGATTTACTGCTGACATGTAAAATTAGGTTGTAGTATCTGGTGCTTTTTATTTACTGTTTTATTTTATTTTTTGGCAAACTTTTAAGATTCTCTTATCTGTAATACTTTTTGCATTGCCGATTATTTAGACAAAACCTGATAGTAGATAACGTATTGTGTTTTAAATATTTTAGGGTAGAATATGTTTCTGATGTAGAAGCTTGTTTGTAGAAGTATCTCTCTTCTATGGATGACTGTGTTAGTATTTTTGATTGTTTTGTTACTAATTCCGTCTAAACTTAATAAGAAAAACTTATTTTTTCTTTAAAACGACCAACGACAGCAAAAATGACTGCTTTTGACATGGAAATTAGTAAAATGTGTAAAAGTTAGCAAATAAATTTCTACCTATAGCCATTAGACTTATTAGACGCAGAGATTGTACTCACTAAAGACAACAGGAAAAGATATTGCCCTAAACGTGGGAACTTAATGACACCTCGTGCCTCGATTGAGTCAATTTCATTCTTTTTCTTACTCTGCATTATTAAAACTTTACTTCCTTTAATCATGAAATTCATTTCTGATTTCAATTCCTATTTTTTTTTTAATTTTCCTCAGTCTTGATTAGAGTAATTCCTGTTAAACCATTGAATTTGAATTAAGATATAAAATGTTAAGTTGCAGATCAGTGGTCAGTTCTAAATACGAAAAAAAGTTGGAAGAATTCAATTTCCTTTAACATTATGGTATATGTTAAGTCTAATAAGATTTTAGATCTTTTTTTTAATATTTTATGACGGCAAAAAGGATAATATTAAGTAACTGGCCAAAAATTAATGACACTTAGCCAACTTTAACATTGGATTGAAACGATATCACTTTAACTTTGAAGGTGTATGAATTAGGCATTTCGCATTATATTATATACAGGATTTTTAGCAGAATAATGTAGAATGAAGCTAAAATTATTTAATTTTAGCTTCAGTTAAGATAAAAGTTTTTGGTGTTGCCTTTATCAGTGTTGCCTTTACCTTAATACTAACGATTTGTTATGATAACCTTGACCTTATAAACTACATGAAGGTCACACGCATCAAACGTTGCTTCCTTTACCATGATAACGCGTCAGCTGGGCATGAAGCGTACTTGTGTGCGCGCTAACTGTCGTCTGCCCTCTTGACCGATACTTGGACCGTCGCTCGTTGGGTGTTTCTTGCAAACTACTGTTTTTGTACCAAGTTGCAAGTTTCAGTGGGAGTTGTGGCCCCTTTTTACTACGTATTCTCAAATTTCGGGCACTAGATTATTAGTTCAGCTTAATAAGAACACGAACAGAGCATTTCTTTTTTGTAATTTAATGCTAGATTTAAAGCATTATTCGACAGAACTATATATAATTAATAAAAAAACTACGTGCATGCAAATGGAATATACTTATGTATTTGTGTTATAACAACGTAAGCTGACTTAAAAGAGCATCGTGATTTGTGTACGATAATTTGAGTTTTTCGCTTCTACATTATTTCTACGTTATATAGTTACACTTGTGCACAATAATATTTTTATATGTAGCATATATTCCAACTTTTCAATAAAGCTATTAATGCTAATAACATTCTAGCTATGCAAACTTTTAATTTTACCTTAAGTTGTGAGTATTTTACATTAAATCATATTAATATTTTATGCGCGTTCTTAGGCCATATTGTAAGTTCTGCATAGTTTGGGTCAAGATAGAGTAATTTATAAAAATACTATACACGCTGTCCGCTTACTCTTTGCAGTAAACATCATTACGGTGCTAGTTTTTGCCGTCCATCGCACCGTACGGTAATTCAGTTATGCCTGTGACTTCATTGATTGAAGCTTCTGCGTTCAGCGGTCACTGGGTCCAATTATTAATAAAATTGTGGCAATCGATTGACTACCTCGGCCTGACACCACATCATTAACATCTTTCAAATTATGGTCCATTATATAATAACGGGTTGTAGAATGAAAACGTGCCATATTCGATATTCAAATTATTGAAATATGATATAGACATAATAATTACATTATCTTGATTTACACAATAACGATATAACACAACAACGTTAAACGACTTCTTTTTAATATCTAATAAAGTATAAATTCTATAACTTTCTTACTTATTTTTAAACTTACCACAGTCTAATTCCACCAGAATAAGCAAACGGAACTAGATACAAGTAATTCGCCCAAATAAAAAGTGTCGATAAGTTTAGAAGTAAATAGAATAATATTGAAATCTATACCCAATAAGCTGATACAAAAAAACTTAGAGGAAAGTAAAATACAAATGTTTTTTTGGCTTCAAAAGCACTAGTACAGAGTGGTGTATTGTACACTGGTTCTCTTGCTCAGGATAACACGTATGTGGCTTAGAAACGCGTCTTGCTAAGGACCTTTGACAAAGTAATGACGACATGCAGACAAAAGGCTTGGTTGCCTTCCCCTCCTGACACAGGTACTCAACTCCCCCCTCCTTGGGGTGGTAAAGCCTAGGACGAGGGTATCTTTGAATTCACAGGATAACTTTTATTTGAAATATGAGAACTTTTAGTGAAATGATTCAGTTACTGATAAGGTGCAACCAAAATAAACCGCTTAGATTACCGCTAAAAATTGTTTTATTTAAAAATTATCTTAGGAAAAATTGCTGAAGTAGTTAAGTGTTAAATAAAATTTTAAAATTTAAAATTAACAATTCTGTTAGTCATTCATTGTGTGTCCACTCCAATCCACAAAGTGTTGTTCTGCGTCTGGATGTTCTTCGTGTAAATTTCTTATTATAAGTTTCGAAAGTACCCCGCGACACAGGATATAATTCCTAGTGCGAGCATTGCCTTTCTAAAAAATACTTGTTTTCTTCTTTACTTTTTAATAAATAATGTTAATTGAGATTTTTTTTTAATTTAATCTAATTTACCTTAATTAGTTATTGGTTTACGATTGCATCTTTAAACCCTTTGAAATAAAAGTTCATGCAAAAAGGCAAGTCTTTCAGTAGTCGCTTATGATGTGTAAAACTGCCATTTTACCTTCTTAACACGCAAATGCCCTTATTAGTCAAATCTAATTGTATGCGCTTCGCATTTTCAACTATTTCGAAAACCTTGTATGTTAAAGTAGTCACCCTACTACAAACGCAAGTGCCACCCGCCATTACAGATCGCACGTTATGATTCGCCCGCGTTCTCGACTTGACGAGACTGGCTCAAGTGCGGCCGTCGGCGTGGCTACCCTACTCTTAGCTCTGGCTTACGTTACGTTGTTTGTGTGAATAATATTACAATTATCTAACCCAATGCTTAGTGGGTTGTGCGATTATGAAATCTACAGTGTACAGAATTTATTGAAATTGAGAAAATATACTTTCAATATACGAGTATGTATTGATTAATGTGTGAATATGTAGGTCATCAATTCTCTGTGTATAGGAGGTAATCGGTTTTATCAGCGGAAGCTTTTTAAAGATTTAATGGTTCAGTAATGTTTGCAGTTCGAGTTACGTAATACGGTATTTGACTGTCAAGTTAAATCACTTTTTCCTCATTAAACGTCAAAACTTGAAAACAGTAGCAAAAATAGTTTTTCAATCTTATGTCATATTAAATTTCGTGAGATCACAATTTTTTAACTATAGAAAATTACTCTACCGTCAGTCTACTCTATGTAGGCACATAGGTAGGTAAAAAATATACCTACCCTTTTAAAATTAATGTATATTAAGAGAATTTTCCTGTTTGGTAGGTAATATGTGTTTGATCTTCAAAACCTTTAGCGAACTAAGGTGGCAAGGATCTATTAGTTTTTAATATATCTCCCGTGATTTAATGATACTCAAAGACATTTACAGTAGTTCTTAAAACGCCACAAGCCCAGTAACTAATAAAGGTGATATTTTTCATGGTATAAAGGACAAACGAGCAGGCGGTTCATCGGATGGTAAGTGTAAACCACCTGCAAATCAAGAGATAAAAGTGCGGTATCGCCCTTTAACTGCCCCCCACCCCCCCTCTTCCCTTTTCCACCACTCGGATACCACCCACCGTTGGTTATGTGGTGTGTATACCTTAGGGAGGAAATCCCTGGTACCCCAACGGACCCCGGGCCGTCTACGGCTTGTAGATGACCCCGCGTGTGTGGGAACCATAGTGTTCCCATTCTACAACCTAACCTAAAGGGCCACCAGCCTTGCCTGCTTCTGCTAGGGTGAAAGATGGTAGCACCTGTCAGCCCCAAGCCTGCGCTTATGGAGGACGGAGGTTGTCCTGTGACCGCCGGTGCCTGAGTCGTCTGTGCGGTACTGGCCCGTGCCCGGACTTCTAAATCTCTCCCGGTCCCGCTCCGCTGTGACCTTCGCAAAATTAACTTGTTTACTGAAGAGACGGAACTGCTTACCCCCCTGTGAAATGAAGGAGGGGTTTGGTCCTACGGTATAATTGCTTAGCACCGGTTTTCTGTTAGTCTGTGGCATCCCTTCGATCGAGCCGCCCCTTGTGTGCCGAAGCCTGGCTTTCCCACGGTAGAAACTTAAGGTAGGTAGGTAGTATCTTTAGCCCTCGTTATCGATCACCTGAAAGTTACATTGCTGTCTCTCGGGAACTTTGCTTTCTTTAGATGATACTGAATGATGTTAAATTGTTCTTTTCTGTACTCCGTATAACTTTTATACTTATTCTTTACCTTTTTCCAACGTACTATACTACGATTATATAAAAAAGTTAACTTTTGGTTTCTTTGTATTTACTGTACCGCGGCTGTAGCGTTTATCCTATCATGGCTAAAGCGAAGGACATATACATGACTACAAATATATGAGTATGTATAAAGAATATATAAGGCATTTTTTTCTAGTATGAAAAAGTTCTTATAGGGTTAAAAATTACTTTTACCACTGGCAAAAACTTTTCAAAGCTGTTCCTTATAACCGTAATTTATTCGTAACGTACTCGCGCAATGCGATGTTCAGTCATAACAGTTAAAACAAATCTTCAGAGACGGACACGGTAACGCCTTCGGCTAAAACTGGACTCAAATACTCTACACCCGCCTCATGTTTTACGACCAAAATACACATTTTGAGTACGAACTTTAATAAATTTGAAATAATATTCAATTTTATTACAAACTCGACAGTGAATAAATATGTGCGGAATGGATTTGCTATGCAATCAAAATTAATGGGACCCAGTTGTCTGAATTATTAGAAAATGCCTCCGGTATTTTAAAATTTAATATTATGGCTTCTGGAGTTGATGTGGATTGTGTGGAAGGAAAGGGAACAGAAATACAGTTCATTATTTATTTACATTGTTTAATGTTTGTGGTCTAGTTTCTGTAAACTTACCGTAAACAATTGGAACATTGCTACATTTATCTTATATTGCTGTAGTTTTATATAGATTTTAATTACAGAAATAGATGTTTAATACACAACATTTACCTTCTTCTTTTCTCTCCTCTGATAACGATTACATTTTCAGAGGAGAGAAAGGAAGAATTTAGTATAGGGATTTGAATTGTCTGACGCCTCCCCTACATATGACATTCCATTCAGACAATTCAAGTTCCCTAGTGAGGTTACACACTGCACGGACCATTGTTAAGTCAAAGGCACTATTTTTTTTTGAAATTATCTTTTATGTAGACTCTAAAGTCATAGATCACACACAATAGCACAATAGCAAGAATCTGTTTTATCAAATATTTATAATTGGGTATAGAGTCAAGTCAGGGTGGTGTGGTAGGTGTGAGAAGCCTATGTCCAGCAGTGAACTATTAAAGGCTGTTGATGATGACGATAGGGTCGTAAGATGATTATAAACATGGTCTCAAGGATATTACTAATTGTTATTTATCTGTAACTACTCTCAAGTTCATTAGACTTTTTTGACCTTAGTAAATAAAATTCATACAAATCGTAAAATAACTTTTAAGTTCAAAAGAAAATGCTTAAATCTTTTAAGGTTATGTAGAAACAACTAAACTGATAGTCCTTGTCAAGTTTTATCGTAGGCACGTCTAAGACTGTACAAGAATGATAAAAGTCAAGCGTGCGGGCATTATTAAGTAAAACGAATTGAGTGATGTGAGATCTTTTCTTATTTTTGATGTGATAACTTCTTATGGGAGGGTAAGCCGCTTCGTTACCTCACGCGTTACGGCGCTGTCTGGCTTACCTTTTTCTCACGCACAGCGCTAGCCGTATTTCGGACAGACGCTTGACATAAAATTTAAGTAATAATGTAAGCCTTTCTCAAGTTAAACAATTTCAACATTAAATAGTTCAACTTAGATTAGTTTAAGTTATCACTACTGTCAGGCGTCCCGAGACGCACACGTTATTTTTTAATTTATTTTTTCACCGCAAGAATTCAATGTTTTACAATAAGCTTTCCAAAACCACTATGGGTTTGTCCGGAATGCTATACACATAATGTCTTATACATAGATACACCATAAATAAATGTGTTGTAAATAAGTATGTAAAAACATTAGAACATTTCCTGTAGGAAATGTGAATGGTGTATGGTGTAACCAACCACGACCGAGCACCGCGCATCAACGTAAACAAACACATTGGTTTACGTACAACAATAATACTCTCAGTAGCTTTTTTACCGGACTGCAGAAAAAGGAAGGTGATGTTGTTGAGTGAAATATTACGGCAATGTACTGTAGGTATTTGGTACTCTGATTTCTTTAGCCGTACCTTTAACAAGAGGCTTGATTGTTCCGATGCAACCGGCCGAGATGTTATCTCAAGTTATTTAACTGTGAGTTTCGTCAGCGACCGTTATATTAACTGGTCATGTAACTACTTGTGTGAACGTTTAATAACTGTAACTCAATAAAATGTCGAGAAAGTGTAACGGAGTAACGTTTTGAAGTACATTCAAGTGTAATATGTCATGTTAGTTAAATTTTTCTACTTGGAAAATGTGCAGATTCAGACTTGTAAATGAAATAATAAACAACCATGAGTTGGTGCGAGCTTAAATAACGTCGTCACACAATATAAGTAACTGTACTTCTCTTGTATAGATACGAGTCGAGTTCAAAAATCTCGACCAAGTATGAGTTAAACTCGAAGGTTCCGTACGATGTATTGCAAATGTTGCACACAATGTTAAGAAATTTACCAAATTATCTTTTAAGGCTTAGAAAAACTAAAATATAGGGTTTCCTATAATCTGTAGATAAAGAAAAGATTGGAAGGAAATATTGTATTAAAAAAAATGTTAGGTTCATATTAAGCTCAAGGCAAAACAAACAGAAAAACTTACTTGTTGGTTTTTATTGTCACGCCCTGAGCCTAAATGAAACTAAAATTTAAATAAATACAATATTTTCTTTTTCTTCTTTCTGACAAACATACTCACTAGTTTGTTTGTATGTTATACCCTCACGCATAAAACAGTGAACTAGAAAAAGTAACGATTAAGTAAAGTGACTTACTAGCTACTATTTTCAGTCTTATTAGTTCTTTCTCAAATAATATTACCACCTAATTAACATGGTTCATGAATTTTAATCATTTCATAAAACGTTATTATAAATTTTACAATTATTCTCTCTCAACTTGGTTTCGTAGTTTGACAATGTAAGAACATAATTTAATGTTTATGCTCTTGAGCGCTAACGAAAACTGTTGTTTCGTTTAACGATGACTGTATTCGTAGAGGCGTTAAGTGATCCACGTGCAGCTGGTTCACTCGATATGTTAACGCATTACCGTCGCAAATATATCAATTTAGTTAAAGTAAACCTAAATTTAGTTGTTGCCTTAGAATAACTGGAGATTGTGTTTTTTTTTTTACAATTACTTGGATGAGAGTGTTAGGGAATGAAGATTAAAAGACATCATTAGCGTCCAATATCTAGTTACTTAAAGCTCTAAAATTAACAATTAGGTAATCAAGCCAAAAGTTGTTACTCTGACGTCACCGGTCGTAAATCATTGTTCGTCACACATTGTTAGCTGAATATAGAAAGACATAGGGTACCCACACTTCACCAAAATCGACTTGTATAAACAGAGCGTCGAGCACGATTCTGAATTTTCCTCTTTCCGATTCATATTTATTTATAAATCTGCCTATATTTCTATCTAGTTTTTTAATAAAAATTTTAGTGGTTTAGGCGTGAAAGCGTAACAAACAAGCTCACTTTCACATCTTCTATACAAATAAATAAAATTGGAGTGTCTTTTTATCATATTAAAATAACCGCTTTTTACTAAATGCATATGTATGTTTACACGGTACATATGCCAAAATAACGTTTTTTACAATTTTTGTCTGTCTGTCTGTCTGTTTGTTCCGGGTAATCTCTGGAACGGCTGAACCGATTTCGACGGGACTTTCACTGGCAGATAGCTGATGACATTAGGAGTAACTTAGGCTACTTTTTTTGCCGCGTGCGTTGCCCGCGGTTATAACAACAAACTCGGGTAACACCGCGGGTCTCAGCTAGTTTATAATATAAGTATGGAACAGCCTCTAAGAAATCTGCGTCTCTGAAAAGGAATAAATGTTGCCCCGTTTTTTCAACATTTTTCATTGATGCTCGTCTTCTAGTGATCGTATTGTGATGTTATATAACTATAGCCTTTCGCCATAAACATGGTATACAACATTAAAATAATTTTTCAATTCGAACCATTCCTGAGATTAGCGTGTTCAACCAAACAAATTCTTCAGCTTTACAACATCAGCAGTAGCTGTATAGTGCCGGTCGTGAGGATCTTGGTAGTATGAAAATATTTACGGATTGTTTATTTTGTGATTATCTTCAAGCGCGTGAAATCATATCATCACATGCAATAGTCATATTGTTACGTAATAGCACCAGTAACTCTCATTAAAGACAACACGATCAATGATTTTACTGCATTGTATTTACTGTCGTTCAATCCCTCCCAGGTATACTTTAGAATCGATAGTAAAATTAGTAATAATTAATCAGTTGAGTAAGCCGTTTACAGTGAATGGGTCGATATGTCGCGGGAAAGGTGTCAACTGTCAGATGTTGTGTGCACATCACTGAACCGACTTTGAGGCGATGAAATATTGATGTCGGTTGCCCGCTTGTCTATTTCTCTAGCGGCGCAGAAATTCCTCTAAATTATTTGTCGTTAATAATTTTACAAGGAAAGCTCGCTGCTAAAACTTAGTAGATAAAAAAATGAAAAGTTTATCCGTCGCTATTGACACAAGTTTAGGATCTTGGAAATATGTTGTTAAATAAACCTTACTGTAAAAACAAAAGTATTTATTATGCTACGAATATTGAGGTCCTGCCAACTTTACACTATGTGTGCCTAGCTTTAGTTATAAGATTTAATACACATGTCTGGTTATAATATACTTAATTCCTGGTAAGACATTAAAGATACAGGCTCGGCCTAGTTTAGACGTCAGGGATCATCGATTATTATAAACACCCAGTTCATTAGTACATCATAACTATTTTTAAATGTTTAAATCAAATGTTTTATCGTAGTGTTGGTATTGGTATCAACAAATTATTATTATTTATTATTATGGGTGTAAATTATCAATAATATGCATGTATTTCGAAATATTTATGTAAGTTTAGCAGCAGTGTGGGTACCAATGCACAGGCTCTGCCTAGTTTGAGATCAGACGGCCGTGTGTGAGAAATGCGAAGTTATTATTATTATTATAAATGATAATATTTTTGCTGACCATTGGTATTTGAACAGTTAATTAAAAATGAATTAATAGTCTAGAACTATCGAGATACGTGCACCCGAAACGATGTATTAGAATTTTGTAGTTATCGTTTGAGTGATTAGACCAAATGTCACAACCTATTACCGATGTTTCAATTACAACACAAAATAAACTGAAGAATTTAATTTAAACTGTCTTCGCATGACCAAGGAATAATTTGATGACATCATTATTGCAATTTACTGTTGCAAAATGCACGCAATGTGTTGATGACTAGTTTGTTATGTCAAGTTGTCGGCAATTTATTTGTAGTTTGTTATTGGAAATTTCATGTACCGTAGTGATTGGAAAATGGTTTTTATAAGTAATTGAACTTGCAATTTTTTGCATGGGTTTTTGTTTGGGTCAAATCTCGCAAAACTGCCCTGGTAAATCCACAACCTATTTCACTAAATATTTTGGTTTAGATTGGTTAAAATATTTAGTTTGCATGGCATTAAATGATAATAAAAAATAATTGTAGAACATAATATGATTTAACATTATCTGTAAATAATTAACTTTACAGAATATTACACTGTATTATAATATGTTTATTTAAAGTTAAGAAAATATTTATAAAATAACCTGTCTTAAGAATGCTTTTTAATACGTTTTTAATAGTTTGGTATTTATGTCTCTATGTAAAGGAATCTTTGAACGTGATTTTATCCACCTCTAAAACGTCAGAGAAATTAAAACTTCGCACACTTACCAAGAACCGATGATAATACAGTAACTTAATAAATTTTAAAGAATTTATTAGGATTTTCAGGATTAACGGTTTTTTCCATATCTAAAAATACGGTAGTGTCTTGTGCTACGTACCTACTAAGGTGTGTACTGAAGCATATGTATGTGACTTGGAAATAATCATCATAAATGACTAAAAAGCAAAAACCCGCCTTTGTACTAGCTAAACTAAACAGTAAAACATAATTTTCTAAAAGTTTGAAAAAAAAAGATTTAATCTTAAAGATAGACAGATATTTTATAATTTATTAACATTACTTATACCAATACCCGTCAACAAAATATTTAAAAGACTTGACATCAAACCTTTCAAAGATTTTTCTTTTTGAACTTATAGAAAATTATTTTCTTCTTTTTATTTCAGTTCGGCTATTAGGTAGGCAGATTTGTATACCTACCGCTTTTTAAATTTTTGGTCCTACATTGTTTCAAGTTTTTTATCGTCCAATCGCCACGTTTCTAAACTTTGCCACATTGACTTTGGTTTGTAAAATGTTCTTACATGAAGATTTTTTTAAACAATAATTTTTGTCAATTGAAATGTCTATTTTATGAATGTGGAAGAAGCACGAACTGTATCATTGTCAATGGCATTATGAATACTCCGGATAGGAGATAAATACTCCGAAATACTCCGGAAAAGATAAAGATCCGGTCCGTAAATGTAGTGTGTTCCACAGTACGTTTACTTAGCGTAAGTGACCACAACAGATGTGAAAATCTCACTAATTCAGATAAGAATTTATATAATAATAATATTGTATAATATTATTATTATTATTATATTATTATTATTACTTAGCGTAAGTGACCACAACAGATGTGAAAATCTCACTAATTCAGATAAGAATTTCTAAAAGATTTCAAATTATCTCCACTTTTGAAACCTACTTACTTCCCGCATTCTCTAACATTAAGCTGATTCGCTCGCAGCTAAAATAATGGGATAGATGAACATAAAACTATTTTGTACCAGGAAGGAGTGTTACCACGCCAATTTAAAACGATTCACGCCAGTGATGCGGTTTCTGCATCATTACCACATGCTTGAACTAAGAACTACCAAGATCCAAGTGTTTATGGAAAAATTTCTGTTAATACATGAAAATATTGTGACGGGAGTTTTTGAGTAAACATGTGGATGGTATTTAAAAATAATTTATGGTTTGACATCATGCAATCAATTTACTAAGTCTACTCGATGGTAAGCTGTTACTGATGGCTATAAATGTTTACTACACGAGCCATTCTGAATTGTCTCACTTATAAATATAACTCTATTGATCTCACTTCCTTCTTTGACTTGATCATTTTTTGTGTTATTGAGGACAAACGAGCAGTCACTGGTCACTGGGTGGTAAGCTGCTACTCTCGCTCATGCAACTCATTAGTCACGAGCATAGAAATAATATATAGATAGAGGAGAAAAGCAAGACACGATATGTGGTTGGTAGAAAGAGAAAGGAGACGGCGATTTACATGCGTCTCTCTCACACCTCTTCGCTGATTTGTTGGTCCGAAGGTGTCAGCGACTTCTTTTCTTTCTACCGATTTCGCTATTCCTCTTACAGGTAATCCAATACCTTCTCACCTCTATCTGTATTATCTCTATGGTGACAAGTGCGTTGCCGCCTTTTGAGTCCAACTTAGGGATGGAATAAAATCGCAATCACATGTGATAAATCATGTCATCACACCTGTGATTGATTTATAAAACAGCTGATAGTTAATTATTACGCTAGAGCAAGACTCTTCTAAATCTAAATAAAATAATTTTGATTGATTTTAATGCCATTTATCTGTCTATGACGAAATCACAATCACACGTGAAATCGCTGTGACTAAATCTCATCATTTTTTCAAACGAATTTGATTTAAAGGTAGTAATAATTTCTACGTCTAGTCCAACTCCAACTGACTCAGGGGGGGAGGGGGGGCTGAGTCAGTTGGAGTTGGATTCCGGTAAGCAAATCATCACACCCCACTCAGTCGGGGAAAAGCAACAAAACACGGGTTTTCTGTGAGGCCAGTCGAGGCGGCCCATTTGTGTTGAAGCATGGCTCCCCCACGGTCACACCTTCTTGTGTATCTTGTATAGTTGAATAAATAAAAGTGATCTTATATAGTATTATTACTTTATAGTGAAGTGACTGATATGAGCAAACAATAGTGCCTGATTGTGGTTAAATTATGTTGAATACGGGTTTATTCTAGTGACACCACTTTACGCGATTTTTCATGCTGTCCTAATTTAACTCCTCCCAGTTACTTTGATTACAAGGAACTCTAACTACAAGGCCTATAACAACAAAAAAAACTACAGAACAAATTATCTAATGATCATAGTTGACGAAATTTGGCTGTCTAAGATACCTTTACGTACCCTTACTGTTATAATACATGAATGTAATAAAATAAAAGTTATATACCAAAATGTAAACTTAGCATTCATGAGGAGACAAACAAGCAACTTAACCGAATGGGAGCTTTCGAACAAAAGGAAAGTACCGAAATAAGTTCGGGAGCCGAACCCGAACATCTCAATATTGTACACATTACCATATTATTGGAGATTACAGAGTATATACAGGGCTCAGGTTCACGTAATACCGTCACTTGTTTTGAGACTGGAATAGCGATTTCAATAATATTTATCATTAATTGGCAAAATGACACAGTACTTACTGTTTCTGAAGCGACTTCTAACAAAATACTGTTGAAAATTTACCATTTTAGCAATTATTTCATCATAATCTTAGAATAATATCGGTTTCGAAATAAAATATGAAATTCAGTTTTTACCAAATTTGGATACTACATTGTCTAAATATTATTACTACATTAAGGTTTTCTTTTTTGTATTTTAGATTTTAAATTATTTAGTAAAATAAAACATGCGAATTTTTTAGAAAATTGTGTAATTATTAGTTGTTACTTTGATTGCATTTTAAAACAAACCTTATTTTTCACTTGTATGCCAATTTTCATAATTACAGATTTAGAATGAAGAAAGTTATGTCAAAAAAAGTAACATAATTATTTGAAATGGCTGCCCTGTAAAGTACAATAAATGTCGGATCAGACACTATTCTACGACCATGACCATTTTACAGATTTAAGATGAAAATATTTAAGGGAAAGGACGAATTTTAATTAAAGGGATATCGGATACATACTTCTACGCTATAAGAGGAAATTTAAAATGTTGTTCTGTTAGACTTTTAAGGACCCGGTATTGCTTGGCAATTACATTGAAAATATACCAATCCGTAACCGTGATATAGTAGGCCAAAACTTCCTTTCTAAGAAGAGGCCTATGTCTAGTGGTGGACTATTAAGGCTGTTGATGATGATGATAAACCAAACACGGAACTTTACAAGCGCAACTGAGATAAGACTTATGACACAATAAACAAGAGGCATGTTAATTTGTCGTTAAAAGTTAATATTTTGAGGCGTAATGCGTTATAAAATGTTTTTTAAAATTAACTATCAAATTTAATAGTAGTTATAGATATTGAAATCATTAACTTGCGATATATTTCCTCTATTATCAAACGACTAAAAAAGCATTTAAAATACGTATTATCTTAATTATAGTTGAACGACCAGTTCCTATCAGTGCTCAAAATGAGCCCAGCCTAATGATTTTTAACTTCTGAATAGAGGAATTGGTTTATAAGTCCATAACTATGCAGTGTGTTAGGAGCAGAGTTGCGGTCGTGTCTGATTTATGTGTCTCTTTGATGGGCCTTGTCATAGTAAAGTCATCATTATCAATAACAGCCTTTAATAGTCCACTGCTGGACATTGGCGTCTCAACAGAAATCAGGTTTTGGCCTACTATACCACGCTGACGCCAGACGGGTTGGTATGGGGACTCTAGGGTTTGTTTCAAGTTTTTCTTTGCTTTGCAGTGCTGTTGTCCTGCGTAGTTTGCTTCCTTAGTCGACTCTTACGACACCCAAGGAATGAGCCAACGCCTGAGTGCCACCACTGAGATGGCCAGACCGTGGACACGGCTCTCCACACGCTGGCGGAGTGCCCGGCGTGGGTTGAGCAGAGGCGAGACCTCGTGGCGGCCATCGGAGTGGGAGTTCTCTCGCTCGAGAGCCTAATTGCGGCTATCGTGCGGAGCGAGAGTGCGTGGAACTCTGCCGTCTCCTTCTGCGAGCAAGTTATGCTCGCTAAGGAGACGGCGGAGCGGGACCGGGAGAGGTTTAGAACTCTCCCGGCCCGCCAGGCCCGGGAACGGGCCAGGTACCGCAGGCGACTCAGGCGCCGGAAGTCGCAGAATGACCTCCGCCCTTCATAAGCGCAGGCCTGGGGGTGACAGGTGAGGCCATCTGTCACCCTAGCAGAAGCAGGCCGGGGTGGCGGCGAGCGCGTTGCGAAGCGCGCTCGCTTCCGGGGAGCAGAGGGAACATGGGGTTCCCACACGGGGGGGTCGTCTACTCGTCTGTAGATGGCCCGAGGTTTGTCGGGGTACCAGGGACTTAATTTCTAGGGTATACCTGGTTCTCCGGCTATTAGTACCCGAGACGGCGTGCGGTTTTAGTCGGTTCGAGTCCGACATGCCACCGATAGGTGGTATCCGAGGGGATTTCCGCACGGAAAAAAAAAAAAAAAAAAAAAAGGAACTGTTCCAATGTCAACAAATGCCAGTTATTATATAAACGACCTGTTCTTATAAGTACCTAATATGATACTAGTTAATAGGTTTTTCGATTTGATGTGTGACATAACGGTACACAGTTTGTTAGGGGGGAGTTGCGGTCATGTCTGGTTTATATATATATTTGATAAGCCTTATCACAGTAAAGAATTGTCAGAAATACCTATGACAAATTTTACTGACTGACTATTGACCAAATTAATATCTTCAAAAGGAGAGCCCTTTTAAAGATATTAATTTGGTTGTGAGAGTTTAGTAGTACCTTTAGAAAGTCTTAATTTCATTGTCATCAAAGCATAATTGACAAAGGACACACGCAGGGTCGTAAATCTGACAATTATTCCTCATATATGTACAACTAATATCTGTTTTAATGTCAACAAATGCCGGTTATTAGATTTTGATAACAGCTGCATCTAGGCGATTATCTGTCAGAACTAAAATTAGTCGGGCGTAAAAGTAATTTATTGTTTTATGATTTTATCGAGAAACTGTCTACAAAGGTATTTGATTCGACATTTGCATGGGCTAATGGAATAATTTGTGGGTCCGAAGTCATAAATTATTTCGACACCTTTTGGTGAAACAGTATTCATAGTTGAACGGTAACAATTATGTTGTAATTCTGAAGGGCGACTTGGCAGACAACCTTGGTTTTGCAATAAAATAGGCATGTAGATCAAAGATTTTTTCTTAAAGGTAGCACTGGGCTGTTTTATTCACGGTAATAAAAATAAATAAAAAATTCTTACAATCATAGAGAAAGTTATACCAAAATCAGACACAGGTTCACTATTTGTCTTTCTATATTTACCAAACTACGGTCAAAGTAGTTCAGTATTCATATTTTATGACGTGATTACACGTCAATGTTTCAAAAACTAAGTTACTAATTAAAAGGTTTAGTAGCCTATCGTAAACCACTTAGTAGTAAGTTGAAATTATGGCCATCATAGAGTTTAATAAAACAATTGAAGACAGTTAATTACAGTGTTAATGATGCGTAAGAACCGGTACTAAACTCAATCGCTCACCCGAACAACCTAATCGAATGCTATTTATCGAATAATTTATTTACTGAAGGGATACAGAAGTCGATTCTAGATATTGGAAATGTCAAGTCGGATAATTAACTGGATTTAGTTTTAAATATACAACGAATGCAGATTTTTTACCGTTATTGAAATTGTGTAACTTCTGTAAGCGGTCGATTGACTGCTTTTTTATAAAAAAAGTACAATCATTTAAGTGGTTTTTACATTGGTTGTGTTGACAACTGTGAGAACTGTTAAAAGCATCAAGTGCAAAAAAAAACCGTATCGTAGCACGAGCCACTAACACGTCTAAAATAAATCAAAAGAAAACGAATAGAACATCACGTCAGTATATTTTTACAGTACAGTTCTTACTTTGGCTTTTTTAGGTGTAATTGCTACGGGTCACCAATCCTATTTTATTGTGACAACCATTCAGAAGATATGTAATGGGGTAAAATATACTAAAATCGAGGCGTACACTGTAAAAGCTCGATCTTTATAAAGACCACAAGTATATAATAAAAAATAAATATGCGGAAACCGCAGCAGTATTTAACTGTCTATTGAACAAGTTAACTCATTGTTGAACATGACTATTTTTCATTTGACTGAGCTGTTGGTCTTGTTGTCGGTTCGATACCCACTATGAGACTACCTGTTCTGTGCCTGTGTGGGTATGTAGGTATAGACATGTAGAAGAGATGTTTAAACATTTAAAATAATGTTTATCAGTAGCCTGGATACCTTAGTACGGGGTCTGTCAAGTTTGGGATTGAACGGCGCCCGACCGTCTAATCCCAAACTAGTCGGTCATATGTGAGCCTTTTCTTCTCCTTCATTTATAGGAACTAAATACTTTATCGGACATAGTAGTGATACTACTATAAATTCCTTTTACCAAACTGCTATAAAGAGACTATTATAAAAAAAGAATAATCATCTAGCTAATTATAAGAAGCTAATAGTGTACCATACAACAAAAAGAGGGAATCTCACAATAGCCACAACACGCACTGGTCATGGCTATTCATTGGTCAAATCAAATGGCTGGATGTTCCTTGGCTTACTTTAACACATTTGAATCCTTTTTGTAGAGGAAGCATGTTAAAAATCAAAAATGGAGGCAGTAATTCATTAGCTCCAATACAATTTATTGTTACTAGTAGCGATTATAAGCGAGCAAAGCTGCGATCTGCCGCTAGTATTGAATAAAATATCAGTTTAAAGTTATTCGCATTGAGAAAGACATACCGGACCTTGTAAGGGACCGCAAAGTGCCTACTGTTGGCGATAAGGATCAGCATAACTCTGTTAAAATGGTAGAAACGCGAGAATAAGGCGGGGTGTACAACGGTTAAGTATCTCTGCGACACAAGCGTTTTTTGTTTAAGCGTGTTCCTTGAGACATGTTTAAGTATCTATGTAAATGGTGTGTATCGCTACCGACTACTTATAACAAGTATGTTGTTGCATGAAGTTATTGATTTGATCTCTAAAAGTGAAAATGTGTCTGTCTGTCTGGCTGTTACCTCTTCACGCTTAAACCGTTGAACCAATTTAGATAAAATTTGTTAGAGATATCATCTTTTAAGTGGGTGAAAAGGGGTGGAAATTTGTATGGGGAATCAATAACCGATGAAAAGATTAAAATGAAATTTAGTATTGAGATAGTTTGATTCTTAAGGGAGGGCATAGGCTACGGTTTGCCGCGATAACTAACATACATTATAATGGAATTGAGTGTACATGGGTAAGTAGATCCTATGTACATGGGCAAATGAGTCATCTTATGATGAACTGATCCGCCTATAGATACCTGCATGTATAACTATACATGCAGGTATCTATAGGCGGATCAGACCGGCAATACACTTACAACTGTAAGTGTATTGCCGGTCATCGCGGTGAGAGTATACCCGTTTCGTAAAGGTTTCAAGGTGTTATCGGTCCGGATATACGGC
Source organism: Arctia plantaginis (assembly GCA_902825455.1). Lineage (NCBI taxonomy): Eukaryota > Metazoa > Arthropoda > Insecta > Lepidoptera > Erebidae > Arctia > Arctia plantaginis. The sequence goes on along the minus strand of CADEBD010000041.1, from coordinate 1,771,164 downwards.
AGGTGTTTTTTTACAAATTTAAAAAAGCGAAGCGTAATGGGCGAAATCTTCGGTATTGATATGTTTGAAGGCCTAAATATCATCTCTAGTCATTACTAGAGATGATATTTAGGCCATTACTAGAGATGATATTTATAATGCTAGTAATATTGGTTACACATTTGTAACCAATATTACTAGCATTCAATTTAAAAACGGGCATGTTGGTCAAGTGGTTAGTAACCCTGACTGCTAAGCCGGAGGTCGTAGGTTCGGTTCCCACCCAAGACCAATATTGTGTGATGAGTACGGGTCATTTGTTCTGTGTCTGGGTTTATCTATAATATGTATGTATTTAAAATATACAAGTATGTTTATCAGCAGTCTGGTTACACACACAGGCACAGGCTCTGCCTAGTTTTGGGTCAGACGGCCGCGTGTGAGCTGTGTGAGAAATATTATTATTACTATTATTTAAAAAAAACACTATGTATCAGATAATATGATGGAAAAGCCTCTAAAACATAAAAACTGAATTAAATATTACATCTATTTATTCATAAACAATTCATTGCTTGTTATGAAATGTATGGCTACTTATGAAATATATTAAATAACCAAAAAAGGATCGAAGAAATGAAAATTTTCTTTTGAATATATAATACCATTCTAGAGCACATTTTTCGCTGAGGGGAGGCGGCGCCACCGTTTGTTCAAACAGAAAATATTTATTGAGGAAACGGTGGGAGGTTTTATGACGATCTATGTATATTATTTAATTAAATAAAGTGCTGGTCTGTTTTATATCTAAGAAGTTCAATTTTTGGACCGAGGGCTGTGGGCGTTAAACATTATTCATTATTTGCTTTTTTTATACAGACAAATCTTTATGCCCATTAGTTACTATACTGGAAATAATTTGTAAATTAAAAACTATAACCTTCTATTCATATAAAATTACTAGCTGACCCGCGCAACTTCGTCTGCATCTCTCAATAGTAATAAATTTTCTCCGTTTTTTGAAACATTCTTAATTGGTGCTCCGCTCCTATTGGTCTTAGCGTGATGATATATAGCCTATAGCCTTCCTCGATAAATGGGCTATCTAACACTGAAAGAATTTTTTAAATCGGACCAGTAGTTCCTGAGATTAGCGCGTTCAAACCAACAAACAAACAAACTCTTCAGCTTTATAATATTAGTATAGATTAGTATAGATTTGCCTTGACTGACTGACTGGTTCCTTAACGCACAGCCCAAACCGCTGAGCTACAAACTTGAAACTTTGGCACCTGATGTTTTTATGTTGTAAGCACCTACCAAGATAGGATTTCCAGTCACCCCTAAGGGGGTAAAGTGTGGGATATGGTAGTTCGTCGTTTTAAAGACAGAAACACGAAATAAGAAATAAGAATAAGTATCTAAGCGCCGCTACGTCGCACATGTGCACTTGTCTCAAGACCGGTAAGATCGCCTATGTTTATTACATACTTAGTTAATACGAGAAGATTTTAAGTAAGTCTAAGCACCCTTACTGTTCTCTATATGGCCCTTGGACTTTTTAGAACATGTTTAATTAAGCGCCAATGTTGTGAATGCGGCACTATAACGAGACTATGTGGTTGCTGTTTATAACGATACCATAAAATCTTAGTTGATTAGTCAGAAGACATTACACATAAGGAAGTTCTACACAGGATCAAAGCAGTAATGACGTCACAGCGTTGTTGTTTCTACGGTGTAAGATATGCAAAGATCTCAAAGGTACCTACTATTTACCTCATTGTAATTGTGGATTCAACGGTGACAGGTATTGGTTTAGGTAAATGCCAATGGATGACTAATTAAACTATTGGTTTTGAACGTAGGTAACGTTCGACACATGTTACGAAGTGGAGCAATATTCCTAGTTCTAACATGTTATATAAGAAAAGTTCAATAAAATTATCAAGAGGTTACCCATCTAAAATAGTTTTATAAATCAAAAATTGAACACACATACACACACATTCCTCCTTAATCACAATGAAGAGAGCTTATAGGTAACATATTAATGGAAGAAGACTATACATGTCACAATAGATGCAATATTAGTAGACGGAATAAATAAATCAGCGATGGTACGGGCACATAAAAAGGAGCCGCCTGACTACATTGGCAACTTGGCTCTACAATTATCGATCCCCGGTAGACGATCCAGGGGCAGACCGAAGAAAAAAATGTATATAGCAATACCCTATTAGTAACCCCATAATGCTAAGGTCAGAAGTAAATAAAAGCCATTACCTCAATACATTTCGCCCAGCTCACCCACACTGGATTCTGTAAAAAAGAAATATTTGTGTTAAGTAAAAAAATGTTGCAACATTTTACTTTGTTTGATGATACCTACTAAATATTCTAATAACTCAGGAGTGTTAGCTTTTAGAATATTATAGTTATAAGGAATACTAATTAAATTTATTTTATTTGCAAAAATATGGGTTATACAGTAAGCAACGTTGGAACAGATACAGCGAGCTTCACCACATTAAGCTGAATGTTACAACATGCAAAAATTTACAATGATTATAATAGAAAAATAAAAAATAAAACCTGGTTATGGGCTGGTTGTATTGAAGTTAGTATAAAAAAAAACCATTGTAAAGTTAAAAAATACAAAATTATAATTAAAAAATACCAACTACAGTATGCCAAATTTATACTGATGTATGTCAAAAGATATCCGGTATATCTTGTTTACATCATTCTACAGAGCATAATCTTCCATATATTCATTAATTGAATAATATGCTACTAAGTCGATAACAATTAAGTTTAGAAAGTCAAAGTGCAACTATGTTGAGACATAGTCACACTATGCGTCGCGTCGTAAACATACCGTACCGGTGTGTTTATAAACACTTGCAACACAAATAACACTCGTACTTTGCATCTCCCTGTTCCCCTCCTACTCACACACAGTAAATATAACACTACCTTGGTGGATAACCTTTTACGTAGGGGTAGCGATGTCTCTCTATTGTAGTGTAGCGTAGTGTAGTAGCGTCGAATGATTGAAATTCAGGCACCAATCATTTCTTCCTTCATCCTCACGAAACATTTTTTTTTGTTTTTTAAAAGACAAGTCTCACACTAGAAATACCTGTCCTGTGTCGCGGGGGGTTCACAATCATTCATGAAACTTATACAAGGAACACCCAGACTCAGAACAATAATTTGTGGATTACAACATAGTGTTGTCCCATGTGGTGATCGAACCCACAATTATGTGCATTGAAAAGTAGCTTTTGAGAATTCAATTTGCGCCGAACCTAAAAATATTTAACTTTTCCCCATAAACAGATTGTTGACAACCCTACATTTTGTGCCTTAAAAGTTCAAAGTTACAGCAATAACCACATCACTCTTATATTGTTTGTCACAAGGTTGACTTTCATTTGTCACAGTTGATTACATGCAAAAGGTCCTTAGAGTGTTTCAGTGTTTATTGTACGATAACAGCATCTCCCGTGGGTACGTTTGAACGCACCCCACTGCTCCCTGTTTTACCCTTATTTATTTATTTGTTTATGGAGTTTTGCGGACAGTTTTATTGTACTGTGTTGATGTACGACGTGCTTCTTACCAAGAGGGTAAAGTCAGGAGCTGAGGGAAGCAGTGGGAGTTAAAGTGTTCCTTGAATTCGCATAAGATGTTTTTTAAACGACAGGGTTTTATTCACGAATCAACTTAAATTTACTTTCTTTTTAAAGTGTTCCTTGAATTCGCATAAGATGTTTTTTAAACGACAGGGTTTTATTCACGAATCAACTTAAATTTACTTTCTTTTGATATTTTCAAGTTCCTCGAATATTAGCAATTGCCTGATAGTTAATCTGCCATCGTTTTGAATATCGTGTTTTATTTCACTGACCAGTATAGCTTGAACTATTATTGTATTAACTTTTGTATCATGACAGGTCATAATATATTTTGGACCTTTATAAATATTTCTAGCGCATCGCTACTAATATTATAAAGCTGAAGAATTTGTTTGTTTGAACGCGCTAATCTCACATCTATTTCAAATTAAAATTCTTTAGTGTTGATGGGTTTAGCCTATCTGTGTTTCTGTTGCTTTTAAGAAACAAATAAAGCAATATTATTAAACTATATTTAAAAAAAATATTTCATAGGAAACGTTAATGTCTCTTAATTAACTTCTAAAGTCAATTGGGTAAAAGTATTCAATATAACCTCCTTTCTAAGGAGAGGCCTATGTCCAGCGGTGGACTAGTATAGGCTGTTGATCAGATTTTGATTCAATATAAGTATTTATATAATATTTATAAATTTCACTTACTTATCTATTTGTATGTATGTATTTAATAATCCACTATATGTGTAACTGTACTTATTCAATATAATATGTATATACAACTCGAATTCCCTCTCCTATCCAACTTCCAATACACCAAACACTACCCTATACCTTTCTCCATGCCATGGTTGCCTGTAAGAGATTGCCTCTGAGCGATAAAGCCACTTGTACGATCTCATTTAGTACTAAGAAGACTATAAACTAAACACATCACGCTATTAACAATAGGAGCGGAGCATCAGTTAATATATTGCAAAAAGTTTTTGTGAGATATGGACAGACGTAATTCTGCGGGTCAGGTAGTACAATATGAGATACATTTGTGAAGTCTTAGTCTGGTTTAAATTAATAAAATAGTTTTTGGAAGAATTCAAATCACGTTTCAAATATTTCATTGTCAAGTCCACAAATAATAATAATAATAATAATATTTCCGAACATCTGACACACAACGTCATCTAGTTTCAAATTAAGCAGAGCTTGTCCTCGTACCTAATACGAGTATGAAAACTGGATTGACTGATAGAATACGTATCTACATTTTTTTTGTAAATACATACATAGAAAACACCCAAACTCCGAAACAAATATTTGCAGGCCATACAAACATAGGCCAATACCAGATAGTAGGCCAAAACCTCCTTCCTAAGGAGAGGCTTATGTCCAGCAGTGAACTATTAAAGGCTGTTGATGATGATGATGATACAAACATTTGATCCGACCCGGGAATCAAATCCGGGACATCGGCACAGCAGTCGCATACGCTACCACTGCACAACCGAGGCAGACAGAAATCTTTTACATTCATTTAATCCAAAAACAAAATAAACCTCTAAATACTTAATTTCCAGTTCACGTCGCTCTCAATCAAAGTATTCCCAAAGTGGCCTTCACTTTGATGCCATCTTTTTCAATTATACTTGTCATGTCCTCTGAAAAAGCACTCTGATTTACATTTTCAAGCCGCTATGAACTGTAAAAGATATTTTCTTTATTTAATAAGTGTAGATATCTTGCAAATTATTACAACATTACGAATCAAAATCTAGGAGAGTAGATTTATTATTGAAGTATTATGATTTACCTAACGAAAGACAAGTAAGTACATATACCTACTTTACGCATAAAAAGAATACGTATGTTGTATATATGTACGTATGGAGTATATATGTGTATGTTTGATGGAGTATATATGTGTAGATGAACAACAGCCTTTAATAGTCCACTGCTGGACATAGGCCTGTCTTAAGAAAGGAGGTTTTCGCCTACTATATTACCTTAAGTATTTATGGATATAAAATAAATGAACTTAATCTCTACTTAGTTTGATATATGCATGTATTTATAGTTATAACAGTAGTTTTTAGACAAGTTTTCATAACATTTTCCACTTTTAAGTCAATGTAGTTTTCTGCAATAAACTTCTTGTCTACGCTTTTCTATTGTCTCTGGGTCAACTGAGTTTCATACATCGTTGACTGTAATGTGATCGAATGTTGAATCGATATTATGCTAGTCTTAGTAATACTTAAACACGAGATCACCTTCTATGACATCAAGAGTAGATCGGCATTAAATTTTGAACGAATTTGTCCTACAGATTACCAGCTAAAAGCAGCACAGATTACAGCATAGTTGTATATACATTCAGTGGCAATTACCAAAGCTTCCTCATTAGAAGTACTTAGAGGGTACCATGCAGTTTATTGTTATGGTACATAATGCAATAAACCCAACGTGAATATGGTACAATGAAGGATGTAATAAAGCATTGCAGTGACACTAATTGAGACCAGTCTACCATCTTAATGCAGTAATCACTTGGAATTGAGTAGCCCAGATTAAGATGGACTTACTGACATCTAGTGGAGGGCATAGCAAGTGTTTTTTTTAATAGAAGTACATTTATTTTAACACGTAGCCTTATGAGACAAAACGAATTCTACCACACAAATATTTATCAAAGAAATATATATATATATCTTTATTCAGAAGCACATAGTACATATATTGCCTACATGCTGTCACCATCGTAGCGTAGGATTAGTTCGTAAGGTTTCCGTAAATTAAAAATCAATGTTAAAAATCATTCAAATTATAAAACAGATTACGACTAACCACTTTTTTATGGCATTCTGGCACGTTCGTAAAGTCTCCATCCATTTATTTTATATTTACTGGAAAGTGATTAATAGCATCGGAATATATCATAAGGAACAATACAAAGTGTGCATTAAAACAAGAAAAATGTTTATTTACTCGTAGAAAGAGATTTAGATTCGTGTGTACCAAATGTATGGATAGAGATAGTGTATACTGATAAAAGTTACATGCATTTAATAATCTAAAATAAACAGTAAAATGTACATAATTGAATTGAAAGCGGAAGTGGTTTAAGCGGTTACCTCGCCGCTTACTACTACGCTGAGTGTTGTGAGTCCGATCCCCATATGGGACGACACTTTGTATGATCCACAAATTGTTGTTTTGAGTCTGGTTATTCTTTGTGACCGTTTCATGTATGTTTGGAAGTCCCCCGCGACACGGGATATATTCCTAGTAAGTGTTTTTAAAAAAAGAAAGAAGAAAGTTAAATAATGTCAGAAAATGAAAATATAATTTCAGGTCTTAAACTTATCTACAAAAAAATCTGTTAAGCTACAGTAGCATTTTTCACAGAACATTACCCAATTTACGCTTGAAAATAAGAAAATCGGTTTTATGTCCTTCTTTAATCTATACACATAAGAGAAGAAACTGACAGACTGATACACTGACTGATCGATCAACGCACAGCTGCAACCGCTGGGTCTAGAATGATGGACTTCCTTTCTAGGGTATACCTGGTTCCCCGGCTATTAGTACCCGAGACGGCGTGCGGTTTTAGTCGGTTCGAGTCCAACATGCCACCGATATTGGTGGTATCCGAGGGGATTTCCGCACAGACAAAAAAAGAAAAAAAGGGTCTAGAATGATAAAATTTTGCACAAATGTTCCTTAAGAGACGTGTCCTAAGGAACTTAGGTGTGTACTAAGAAAAGATTTTTAAAAACTCCACCCTTAAGGGTGCAAAATGGGAGTTGGAAATTTATATGAAACTTCGTTATTTTTGATAGTAGCGTATCATCTACGATGTCTGATGTCGACCACCACGCGGACGAAGTCGCTGGCAAAAGCTAGTTAATTATAAGTGATATGTGGCATGTGAAATTTAAAAGGAAATTGAAAATATGGCTTTTGGAAAAAATTATATACTCAGTAACCGAATACCTAATACCTATGAGCGATAATTACAAAATCACCTGATAATATTTTATTGTATGTTTTGTTCTATATTAGAAATAAATTATCGGATTGAAAAATTTGACATTGCAATTACATATACATATTTGACATTATGTAAATTGTTTATTGACATGAGCTTAGATGTTTGTTATTTAATCAATCTGTTGTTAAAATATGCATGTAAGTTTAAAATTTTGCATGTCAGAACAGACTGACGAAATATGTGATTCTCTTCTAATAACTATAAACAGCACATGTACCATATTTCTGCAATTAAAGTATCATTTCATTTCATTTGAAATATACCCTTATTATATACCATCATTGTAGTGTTCAGCTTTCTCAAGTGGAGTCGAGTTTCATCTCTTTGGCGACGATTAAAGACATCAGATGCCAATTCAAAATGTCAGGGATTATGTGTCATATTGAATCTTCTATACGTTATTACTCTTGTCGTTCGGATGGAATTCGAATAGAAATCCTTTGATCCTTGTCCCTTTGTTCTAATGGTAAGTTCTAAAGATTCCTAACAGCAAAGAATACAAATTTATATGGACATTTCATCTTTATTTTGTTTATTATATGGAACCTAGTCAGTATGTATTAAGTGGTACCTAGGCAGTAGGCCACAATTTTTCTAAGCATAATTTATCTAGGGCATAATTACTTGGTAATACGGTGATGTAGTCTATTTTTCTCTCCGTTTCCATCTAGATCGAAGACCAAGATACATAATTACACCAATTTTATTGTGCGTAAACATAGTACGTATTTCAACATAATCACTGGAAATGATCGAACACTTGGACGACGCTCATTATTCAAGTTTTTTATATATTTTATTCACATCTTGGATGTAAGATGTCTCGTAAGTGCACATAATAAGCAATTTTTCAAAGAAATACTCGTTATATAATGATTGTTGCGGTTAAGATCAAAGTAAGTTCATCGTTCAAAATTGTAGGGATGCTTCTTTGTAGGTTAGTCCTTGGTGCCGTATTGCCTGAAACTTAAAAACGGATTAAACTAGATTCCATTTCAACCGACCCCAAAAACTAAAGTTCTCCATTGTTAAAAAATGTTACGCAATATCGTCGCCAATTGTGTAAAGATTTTAATCATTTTTTTATTTATTTTTTCTACTCTACGTCGGTGTCAGTATATTTAAGGAAAATATTTATTTTGTAAAGGTGATTAAAGGCTGTGATATTATACTAATACCATATAAACCCAACCAACAGCTTAGTGATTTTAATTAACGTTATGATAACCTTTCAGTATATCATTTGATAGAAATAGAAACAGGACTATATCTTTATTTTTTAATACTCTTAAAGGAATAAGCAACCGTTCATCAAAAGCAGCTTATATATTTTTTTAATAACTATAAAAATTGTCAATTCAAGGTAGCAAAGCAATATAATTATAGAAAAGTAATTTTACTGTACAGATGATAAAAATTAAGTACAACATAAGTAGTGTTGTATTTCTGGTGCTAAACCATTAACCAGGGCTTTCTATCGAATGTCAACGCAATAGTAACGGGCTCTAAAGTGGAGTTCGAGTCTCGCTGTAGAGCACAGATAGCGAGTGTTTTTTTTGCCTATACCTATGTTAGTATAAAAAAAAACCGTGTGGTGTCGTGAGACACCCGATAGGAACGAAGTTGTGACGATCGAGTAAAACTGATTTGACACGATTTTAATAACAACGCCATCTATGAAAGCGGCTATTACCTACATATTAAAAACAATTAAAACAATTTATACATTGGTAAAATCTCCTTGCGAAATGATTTCCTATCTATTCAATAGATGGAGCTGAATGTCTGACAAGATGACACGAAAATAAAGAGCAAAAAGCCAACATCACGTGGTATTCCCAGGCGGTCACCCATCCAAGTACTAACCACGCCCGATGTTGCTTAACTTCGGTGAACGGACGAGAACGTGACCGCTTTCAGACAAGCCTTTGTTAATAGACAAAAGGGATTTATAGACCAAGATTCCACATTTTTTGCATTCCGCACATCCCTAGTCTATTGTAATAAAATTACTTTAAACGGCGACTCTATAAAATACGTTTATTTGTCCCATCAATATCAATCTTTATGTCTTTAAAATACAGTTGAAATTTAAATAACAATAGCCATCGATGAGTATGCGACGACACGGAGGTTGTAGACGTGCATTTTTCTTTTTTTATGCCATGCAATATCTTCGAACATGTCCTGTGCTCTATGCGGACAGTGTGACAACGTCGTATCGATATTGCGATTAATTGAACGTGAATCTTACAGTTTACGTAATTAGGTTTACTTTGGGATATTCAAAAGCAGGGTCAACGATTTCAGCGACTCTAGGCCTTTCTTTAAAGATTATAGTTGACTGATTCTTGAATGCAATTCAGTAAAAAAGTAGCTCTAAAGCTCGTTTGGATAATGGAGCTCTTTGAAGATATTGCGGTTAAAAATTCTTGGTTACGTCTTCATCGAAAGAATTCTAGTCTTGATGGCGGCACTGTGCCACGTTTGAAATCATCTTAGCAAAAAGTACTTATTCTTTGTTAAAAATTTAAAAATAGTAGAATACTAGCACTTACTTTTATTCTAAAAGGAATAATTATGCGGCGGCTCGTCGAGTGAAAGTTGGTTCCAAACGATTTCCGTGGCCTTGTAAAAAATTGCAGTCAGAATGAGAATGAGTATTTTTTTACTGAAATTGTCTTCCTCATAACCGATAAAAGCATTATTATGTAGCTGTTATAGTGTTTTTATTTCACTTGTTTTTATCACGTAACAGGTTAGGGTTGAAGGGAATTTCACTCAGTCTCAAGCAGGGGAGAAGGGGGTCTCGGCACATATCCTGTAATTTTATTCCTAAAATAACAATGTCACCATTTACTTTTACAAGAATCAAATCAAATCAATCACTGACGACCGGATGGCGTAGTGGTTTGTGTAACAGACTGCTATTCTAATGGTCGCGGGTTCGATTCCCGCTCAAGTCAAACATTTGTGTGCATGAACATTTAATGTTTGATTTGGTCTGGGTGTTTCTATGTATAATATGTATGTATTTACAAAAAAAAAGTATATTATATGTATTTATATCAGTTGTCTAGTACCCATAGTACAAGCTCTGCTTAGTTTGGGACTAGATGGCGTTGTGTGAATGTGGTAGAATATTATTATTATTATATTATTGTGCTGTTGCGCCATATCAAGTCGCCACATAATATTTTTTTATAGTTCCTAGTAAGTACACAGTCCGTGTGGTGACGGATTAAGAATACGGAGTGTAACCATACCTATTTATCCCGTGGGTGTCGTAAGAGCCGACTAAGAGAGCTAACTACTCAGGACAACAGCAACAAAACTTGTAACAAACCCCATACCAGTGTGGTATAGTAGGCCAAAACCTCCCTTCTAAGGAGATTCCTATGTCCAGCAGTAGACTATTGAAGGCTATTGATGATAATGACATAGAAAAAAAAGCGAATTGGCATCTAAAAATTTGCAGGCTATACTATATAACTGATTATTTTAACACCGAAGAACTATGTGAAATAGTAACAGTAAAGGGCTCTCACGTCAATAATGAGAATGGCGACATAGTAACAACTTGACCTTCCTGCTTTATCCAGTTAACGGATAAAAATAAATCTGACCCGTAATGCCAACCCGGGACAATATAGGACTCCAGTACTTCAATACCGCAGTAGTAACATTGTTGTTAAATTGAAAATGTCTTCGAAATGTATTTCTAGACGTTTTTTTTTTTTTTGACAGTTTATTTATTTTTGACGTTCAAGATAAATGGATTTGAAAAGAGAACTTTTGTTTAATTTACCCGTAAAATATATATACTCCGACGTATACTTCAATATATAGAATTAAAGAATTATACAATAAAAAAAACATACAGTCGAACGTAGAATGACTCCACTTTTTTAAAAGTTAGTTGTTAAAAACATGCATTCCAACTTTACTTAAATACTGAAAAACAAAAAAAAATTTGTATTCCATTTTTAAATTCCGAATCATGAGAGTATACTCTTAGGTGGTTATGATATTATATTGACTATCGAGCTGGCACAGTTCACATACGGCACGAACAAGTGTTTGCACACGCTTGGATCTTTTGTTTCGTTAAAACAATTGGATATTGGGTTTTCTATTTGTGAATAGGGGTTAACACTCCATGACTTAATATGAAATATAGATAAGATATCGGCTTCTGAGGCTATTGGAAGTTTTGTAAATCTATTTAGTTACGTCTACATAAAGTGTATTTATTTTCAGCTGTTGGTTGGGTATTAAATACCTAGTAGACAGTTGTCGTGATTTCCCTTTCTCTCTCTTATAATATGTCAATTTTTTTATGTCAAATTTAAAAGTTTCAGAGGATAACCGACGATAACTGATGATATGAGACTCATTCTCTAAACGGATTGTCTAAACTATGAGGAGTTTCTAGAACTAAAGCTTTCTTCGTTATCTTTGAACTTGTAATAGTCTTGAAATGCCAGAACTGTCACATGCACAGATTATTAAGTTCATAATAATTTGTTTTATACCAGTTTCTAAGAGTCCAATACTATGAGAAAATCTCAGCAAAAAGATCAGTCTAAACCAAAATTATTTCCATTGTACTTTTTTTTTCCGTGCGGAAATCCCCTCGGATACCACCTATCGGTGGCATGTCGGACTCGAACCGACTAAAACCGCACGCCGTCTCGGGTACTAATAGCCGGGGAACCAGGTATACACTAGAAAGGAAGTCCCTGGTGCCCCGACATATCTCGGGCCATCTACAGATGAGTAGACGACCCCCCCTGTGTGGGAACTCCATGTTCCCTCTGCTCCCTGGAAGCGAGCGCGCTTCGCAACGCGCTCGCCGCCACCCCGGCATGCTTCTGCTAGGGTGACAGATGGCCTCATCTATCACCCCCAGGCCTGCGCTTATGGAGGACGGAGGTCGTTCTGCGACCTCCGGCGCCTGAGTCGCCTGCGGTACCTAGCCCGTTCCCGGGCCTGGCGGGCCGGGAGAGTTCTAAACCTCTTCCGGTCCCTCTCCGCTGTCTCCTTCGGGAGCATAACTTGCTCGCAGAAGGAGACGGCAGAGTTCTACGCACTCTCGCTTCGCACGATAGCCGCAATCAGGCTATCGAGCGAGAGAACTCAAACTCCGATGGCCGCCACGAGGTCTCGCCTCTGCTCAACCCACGCCGGGCACTCTGTCAGCGTGTGGAGAGTCGTGTCCAAGGTTTGGCCATCGCAGTGCTGGCACTCAGGCGTTGGCTCCTTGCGGATCAGACACAGGTGATCCCCGAAACATCCTTTCCCAGTGATAACCTGCGTCAGTCGGTATGAGAGAGTCCCGTGACGCCTCTCGAGCCAATCCTCCACAACGGGTCTTACCGCCGCGATGACGGCGTGCCCGGCGCTCGGTTGCCCGAGTCGTTCCCTCCAATCCCCTATGATGACCTCCAGGTCCCACGGTGGAGTTCCGGCCAGGAGACTCGCCGCCTCAAAGGAGATCGTGCGGTACCCCCTTATGATCCTGATGGCCAGCACTCGCTGCGGTCGTCGCAGTATCGCGACGTTGCTGGCCTTCAGGGCCCCCGCCCATTTCCCATTGTACCCTACCGAGTACCACGCGAAAGTGTTTAGTACTAGGTTTTTATATATTTGCATTTTCAAAAGAGCTCCAATTGCCTACCTCATATTATATCCTTTAATTCATTGACGTCATAGAGTGATCATTTTGAATCCATTTTTAAATTGTAAAGATTGACTTCCCGCTGCTAGCGATAGGTCCGATCATAAAACATTAGCGTGGGATGCGATGACAAATTTATTTATTTAATTTAACCTCCTGCAAAGACATTGCATCGTATGAATAAAACTACTAATTAATTGATAAGGCTTTATTTACCATGCAATGTTTGTCAAACATCGTTTTAATCTCGGAACCTGTTATAAACTCACCAAATGATATACCACGAGGTTGAATTTTTTATTTTGGTTTATTTTCAAGAGAATTGAGAGGCAGCACAGTGGGAGTCATGCTTCGGCACAAATGGGCTGAATCGGCTTTTCTTGTTACCGGAGCCCAAGCCACCCTCCCGTGGCTCTGAAGAGGGGGAACATCAGGTGACCCATCTGCTCCTTTGGTCCCCCTAAGTAAAGGCTGATTATGTTCAGAACGAAAAAAATGAGCATAGATCGGCGGATCTCCAAAATTCTTTTTTAAAAACTCGAACGCCACTCATCCGCCATGCTCACTCGCGTTTTCACGGCTCTGTAATGCATCTGGAAGATTTATACAGAGGTTGTAGGGCAACTTTCCGTGTGGTGACGGATTAAAAATACGGAATGTCACCACCCCTATTCATCCTGTGGGTGTCGTAAGAGCCGACTAAGGGAGTAAATTACGCAGGATAACAGCACTGCAAAGAGAAGGAAAACTTGAAACAAACCCTGTACCAACTAACTAACTAACCGTCTGGCCAGCGTGGTATAGTAGGCCAAAACCTCCTTTCTAAGGAGAGGCTTATGTCCAGCAGTGGGCTGTTATAGGCTGTTGATGATGATGTAGGGCAACATCTAACGAACAAAATGTCATTTTTTTAAATTGTCGTAAGATGCTTTCTTGACTGATCACCTAATTTTAAATATTCGCAAATTGTGCGGAAACTTAATATTATTTTGCGATGGATTTTAATTTCCAAGTTTAAAAAAAAAAAATGATAGCTATAATTAAAACCCCAAACGGATTTCCTACAAATCACATAAGCTCAGAAAATGAAGGGCGAATCGCGATATTTTCAAACGAATTTGACTTCAGCAACTCTCATTTTCCTCCGTTTTCCCACACTACAACCTCCTATTTTTTGTTTCTCTATAAAAAAAACCTCCATAAATTTCAATAAACCGGTTTCTGTTCGATTTTTCTTTCAATAACTTGTAAGAACCGATTTTTTCAAAGTACTTTTTTTTAACTAATACTGTTACCCGAATTATCCAGTTGAAAAACAAGCCAGTTTATTTTGTTTGTATATCCTGTACTAATACCGTAAAGATTTAAATTGTAGCACTAGAAACGTATTCCCTATTTTGTTTTTCATATGAATTCAGACGCCAGTCTAAAATACGAATTTGTATTGTTAATATCACAATTAAAATCCACTTAATGTGTGCCTTTAGTGACAGATTTCTGAGAAAATTACCACGAGTAGTAACCGATTAAATATTAGCAGCTATGTTCACTAAACAAATGACACTAACACACTTTATTTGCTTCCATTCTATCATAATTACTGAGTATGCTTTGTAGCACATTACTTTCTCATACCATTTGTAAACACAAACATTGTAATTACCATCGATTGAAAAAAAATTGCTTGAGAGCTTTTCTACACGTGTTCTCTTTCACCCAGTGTGCAAAAGTGTCAAATGACGTAAATGACAAATGACTGAAAACGTAGTACTTGACAGGACTAAATTAATTTTTAGTAATTTTTAGTTTAGTTTAGAGAGTTTTCAAACTAGAGAATTAGCACCAATGTCAATTTTTTTATCGTCCTGTCTGATGGCAAGACGAAAGATTCAGCTTTTTGATAACCCAGTTTTTAGAAATATAAAATTAAAATTTTTGATTCTAAACTCACGATAGATAAAAGTTTAAACAAGTTAAAAACAGTGTTCTCAAAGAGGACCAACTTTGAGTAGTAAAATAATACCCATTTCAATTTAAATAGGAATAAATAAAATCGGTTCAGAAATAGCGAAGATATAACGTAACATGCACACAAAAACCAATTGTTAGTCAAATTAAAAACTTCTTCTGTTTTAGGAGTCGGTTAAAAGGAGTAATAATTTGTGAATTTGAGGTTTTCCTAAATAAATCCATTCCATTCTAATACTGGTAAATATTTTTCAGTTAAACCCAAAACAAAGCTCATTACGCACGTGAACGAGTATTGATCTGAAAGGATCCTGAGCTGCCGATATAGTGTTTGTTTAGCATAAAAATATTGTTAATGTAATATACAAGGCCTCAAGACACCTCCTCCTCCATTCTCTTCTTCCTTTTATTGTCATATGCCTAAAAGATGCCATTTTTAACACGATTTTATTGGCTTATTATTTATGTATGTATCTGCGTACGTAACGGAATCCTCGAAAGCGATTTTGACATACTTCAAAACATCAATGATCCGGTGGTGAATGTAATAATTTGATTTTAACTTTTTACACACGACTCCCAGACTTAATTTCTCTTCTAAGACTATACTTACAACAAAAAAGAAGTCCATACTAGATGTACACTTAAACAAAGAAGTCCAAATGTCATGGGATCCATCGCTCCTTATAAGAATAGAAAACAAAGCAATAGAATGGGAAAAACTTTGTTGCACTCGAAGGAAAGTCAGTTCCCGTGGGACATCGCGGCCACCGCGCGATGGGAAATGAAAATTTGCAGACAATAAAAACATTTGACTTAGTAATCGTATTTACGAGCGGCTAATATTTACAACTTAATTAATAAAGTGCGTATTACATGCATCAATTATTTGGTATGTCTACGATATGAGAAACTTCAAAGAAGGGAAAGGTCTCAATTATGATTTTATTTGTGTAAGGATCAATTTTGGACTGGATATTCGATAAATAGATTTTATTATAATTACAGGAAAATTGATTTTAAGACTATATAACACCAAAGATATTCAGTAGGTTTTATAACATGATAAGAATAGTATGTACTGTTCGGGCATCTTCCTCACGCATCGGCAGCTGGCCGTCGGGTGCGTGGGAGATCGGCCCTCGCCAGTGCGTACGCTACCGAACTCGTTACATGGCACACCACTACATATGTCTATTGTCGTTCCGAAATTTTATGTATTTATTTTGTTAGCCAGAATATACAGGTTGTTATACAGTCCACTGCATATTATTTACGGCTGACCTATGACCTGACAGTACTTAACATACTATTTCTTTTTTTTTTAAGTTAACTCCCGCATTAGGAATAAGTATATCCTGTCGCGGGTGACTTTACACACATACATGAAACGCACACAAAGAACACCTAGACTTAGAACAACAATTTGTGGATCACACAAAGTGTAGTCCCACGTGGGGATCGGACCCACAACACTCAGCGTAGGAGTAAGCGGAGTGGCGACCGCTTAATCCGTGCCAAGTGCAGTTTCACAGCAATCCTAAAATTACCCTTTACTTGCGAATAATTTGATACTAAGATATAAATAAGACGAATTAGGACGGGACTCACTGCATGTTTAGCAGTTATCGATGTCTATACAACATCAATTTCTGTAAATCAATGTCAATTATGCTTCATCAAAATTATCCCTAACCTCTTTCTTGGAAGTTTAACGACACTGAAAAATAGAAAAACAGTATCGGGTCTTAAATTTAACTTTGGTTTTCGGCAGGATGTAGATAGATGCCAATCAGTCGGCAATTTAACGAAAATTTCTCCGGTGATTGTACCTAGTTTAACTTTGATAGACAAGGGTTTTGAAGTTAAAGTTAAAGCTCATAATACAGAATTACAACTACGCCTTTATCATCGGAGGACTAGGCGGAGACGTACTATACGCCTACATTTTGCCACCTGTTATTTGAGTGCCAATTTCGTATTGTCTATTGCGTATTGCCGTCGACGGGACTGAAACCTGGTTTCTTAGAAAACAAGATCGACAAACAATCGATGCCTTAGAGATGGGGTGCTGGAGACGACTACTAAATATACACAGGAGAGGGTTACGCACTAATAACTGAATCCTCAAAGAGCTTCACATACGAAATAGATTTTCGTGGATTATGATGATTCAGTTATGAATACTGAAGTTTTTGGACACATCTCTAGAGAAGAGGACTCGATGAAGATTAGTGGACTATTAAACTGCGTTCTCTATCTAATCTAACTTACTTATAACTCTTTGCATGTTCTATATGTAAGTATTAAAGACGTACGGCATACACTCAACTCACGTAACCAATTCATTCACAATATCACAGATGACGGCACTTTATCGTCTCTGTCATGAAGCATTGCGGGGTAATACATCGTTGTGGCATTTTTATGACATCTTTCTTATATCTGCCGATCGATGGAAGTTTTTACATGTTTTATTTACTAATATTTCATATTTCTAGTATTATTAGTATCAGGTTACGGGTCTTAACTCCCCAGAGTTCACTAGCACTGTAAACCACATTTAGTTCAATAAAGGAGAAGGTTCTTTTTGAAAGGTATATTTTTTTATGTCGTTACCTCAGAACTCCGTTTTTTTCGTTATTTATTTGAAAGAAAATTATTCAAATTTTACCCAAAAACACTAACCATAAGGGTGGAAAATCCAGGGATGAAGAATAAAGTTTACAAAAATTCATCATGATATAGGTTTTTTTGTTTTTTTTTTTTTGAAAAGACAACGCCCGCGTCAGGAATAAATCCTGTGTCGCGGGGGACTTTACAAACATACATGAAACGGACACAAAGAACACCCAGACTCAGAACAACAATTTGTGGATCACACAAAGTGTCGTCCCATGTGGGGTTTGAACCCACAACACTCGGCACAGTAGGAAGCGGCGTGGCGACCGCTTAAACCACTACGCCATCCGTGCAGTCAAAAGATGCATGAAAGATGATGTCTTTCATGAATCGAGATGTTTAAAACTAAGTTTTAGTTTTAACATTTAGTGTGAGTACTAAGGTATACTGATCTGTAACTTTTAATATCACAAAGGGCGCAATAAATTGACAAGTAATGTAATAACTGCAAAACTGACGACTTTGATACGGCAGTATTAGCTGAATTTCTTCCGTTATAGGGTGTAAATTTGTTTGTCGGAAATAAATAAGTGTTCTGTGGTCAAATGAAGATTCCGTACAAATAGACAACCGCAAATATCTCTCTTCCGTGGTCGTGAGAAAGTTCTTTGTGTGAAGTGATTGCTTGCGGGATCCAAATACGTAAAAACGTTACTACAGTTAACATTCATAGTGTTTCTCATTAAAGTTTTACACTTCCTCAATGAGAGTATGATAAGCAGATCAATTAGTTTTTTCATTGCTAACGTGTAAAAGTAATGGACTATTTTGGTTTTATATGTTTTGTAACTTTTATGTCTATTAAATAAAGTAGCTACTTATATCACGTCACATCATCACCTCAGCCTATGCTTGTCCACTGCTGGACATAGGCCTCTCCCAATGATTCAACCGTCCCCGCTGGAAATCATTGGGAGCTACTTATATATGGTGGTTTTATTATTTTAATTTTATTAAATATATTAAAACGTGTTCGTTATGTTTGTGTAAGTAAATTACTCATTGGTTTACATTAAAACGAGCTCTGTTTCTGTGTTGCTGCATTCTGACACCTTGTGGGTGATACTGATGTTTACTAAGCTGCATTATGCGCAAGCATGCTTCGTATTTCAACACGCTACCTGGAAATAATTACAGCAGAGTTGATAAAGAAGATTGGATGAATAAGGTGTAAGCTTAATTAATGTTTGTTTCTATCGTTTAATTCTATCTATTAATAGCTACCTATATTGTTACGCTTAATGTTTGACCGTTACTTGAGGCTGTCCTTTACTGCGTTAGTTGCTACTAGTATATACTCGTACATATCTAGATTTTGTGAGTCCAATTTAATAATTTGAACTTAACGAGAACAGTACTTTTTTCCTGGATAAAAGATTCATTTTCTCTTTTTCTGTATATCTAATAAAGTGTATAAACTTCATGATACTCGTAATAGGTTGAGTAGTTAAAAAAATAACTCACATTTACTTTGATAATAATAAAAGTTAGGGTGACTTAGCATTAGCAGGCCGGGGTGGAGGCGAGCGCGTTGCGAAGCGCGCTCGCTTCCAGGGAGCAGAGGGAACATGGGGTTCCCACACGGGGGGGTCGTTTACCTGTTGTTATAGATGGCCCGAGGTATGTCGGGGCACCAGGGACTTCCTTTCTAGGGTATACCTGGTTCCCCGGCTATTAGTACCCGACACGGCGTGCGATTTTAGTCGGTTCGAGTCCGACATGCCACCGATAGGTGGTATCCGAGGGGATTTCCGCACGAAAAAAAAAAAAAGGGTGACTTATCATTGGTATATGATAAACGGACAATTATAAGATCATTTAAACGTTACTGCCGGGAAAAGCAGCAAATGCCATAATACTAAATACCTATCTAATTCTAATTTATTTTTGTTTGCTTTAAAAATCTTGTTTCATATTTCAGTTCTTCGATTAATTCAATATGAGCTGAATTCAATGCTAAAACCAGCTATGTGTAACATTGCAAAGGGTATTAAAATATGCTAGTTTCTTTTGTGGCCGGCCGCTTGTTGACATTCAACCTTATTGAGGATGTAATCGTTTTCAGACGGGTCAGAAGAATTACTTAAAATCTTAGAAGAAAAACATACCTATACAACCATCGAATTAACGTCAGGGGTACTGCAAGGCCCAAATCGCTCCCGGGATCACATACATTCACATCCCGGGATACATATATGGGACTGAAGAAGCTACCAGTACAATATTATTGATATGACTAATGAGAAAAAAAGTCATTTTCACTGTTCTATGAATTTAAACGGGAAGAAAACCACTTGAAAGAGTTTACAAGAAATTTTATTAAAAAAACTAAAAAAAATGGTAGGTGTTACGTCTTCAGATCTCTATGGCTCAATCTACTTAAGTTTGCTTCTTACCTACTAATGAAATCAATAACACAACCTTAAGCGACACTAGTGAGTCCGGGGTGTGTTTTTGTCCAGATAATTTTGAATATTTATTAGAAAGTTTAAGTTTTAATATTAGTTTGTATTTTTATAGGTTTTTTTAGGGATTTCTACTTCTTGCCGTGTGAACGTGGGAACGATGGCGAAAAGTTGCGGCTGATATTAGTCCGAACAATTCCTCGGAGCACTCTCAATGATATATACGATAGAGAATGCAGAGTGAAGCTACATCTCTACGTAACACTAAGGGATCGAGCCGGTCAGAGATCTTTTCCCCTGCATAGAGATGCGAACAGTTTTCCATAAGCGGCCAGACCTGCGCCTTATAGAGTTGAAGGCGGTGGACCGGAGTAAAACACTCAACAAACATAAAACTTGAAGTTAGGTTTGTACTATAATTGGAAATTGAAACTCAGTGACTATTACTGACGGGCCTTTTGGTCTAGTGGTTAGTGACCCTGACTGCTAAACCGGAGGTCGTGGGTTCGATTCCCACCCAGGACAAATATTGTGTGATGAGCACGGTCATTTGTTCTGTGTCTGAGTGTAATTTATCTATAGTATGTATGTATTTAGAAATATATAAGTATGTTTATCAGCAGTCTGGTTACCATAGTACAGGCTCTGCCTAATTTGGGATCAGACGGCCGTGTGTGAGTGTGTGAGATATATGTGAGATATTATTACTATAAATACGTAAGTACCTTTGAAAGATCGCTGCAACGAGTGGTTCCCTCAGTATATTTTTATAACCATCATTAAGGTCCCTGCATTCAGGTGGACGCAACTGCCCATTATCTTTCATCCCTTAATAGTCCTTAGCTTTGCCTCCGAGGACAAGGGTGGATTTGTACCATTAACAGATTAAATTCACGCAGACATATTTTTAGTGATACAACAAAATAAGAACATATCTTCTTTAGTTTTTTTAATGTTTTTTTTCTTTAGAAGTAACACTTTTTCTTTTTTTTAAAGATCGCTGCCGCGCTAGGAATAAATCCTGTATCGCAGGGTACTTTACAAACATACATGAAACGGAGACAAAGATCACACAGACTGAACGACAATTTGTGGATCACACAAAGTGTGTTTTTTACTCAAAGGAAGCTTTTTACGCTATTTTTTTTAACTAATTTATTATTCCTTAATAAATCTAAACATATAACTTAAATATAGTTTTGTAACCTTTAATTTTCATTATTTTGATACACTACTCGATAAGTTAGTTAAGTTATTTTTTTAAATTAACCTATTAGATACTATTTTGCTCTAAAAATCTGCCATTTTGATTTTTTCTTTCAAAAAGCTATTTAAGGACACTAAGATTTTTGAGAGTGATCAAACAATACCTTAACTTTCGAAATCCATCCAGCCATTTCGAAGATACGAAGTAATAAAGAAATTTACCAACAAACATACAAGAAACACACGACAAACATAAGCCTTCCTCGACAGTCAGGTAAAAATGGATTAAATACTTTTTACTATTTAAATTATGTGTAAAAATCTTTAGGGTATTTATTATGAACTGTATGTACGTGCAGTAGAAGTGATAGTTCAAGTTATACTACAAGGTGCAAGTTATACTGTTCAAAAAATAATTAAAACCAATGATTTAAGGGCAAAAATAGACCACTAGTACGCGATATTTCGTTTAAATGAATGAGCTTGGATTAAAACATCCCAAACTAGAGCTTGTGGACGACTGCATCCACAATGTGTTCATTTTTAAATTCGTCACCGTTTCATAACAGCTATTTATATTTGCTTACTCTATTGGAGCAAAAAAATATATTTGCTTCCCTCTAAAAACGATCCTCCATTACAGTCCAGTGCATTAATGGTTCGAACATATGCATTGTTGTGGCATATCGGATTTTTGTCACCATAGACACAGTACGACCCCCTATGCATGTAGCTAATCGATTTACCATTTATATTATTTATGGCAAACGATGTTTTAGGGGAGATAAATAAGATTTTTTTTACGAACTCTGTATGCTTTCCGAAGTGTATTTATTGCCGAAATACGAGTAGTAGCCAGCAATGAGCTTTTGATGATATTTCCTAGATTTTTTAATTCTATTTGTCCAGTACTAACTATTAAAATAAAAAAACAATGTATACCATAATACTGGTACACAAAATCGAAACTTTCTCATATTATCAAGTTGTTAATTTTATGACCTGGGCACGACATGATACATACTTGTGAGTTGAAATGGTTGGTCTTTTACTCCTCAAACTATGGCTATACTATTTTACTATCAAAGCACTAGTGTAAGTGCCAATTCTAAGTATTTTAGTCTTTATATGTAAGTGGTACAACAGCACTGCAAAGAGAAGGAAAACTTGAAACAAACCCTATACCAACCCGTCAGGCCAGCGTGATATAGTAGGCCAAAACCTCCTTTCTAAGGAGAGGCCTATTAAAGGCTGTTGATGATGATGATGTAAGTGGTCTATATGACAAAGGCCAGCACCGATGGTTGCATGCACTCGTGCGCGGCGGTAAACGCTTTCCATCAGGCAACCCTTCGGCTCGTTTGCACCCTATATCAGAAAAAACAACGTTCAAATTACTCAACCTTCCATAATCGTCCATAGTACCTTCATTAATAAATCCGTAGTAAGTCTTGAATAAAGTTAAACGTCATTTAAGTAACAACACGCCTCATAATCTCATAATTTGCTTAATTTTAAACTCTCGCGATTTTACACATTACATGTGTAAATCGGGACTTACTTACGACAAGAACTATGAAACGATAATTCCAAACTTCGGTTAACCAATAATTTATTTTAAAGTATGCTAAATACCTGACGTTTCAATGTATCGATGGTGGACGCGAGTAATAGGTAAGTATCGATTCAATACATACGAAGTGTCTAATTAATAAAGTCTTAAACACTACAAGATAGTTTATTTAAAAGCAGGCATAGTATTTGAAATTTAATAAAACAGATGCGTTTTCAGACTCTATCTATACAAATAAATAAAATTGGAGTGTCTGTTTGTAATATTAAAATTACCGCTTTTTACTAAATGCATATGTATGTTTACACGGTACATATGCCAAAATAACATTTTTTTCAATTTTTGTCTGTCTGTCTGTTTGTTCCGGGTAATCTTTGGAACGGCTGCACCGATTTCGACGGGACTTTCACTGGCAGATAACTGATGACATAAGGAGTAACTTAGGCTACTTTTTTTAGACTAGCTTCGCCCCGCGGCGTTGCCATAATAACAACAAACGCGGGTAACACCGCGGGTCTCAGCTAGTTCAACATAAAATTAAAGTATAAATTTCAAAACAGTGCTCTACTGCACAACCTGACAACAGTTTAAACAGTCAACACGGCCATGTTTTCAGAATTGCATTGAGTTCAAGTTTCGATAACAACAACATTGGTGCCGGTGGTGTCAAAATAACACAAAATCATTGTTAATTACTGGGAAGTGTTCACGTGACACCTTCTTTATGAACTGAATGATTAATCAGGATGTTCGGTATATGCTTGCAACTTTTGTTTGATAACAATAAACAATTCTTTTTGCCTGACTGCACGGATTTCGGTACACCTCGCCGCTTCCAACCACGCTGAGTGTTATAATGGGTTCAATTCCCACATGGGACAACATTTTGTGTGATCCACAAATGATTGATCTGAGTCTGGGTGTTCTTGGTGTCCGTTTAAATGAATGTTTGTAAAGTCCCCCGCGACACAGGATAAAAATAAAGGAAAAACTGATTTATAATATATTGTATGTATTCCATTGACGTTCGATTTAAGGTGTTAAGAAATATAGCTTCATATGACAGAACCGTGACATATGATAACCGTGATAATAATGAAGTCTAAGTGATGACAGAAGTACCACGATACTTAAAAACGAAGTGGCATAAGCGAAGAGACACAGACGATATCTGAAATGATCTTTCAAATGAAGTTATGACGTGATGATGATGACAGATAAAATGTAACGAATAAGGTAAAGTTTAACTGATCACGTTGCGGATGTGTCATACTCACTTTATGCTTTAAAGTTAACCTACAGTTTGTTAAATTCAGGACCTAATCGCTCACACTTCAAAAACACCGCCCGCATTGTTCCGCTATCGCGATAAAACTTTAAGCCCCATCACTTGGATAATTAGTGTTCTACGCTGTGCGCCTAACAACAGTTTTTGCCTCTCATAACAGAGCCTTTTTTTCGGAAATCGACCAAAAACCGCACACCGTCTCCAGGTACCAGTGGCCGGAAATCAGGTATACCCTAGAAAGGAAAGCCCTGTTACCCCGACGTACCAAGGGCCATCTACAGTTTAAAGATGACCCCCTCCTGTGTGGGAACCCGGATGTTCCATCGCATTGCCGAACGCGGTCACCGTAACGATCGAGTAGATGTGACTAGCACTTGGGCCTCAGATCTGTGGAACAAATTGTCACCACAAGAAAAACACCCGGGGAGAGCCGGCTTGACTAGAGTTGTCACAGCCTCAAAGGAAACCGATGTTAAGTAACCTTTTCGGTGATTTTTACCGAGTGAGTTTACCGGAGACTACTTATAGGAGGGGTTTAAAGAGTGACAGCACTCACTAGGGATTTAATAAAATCACAATCACATGTGATAAATTATATGATATACATCACCACCACAAACATTTTACATTACATTACACAAAGGCCTAAATTTGAAAAATGTCTGATAAAAAGAAGGTTGATTGACTTTGTCTAACCAAATCACAATCACAGGTGAAATCGCTGTGACTAAAACCAATCATTTTATCAATAATTATGATTGAAAAGTAGCAATAATTTCCATGTCTACAGCAATTATTTCTCTTCGGTTGTTGGTGTTCATTTGCGATGGTAGTTTCTTACCATCCCGTAACCCATCTGCTTTTTTACTTCCTATAAACAACTATAAAACACACACATGGGACTGTGAACACGTTGGCACTGCTGCTGTTGTATTTAAGTGTTACAAAATACTTAACTCCCACGATAGTAATGAAGACTCTTTTATATAAATATTAATTAACTTCTGTTAAACTACTGCCAGTGTCACACATTAGTTACCAAGCATAAGCGTTCGGCCACAACTGCAAAATATAATAATTTAATTATTTTCAGAGACTAACAGATATAACAATTTTGTATTATTACAATTAAATAATCTTATTGCTTATTACGCCGTCCCTGCATCAATTAATTCTATAATTCTATACTGTATTACTACACGTGTTTAAACTTCAGGTGTAATATATTTACTTGTAGAGAATTTAAACAATAATATTGAATATTATTAGTCATTACATAAAAGTGTAGACATACGATATACAGTGAAATAGTACCTTATAGTGAAGGTTTTACACTTTGAACATTAATTTTATATAAAGGCATCTATTAAGAGTAAAAAATCCAGTATCTTTTTTAACAGTAGTTTAATCAAGTAAAATTTAAGTTAAATGAACTGATACATCAGTTCCTCGGTGATTTCAATAAAATAAGGGTAATCCTCATGGACTTTTTGTCCTGACAAAGGGTTTTTTTAAATTTATAAATCATCACCATCATCAACAGCCTTTAATAGTCCACTGCTGGACATAGGCCTCTCTGGTTTTGGCCTACTATGCCACGCTGGCCAGTCGGGTTGGTATAGGGTTTGTGTCAAGTTTTAATTATTTTTGCAGTGCTGGTATCCTGCGTTGTTTTGACTTAATTGGGGTAGTGACATTCCGTATTCTTAATCCGTCACTACACGGACAATTTATATATATTGATAGATAAAACGTTTCTTGTACAGGGATAGGGTACTTGTACTTGGGTTTTTACAGGTATTGTAAAGTATAAAATATAAAACCGAAATAATGTACAAAGGCTTGTAATATTTTAGTAAGTGTGGACGTGCATTGTTTTAGTTCTTCCTACCTCATACAAGGTTGATCAATATTCCACTAGCGTTCTAGTGAACTAATCAGACGGGTGCATCCATGTCTCCTTGGAGGGCTATTGTGAACCCGCGGGCTTTGTCGCATACTAACGGGGTGTACGCCGCGGCACGCAAGGAGCGGAAGCGGGACTCAAGATGTGAATGGTTAATAAACGGTAATAGATCTCTGCATTCATTTCATAAAGTGTGAAATTTATAATTTGACTGGCCTGGTCTAGTGGTTAGTGACCCTGACAGCTAGGCTAGGGATCATGGGTGATAAGTGATGAGCACGATCATTTGTTCTGTGTCCGGGTTTAATTTATCTATAATATTATATACTATACTATTTAGACATATATAAGTATGTTTATCAGAAGTCTTTCACCATAGTACAGACTCTGCCTAGTTTGGAATCAGACGGCCGTGTGAGAGATGTGTGGAGTTATTATTATAAGCATCTCCACTCAGTCTTCTTTCTCAATAAATCTATAAGTGAAAGTCTTTCTTGCCTAGACTATTTATTTTTATTTGATAATAATGCATAAAATTTAAATTTCAACATAAACCGCAATAAAATGCTACAAAAACGATAGTTTTTTCGAGACGCCTTTGTAACGGAAGTGTAAGACGTGAGTGTTGTGTAAGATAAATCCATCTGGCTCGGCTTCTCCATACGGTGTTATATTGACGGGGGAAGGTGACTTATTGTCGATTTAACTTGCTCCAACGGACTACACATTTTTTTCGTGGTTTCATAAAAACATAAAAAAGTATGTTATCTAATTCAATTTAATACAAAAATCGAATATTATTTTGCAATGCTTGTAAAATTTTCCTACTAAGACGTATCTAGATTCTAGATATTACAAATAATTCTCAAACCTAGAGTTCGGAGCAACAACACCTCCAATAGAAGTTGTGTCTTACGGCGGGCGTTATCTACTCGTATCGCCGGCTTTTGGAAGATACAGTGAGGGACATGGCATTATGGCAAGTGTATCAAAACAAAATTACTATGAGAAATAAAAACATTTCTTATACGTATAAACATACATACAATATGAATATACACATTTATACAGTTAAATATATTTACAAATAAATACGGTGCAAGGTCAAATGCAATTACAAAATTATTTACGCCAAAATTTTCGCACAAATTAAAACACAATACAAAACTAAAGAGTTAAAACTGATCTCAGTGTACGCTATGCTTTTCTCTAAGTTAATGGTCTTATAAGGTAACCGTTGCCGTCGCAACCGGTACACTTCTACAGCATCTCTGAAAGCCTTTGAACTCTATGCAATACTCGAATTTCAATGAACTGCAGCAGTTTTATTTGATAGCCGTAGAAGGCGAAATATGTGGCTCTCTCAGAAACAGACTATCTTGTATACCTTTGATGATATCTAGGCTATTATTTTTACCTTTTTATTAAAACCCTACCTACACAATACAACAAAAATAATATGCAATTCAAAATATTATTAGAGTATAGAGACAAACATTCCCATGAGCAGCTTCCTATATATTTACTGGAACGAAGTTTCTTATCGGCGTTACATGCTCTGAGCGGATGGGAGCGAGACCGAAAAATGTGTAATAAGACTTTTTTCCGATACTATGACAAACGTGAAAAGGGATACGGGGTCCATAGTCCCCACATGCTGGTTTTATTTATTATTTCTCACCTTTTTTTAATTTCGTTCCGCAGAGAAAATAGCTTGTTTATTTATACTCCGAAGGTTTAGGCTTCCATTTTCCGTTCTTACCTTTTGTTTAATGCTATTGATGTACATACAATACAACAAACAACAAATCAATACAACTTTTTAGCAGTAAATTACTACGGCTGGAGACAATTCAATTTATCTATTTTTATCCAAAATATTTAAAAAATCCGACCATACATCACGCCTAATTGCTTATAATATTGTTACTTCTCAGGTAAAGTGCCTATTACTTTGTACATTATTGATTTTATTAAATAATGAAGTTATTTTCGTACACAAAGGTATCTCAGTTCGGCGAATTGTTTCATTGAACGTGGTATCATTAGTCGGATATTATAGTTTGACATTAACCAATAACTTTGTCGAACACCTACACAGTTGAAGGGTGGCTAGAGGTGATTCGGTTTTCAGCTGAACCTCGAAACTAGTTTCAATGTGGTTCTTTAATACTAAGAGTTTTGCCAAGTTCAAACTGTCATGACGTATTTACAATTGCTGAATATCACAGTTTTGGTCGGCTGTACAAAATGTACCTCTTTCTATGCCTGTATAACTATGATAGGATATATTATTCCATGAATAAATTTATATCATTATTACATATTACCAAGAGCAACGTTATGTAAGGACAACGTGTAATTATACCGAGAATAGCTTCAACCACAATAGGCGTTTTGTACCTTACACCTTAAATAGACCTTATAATATAAATTTTGGGCATTGTTTTACATCCATAACCCATTATAACGGCAGTAGCTTTCGTGAGGTTTAGCAAAAATGCAATAATTAAACATTTTAGGTACTACCAACATAGTCATTAATATATGAGTCGACCTTTCGCATTTTTCTTTTTTACTTGCGGAAGAATGTCCCCTGAAATGTTTTTGTAATACTAATAGGTTGTATAAAATTTTAGTATATTTTCTGATTGTATATGAATAACAGCTTAGGTAGATAATATAAAAGCGTTTATTACAATTCGGTATTACATAATATATTACAAATTGTCAGATGATGATCAAATTTTGATGATCAATTCATGAAAGTGTACCTATAAGTATATAAGTATTATTATTTTTTAGTATTCTTTAAATTGCCTAGTTATGATACAAAGATTACGATTAGATTATAGAGATATACTGACAATATAATAATGACGAATGTAGAAAAATATGAATCTTATTTTATACCCAACGAACAGTACTACAAAGCAATGCAGCTTGCTCTGAAATACATTACTGTCATATAAATCGAAACATTTACGTCTCAAGATAAATCCGGTGGTAGACGAGAGTATCAAACGTTAGATAAATCTGCGGATAAGTGGGCAGAGGCGCGGTCTAAATGCAAGCGTGGCCGTTATCTAAACCACCTGGGGCAAGATCTGTTTATGGTCTACGTTTGGTTTTATTTCCTAAAGATGATTTTAAAGGGATGCTTCAGAGCTGCTTGAGATTTCTACAAGGTTCTACGAGTAATATTCACAACGATTTTCGACCCTCGTCGTCTTGTTGGAAGGTACAAATTTGTTCCACAAACCGTCATTTCGACTATGTTTATGTTTCGTCTTGTACATTACGAATATTTTCTTCGGCGAAACAGTGTGTTCCTATTTTGGTGAAAAAACAAGCAAATTCTGTTCGGTAAAAGACTAAATATTTTTTGATGAATACTACCCATAAAGAGCTACAAACTCAATACAAGTTTTTTAAAGAATAGGGACACTGTTAGTATAGTATTCAACGGTACATGGCGAACATAAAATATTTAAAATGTCAAATATGCGCAAAAAACCTTCAACGCACACATTAGAAGACTGTGGATACAACCTCTACGAGTGTAACAATTTGATAATATGCGGTTAATTTAAAGTCATGAATAGCCCACTGCTGGAAATATGCCTCTCCTTAAAAAAGGAGGTTTTGGCCTACGTTACCACGCTGGCCAGACGGGTTGGTATAGGATTCGTTTCAAGTTTTCCTTCTCTTTGCAGTGATATTCTGAGTAGTTTACTCCCATAGTCGCTTCTTACGACACAGGCATAAGACACGGTTACTTGGCTAATTTAAATTAACTTGCTAGAATTTCAAGCATTCACGCAAGTTATTCGCAAGTCATTTATTTTTAATTAGCTTAGTTAGGTAATTTAAACTAGCTGCATATTATTATTGTGACACCTGACATATACACATGTACGTGCATAGACTGTCATATTAATCTTAACATTTAAAATTATTTGTCATGACCAACTGATTGATTCATCACAGAGCCTAAAACACTGGGCCTACAAACTTGATTTTTTTTTAAGCTGATGCTTTTATGTTGTAATCACAAACTAAGGAAGCGTTTTCGGCAATTTCACTCTTAAGTGGGTAAAATTAGGGATGAACTGTTGTATGGAAGTTCGTTATTTTCAAAGTTAGTAACACGAAATAAAAAAAAAACTGCACGTGATAGCTAGTCAACCATGTTTTATTGACCTCTTTACAATCACAGGACGGCTACAAATAAACGACCGGCCTCTTCGAGGTACTGCAGTCTCTGTTTTACATCCGAGACTTAGCCTATCTCCCTCGGCCTATTCTTTTTTCTTACCCCAAATTAGAGTATTTTTTACATACCAAGGAGCAGCAGAGAAATCAATCAAAACTCGTTGCCATAAAAATAGATACAGCGAATAAAAAGCAACCAGCATTTTAGAATAAATGTTATGTGCATTAGAGTAAAAAGGTAAGCATGCAAAAATATATTCTATAAAATTTATAAATAAAAACATTATTTTTTGTAATTTAAGCCAGAAAAATATCAAAAAACACCAGCTGTATTTTAAAAAGCTATGAATAATCTTTGAAAACCGTTTCACTTGTTTTCTTTGCCGGTGTAAACTAGATGCAGAGACGTCTACATCATAAGTGAGAATCAAAGAGGAGATAAATCTTAAAATAAGTGGTCGTAACATAAACCGAGATTGTGTATAGGCGTTGTTTAATGTGTATACAATGCGCCCGAAGCCCGGTTTATTTTGTGTTTTCGCCTTTATGTAGATCTGTAGGGTCTGCACTAAAGAATCATCTTTAGATTATCATTTTATGACTCACAGCAAGAAAAAGGGACAAAACTGTGTTTTATTTCTATATTTTCAATTTTCTTCACACATTATTAATACATATTTCTTAATAAGAAATACATGTGTGTAAAAAATGTGGCTCTAAATTAAATTCTTATTCAAATATTCTTGATACATTATTTGAATATAATTAATCCTTAAAAAACATTGGTAAATATTACGCTTATATTTAAATAGAGCATTTTTCACATTTAGCTAATAACATATTTTGGTTCAAACGAAGATCATAAATTTTCCTAACATGTAATAAAAAAAAAACTTTCTTGCCATTTTATTTACAATACACTGCTAGATAAAATCAATCTAAGTTACCTCGAGACACTGACAAAATCAATCTAAGTTACCTAAAGACACTGACGATTACTAGTGCCTTTTTTTTTTTGAAGGATTGGAAAATCCCTTCGGATCTCCGGCTCCTTCGGGATATAGGAGCCAGGAGTATTTGGTGTTTCCACTGAAAACCACTCCGACGGCCAGCCTTCGGCGCCCTACTCTGGGGAGAACCCGGGCCATGTGATTTCAGGTCCCCCCAGATCGGCGCCACACCTAGACGATTACTAGTGCCTAGCTGGTAACTTTTGCAACTCAGCTATTTATATTATTCCATTATGTACCTCCATAGTTTTATTTTCAAAGTTTGCAAAAACATATGTTACAACTTATAACCTTTTGTGTAAGGCTTATCTGTATACAATTTGTATTTTTTCCATGATAAATAAATAAATAAGTCAAGTTTAAGTTTCAAGCACAATTTACAAGTGAATTACACGGAATACCACTAATACAAGCGGTATAAAACTGGTATTTGTCTATATGTTGTTTATATAGTATCAAGTATCAATTTATATAATTCACTCTAATGAATTATGTATATATGTTAAGGGGTTATAAAAGTATGAAAACATACTATACAAACTTAACAAAATTGACAGCCGACAAAAAAAACAACTTTAAATCATTAACAATCCCCTATTGTTATTGATTTAAAGTTGATTTTTTTTGTTGTTGTTTTTTTTTGTAAACCGAATAATCTAATGATTCACCTTAATTTCAATTCCCTCATATATCCGTGACTCATCTATACCATAAATAACAAAGAATATGAAACAATGACATCTATATATAGACATAATATATCTGATCAGGAAAAGCCATTATCATGGAAAAAACAAAAGCAGCAATTAGCCCTTCGTACGTTCGTCCCGAGGGCACGACAGTGATTCGGTATAAGTAATAGGTAATGGTAAGCCACACTGATAGCTATATGCTGCTAAATGCAATATGAAGCGATAAAAGATAGATTTTACTAAAAATTTATGAAATGAAATTACCAAAAGGGCAAGTGGCCTTCTAATATTATGTAATTATTATTATTTTTGTAAAATTCACTATCTTGAAGAGCAAATTGTATCAATTATGACTCCTGATATTGTAAGTGTTATAAAACAAATGAACTAGAACTTTTTGTGTACCTGTTAAAATCTTGTTAGATAAAAAAAATCAATTAAAATTCGAAATATGCCTAAAAGTACGTCTTTTTTTATAATTCCTGGGTATTCCTGTTAATATCGGTTTGAAAATCAATAAAAATTTGTAATTTTTATTCCAAAGCAACTTTACTATTTCAAATAAATAAATTTTCTTCTAATCCTTTCATAAGCAGTATTATACGTATTTTATTACTATTGTTATTTGTTTAAATATAAATATTTTTTTTTGTCCTAAAAACACGTAATGACCTGCAAAGGATAAGAAATACAATTTAATTGATCATATAGTAATACTGTGGTATTGCGATACATTCTGTGCTGCAACTCTGTGAGGTTCACTCTAATGACGTTCTAACAGAAACCGTTTCATTATGAGTGGATTAAAGCACTGACTTGGCTTCGCTCTGAGCTCGAAGCACAAAGCTACTTTACAAATACACGTCTATAGTTTGAACGTTAGTGCTGTCATTCTATTTCATGGCTAGTGTAACAGTCAGCACTAAAGGATTGTTGCGAGTTTGTATTCGTATCTTAGAAATATTTAGACTACAGAATAATAGTAATGTAATGTCCGTAATATTTAAACAGTATAAGGAAATATGGTTAAATACTAGGTAGAGTTATACTATGGCCTTCATCATTTTATTTTTATGATCTACGTCTTTTGTGCATATTTACAATAAGCATTTAAAGAAAGATATACCAAATAACATTGTTGTAATTTATCATATCTTTCTTTACAACGCCTGAAAAAAAATATACAAGATACAGATAAAACCGAAACACTCGGGACCCACTTCCTGTCAGCAAGTATTAGTTAATTTTTATAAGAGAGGCAAAGCATTTTTGACGACCGGATGGCGTAGTGGTTTGTGTAACGGACTGCTATTCCAAAGGTCGCGGGTCCGATTCCCGCTCAAGTCAAACATTTGTGTGCATGAACATTTGATGTTTGATTTGGTCTGGGTGTTTCTATGTATAATATGTATGTATTTACAAAAAAAAAAAAGAAGTATACAATATATGTATTTAAATCAGTTGTCTAGTAGGTACCCATAGTACAAGCTCTGCTTAGTTTAGGAGTAGGTGGCGTTGTGTGTATGTGGTAGAATATTATTATATTATAATTTGACACTTAAATATTTACTGATAAAATGTAAGTGCACTAAGTAGGTACTTTCGTATGTGTACTGTGGTATTATAGACAGGATAATTTTAGAAGTAACCATTTATATTAACCATTAAGTTCATAGCATCGTTAGGCTCCAAATTCAAACCCTTTCAAACCGTTTCTTTAAATAAGTAGTGTTTCTACGCTAGCTTTAAGTGTGACACTTGCCTTGAAGTATGACGTAGAGTGACTATAGCCGTGTTACTAATTATGAATATATATCTCGCTATAAATAAGTCTTCATCATATACGTAATATGATTATTAATATTATAAATTCAGAAGTTTGGCCCATCCAAACTTCTGCATGTTTGTTATTCAATCACACCAGAGTGGATATATGGATGAAGTTTAGCACAAAGATAGGTCTGAAATAGCCCACACGCAATTTTTTGTCCTGGAAAAGCTGTAAAACCCGCGGACAAAACTTAACGGGTACATAAAAACACAACAATATTATCTTCGATTATTCTTTTCGTGAAGTTTTTTTGAAATGAAATGAATCTCTTTTCTACACAACTTTTTAACTCGAAGTCGTTAATTTTCGTCATTAACTAATAAATACTTCACGCGTGTTTCGCCTCTGAACAAGTCATCATAAATCGTTTTGTGTATTTCTTCAAAAGGTCCGGTGTAGCAAGAATCTTATAGAGACCATCATAATTCGAGCCACTTAGTTTTTTTATTATGACTATCGAACTAGAGCTGTAGGTCGTCTGGATGTTGTCGATAAACATATAAACGGCCGCATTTCCCCGAAACCTTAAACAAGAACCAGTGATTTGTATATTCTTTTGCCACGCAACAATTTTAGGGTAGAAACACACTATTATCGGTACATCACTAAAATCAGTTTTATACTTTTAAGTTTAGTTAGTAATACAGTTTTGTAGTTTGTTGTGTCATCACAACACACGGTAATCCGATATTCTTCTAAAGAGACCCTCCACAACAAAACACACTAGTGTGTTATACCTTCATAAAATACCTTAGAATGAAGAAAGATGGAAAAGGCTAACCAAAAATTATTTTATATAGATGATTTTTATTTGCATATAGAAATCGATTTTCTCGAATCGAATCAAATATCGAGATGTTGATTTGCATGTGAAATATAAACGTAGCGACTGACTGTATGTACTGACTAATATACTTTAAGTATGTACATATATTACGCAGTAAATGTAAGTGGCAAAATATGTAAATGAAATTCTACGCGTAGAGTGATTCACATTACTGTATCGTATTTGGCACGTGTAAATGACGCCTAATGGTAACTCTCCTGATTTTTAATGGAATGGGTTGAATCTTTAAGTGTAGTTTCTTTTATAAGTCATAATTCATTTGTTTTTTATAATTTTACTTTTTTTTTGGGTAAAAATGATATCACAATGAGTTAATAGAACAATTCACCGCAAATAAATTAATAAATGCCGCACACGGTCAAAAGCTGCAATGTAATTAATCAAACAGCCGAAGCGAGCGGGTCCTCCCCTCCGGCCGCCAACTTATGTTACTGTGCTTAAACTGTTTGCCGAGAATACACATGTAGTTATTACTTTTGTGCGACACCTACGGGGAATGACCTTTACCTTTGACAGCTGATTGCATAAAAAGTTTCATTTTCCGTCAGAAAATTCCAATGATTTTAGACTCAGAATGATGGTCTGAATACACTATTTCTGACTCTGAGCTCGATCGGTGCAGAACCTGTTTTGAAGTTTTTGAAGCGTTTGAAGAAAGTTAATATTTTTAGAAATGTATTTAGTTTTTTGTTAGTTGCTTCAGTTTCAGAAATACTAAAAGTACTATTGGCAAGTTTGATTGCCGACCAAAAGTTAGTATAAAATACAGAATCTTGTAATTTTTCCTCCTCACCAATGTAATAATAGTAATAAAATATTTTCAAACATTAGTCCATAAATGTGTTAGTAACAATCATGTAAACATAGTAAACATATACGTAGTAAACATCATTACAACTATGTTAGTTGTACATTACAACAAACACAAATTATAAAATAAATCGTGGGGATTCACTAGTATAGCAGACGCATCCACCTTTGTAGGACTGGAAGGTCCCACCTCTCGGACAATACTCTCAGGATGCCATTGGTGCTGCCTAGCAGTCGATTGGACATTGACGCGCTCCGCTTCCTTTTGATCGCATATAAGTCATCGCAATGTGCCTTCTCGAACATGTTTGATGCGCTACAAAACCTCGGCAGATTCAATAGCATGCTAAATTTGTTGCTAGTAATGCTAAAGTTAAGTTAAAAATTTGAAGGCGAAGTCCCTAAAACCCTGTATTAATTAAGTAACCCAGCTTTATAAATACAGAATTGTTCCTTTAAAGTAAAAAGTAAATGATGCTGTATCCAAGACGCTGTTCATACGGGTTAAGGTGAAAGATTTATAAATGTTAGTGGTTTATAGCTTGACCTAATACGCAATAATTTATCTCATTTCGCAGAAGCATCGAAATGAAAAATGGGATTACTATAAATTGGTAATTCATGCTTCTTCATAGTACATACCGATGTACTAAAAGGGTATTATTAAATTAAAGGGTATTATTATTTATATAACTATACAGGTTATTAAAGGAAGGAGTAGATGGTTATAATTCAAATAAAGCTAATAAACAGTTGAATTAGCTTAAAAACCACAATGTTATTTTTTTAAATCTTTGTGTAAGTGCACATCCATACTTCTATACTATTATAATATGAAAGACAGTTTGTTTATTACGCTATCACGCCAAAACCACTAAACCGATTTTGAAAATTCCTTCAGTAATGAAAAGCTACATTCATTATTATTTACTACGATAACCGACATACGCGCGAGCGGAGCCGCGGGCAAAAGCTAGTTTATAATATATCTGTTTCTGATTACGTTTTTTACAAGAGTGTACTACCACACTTTTATGTACCTCCTGTAACATGTTCCAGTACTATATTTAGTATAATAATACTCGTGATGCGCACAACCGAAGGTAGAAAAACTCATCCGGCTACAGACAGTCCCAACTGGTACTGACTAAAGTTTCACCACAACTTACTTGCAGACTGATCAGTCTTAGCAGACTAGATATCCGAATAGTTGTAGGAACCATAACAGAACACTTAGCCCTGAACTGACAACTTTCCACCGTTAATGCAACGGACAGTCCTGGTTCAAAGAGCGGCACCGCGATGACGTTGAGTCGTAGGGGTCCATGAGCTTCGGTAGTTATTTACTATCAGATGAACTGGTCTGTTTGTTTACCATTTAAACCACGAAAATATATAACATCCTGTTACATATTCCAGTACTATATTTAGTATAAAAATTGGAAAAAAGGAATCAAATAACAGAAAAGGGAGTGCGGAAAACATTTAAACCGAACCTTTTAGTCTCGCCGTATTCCAATAAAATATATTCAATCAATTCGATTCACATTAAACTGACTTAAACCGAACTCCCTCAATAAATCTCTCGAGTCTTTGAACAAAACATCTTAGAGTCGCGATCTTGAACTTCACCTTGACCTCCTCTATCTTTTAAACGACTTCCACACGACACTATTTGTGTGCAAGTTGACTAGATTTTCAATTCTTTTGTTTCGTCATGTCTAAGACATGTGAAGTAATTTGGCTCAATTTAAGGCCATTGGAATGGGGTCTTGAGTACCAGGTGTATATGAGCGGTGGATGTCATGTTATCATACTGACGTCCACTGCTGGACAAAAGCCTCCTACAAGGTTCGCCACAACAACCAGTCTTGTGCTGCCCGCACCCAACGGCTTTCCGCGACCTTCACCAGATAACCACTGTTATTCGTTGCCACTTACCATCAGATACCTTTCTGTTTATTTACCCCTATACCATACAAAAGTTATTTAAAAAAAAAAAAAACTATGATTTTAACAACACAAATTCCCTTAAGACATGATAAATTACTTTTCAATCTATAAGGACCGAAACATTTTTTGTACTTAATTTAGAATCCGCAGGGGCTTAATTGTTTTTAGCACCTTAATCGCAGATTCCAAGAAGTGTCTGACGAGCCCTATTTTTAGAATTTTGACGACACCAAAATTATAAGAAGTGTTTTGCTTAAGTATTTTAAATAATATTGTAGTAATCTTAGGTTTGACCTCGGCTTCCACAAAATTACTCGTCAAATTATTGTTCCTAACTAACAGTAATTATGTTCAGAAAGACTTAACAAATATGGAGGCAATATTCCTCTCAATAATTGTAACCTAATTTTATAATCACCAAGAGAGGCGGGGGCGAAAATGCCGAATCGACCGGAGCTTCACAGAAAGCCGGAGTTTAAAAAACATTTCATTGCTTTTTACCGAGTGAGAATACCAGATGCCCAAGATGCCTAAGGGAATCACTGAAAGGACTGCAACACTCTTCAGATGCAGGTTTCCATGAACGGTGGTAGTCTACTAGCGGTGGTACTAACCGTCATGTAAAACGTCTGCTTGTATTCTCCTAATACCATAAAAAATACCTCCACGACGCGACATTTTTATAAATTTTTTACAAATAAATAAAATTTAAGTGTCTGTTTGTAATGTCCAAAAATAGATTTTTTTCATTCTAACACGTTTATTTGCACGATACCTATGCCTAAAAAGCAGTTTAATCTTCTTTTGGCTGTCTGTCTGTACCTACCCGATACGTACCTCTTCTAAACGGCTGGACTGATTTTGATAATAATTTACTACTAGCTAGCTGTTTATATAAGGAGTGACTAAGACTTTTTTTCCTCTCATAAAAACCCTTTAAAACTTTGTCTGGTCCGGGAATTGAACCCACTACGGCAGCGCTTTTCAAATTCCATGCGAACGAAGTTGCGGGTACCAGGTAGTTTGAATATAAGTTGTGAGGACTACAGAAAATGACATAGAGTCGCTTACACTGAAAAAAAACATTTTTTCATGTTAAGTATAAATTTAATTTAAAAGAAAAATATACATGTTATTCTCCGTCGGATTACGTTCAAATGCACACACCTAGATTTTACATTAGACAAAATCCTGATGAACAGACTTCGAATTTATGGTCTCTAAATCAAATTTAAATTAAAAATCCTCATTTTAATTCTATTTAGAGATTTTGCTGTCGGTTTTACCTTTTTCTTTAAATAGCTATTGCGAAGACACACGCGATAAATGTTAGGTAATATGTCACCAGAGCCGGTCGACAAGTGGGAACATTGGTCGGTGTCACACGCTAGAAGACTTTGCTACATTTTACACGTCTCGATAATTCCAAGTCTTGGTAATAACTCTCACAATCGCACGATTCCGCAGCGTCTGTCAAGTTACAGCTTAACTTGTTTGTAGAATCAATTTTTGTTTAGGTTTCTTTGGACTGTTACTAGAACTACTATTTTAAAAAAAAACTAGATCCGTCTTTATTGATTTTATCTGTTGTATTGTCTGTTTTATAACAACAAGATCACGATGATACGCAGTCCAGTTGTGCAAGTACCTTTACCCTACAAAAGGTTACATTCAAACATTTTTACTACTGGCATAGGTCTGTGTTTTGGTAAACATGAAGCTCGCTAGAACTCTTCTAAACTTATCACATATCTATTGCACAATTAAGCTGAAGTATAACAAATAATAATGGTTTGTTTGTTTATTTTTCCCAACATCTTGCCAACAAAATATTAAATTTTGATTTATTAAGCAAATCTGACACAAAAAGTTGATGGGAAATGTCCTAATCACCGTGAGTCAGAAATAGCCATCCCGGAACGCTTATACTGTCATACATAATTCTGTTATAATCGTTTTACGTTCTTCGGTACTCATACAAAGGCTTATTTATGTGTCTTTAAATATGTCCAAGATTAGATTCCTATATTTACGCAAAGCTCAAGAGCGAAGTTTTTTTACAGATAGTTGATATTAACGAACCAGAAAAGCGGTAATTAAGTAAACGTAAGGCGTATTCCCAGTGTAACTTTTGTAGGAACAGCTGACTAGGAACAGCGCCTGCATAACAAGGTATATTTTATTTAAGTTGTTGTTTAAGTTAAAGTTTATATCATGTGTCGTTAAATAGTCATATATAATATCGCTCTTACAATCCCTACCAAGCTAAAACCCATCAAGCCGTTCTGCAGAGCGTGTGAAGGAAATAATAAAATCTATGTAACATACGTACACTCAAAAAACATAACCCTTATTCCGGTGCAGTTGCGTTTAAAGAGAAAATTGATTAATTCCCTTTCATAATATTTTTGGTAATTAGTACACAGATATCGCAATAGTCGTTTAGTCCTATAACATGTAAAATTGAACGGGACACAAAATAACTGATAATATTTTTATTAACAAATCAAACCGTCGACAGTTTTGACTATTTTTTTCTGAAACATAATCCTTTTTCTTCTTAAAATAATTATGGCTACCACTTAACATACTATGTGCAATCAAATTAAACAATTACTCTGTTATTTTATAACTTAAAAGGGACATGATTAATAAAAATATAAATATAACTCCATTCATTTCCATAACAAAGTCGTGTCTTCCCCGACACAAAATAACAGTACCCTAATATGCCTAATCGATCTATAACGAGATTTTTTCAAGTTCCCAGGAAAAGGACTCCTCTGTCGGCTCCCAAATCATAAAGCAGTGTGCTTACTCCCTATGTTTATTTTCTTTTGAGAGTTATAAAAAATGGAGAACCATGGATTCTTTGGTATTGGATTTCACAAAATATTTTAGGAATTACAAAACGTAGAAATAAAGTCAGTTTCAGAATTATTTATTTATGTTCAATATTTGTAAAGAAATACTTCAACGTCACGACATTGAAAAATTAAAAAAAGATGATATGATGAAATGTACTATCTTTTTTTTTTCTCCGTGCGGAAATCCCCTCGGATACCACCGGATACCACCTCGGATATCGGTGGCATGTCGGACTCGAACCGACTAAAACCGCACGCCGTCTCGGGTACTAATAGCCGGGGAACCAGGTATACCCTAGAAAGGAAGTCCCTGGTGATGATGAAATGTACCTAATGTTATGTACCAAATATACAATCCAAAAATTTCCATTGGAAACAATTAGGTATGAAACAATGATCTTACTGAACAAAAATATCATTCACGTGGTATTTT
Source organism: Arctia plantaginis (assembly GCA_902825455.1). Classification (NCBI taxonomy): domain Eukaryota; kingdom Metazoa; phylum Arthropoda; class Insecta; order Lepidoptera; family Erebidae; genus Arctia; species Arctia plantaginis. Next base: position 1,730,128 of record CADEBD010000041.1, on the reverse strand, counting down.
CATCTTGTTCACAACCCAATCGTGGAACCCTCTTTGTCTCTTTTTTTCTTTCTTTGTCTTACAAAGAATTTAATTATTTTCCTTGACGGCAAAGGTAATATAAAACTATGCGTTAACCAACTTTTGTAATAAAGTTATGCGTCAGGGAAAAACCAGTTTCAAAATACTTCAAACAGTCTCTTATTTAAACCAACGTCCCAAGCGCCAGACTGCATTATGAGGTCATACGGGTTTTAAAGTCATAAATGTTAATTAATAATATAATCGTGAAACAAATGACTTAATTTAGTGACATGCATTTTACAGAGAGTGTAATAAATAAAAATAATTAAAATTCATTCAAAAATGATTTCTTCGTCCAAAGATTTCCAACCTGATCAAGAGACACATTCTAGCTTATGCTGTCCATTAATTAATAATTTTAATGATATAAAGTACTTATCTCGGTATATTTAAAGATCGAAACTTAAATTTTAAACCACACATAAACACCTAGACATGTAAAGTGCTTAAATTAATATATATTTTTAAAACCCTTCGGTATGTTGCTGGCAAATTTATAATACTTAAGGTATATTACGCCTTTTGTCGATCTATATTACTATTCCCTTGCAACACTGTAATACGCCAATGTTATGCTTACTAATCGCCGTCGTAGAGATAAAATTTGCTCCCAGGATTAAATATACTTTCAAACAAAGATTTTTCTTATGTCTTGGTCCATATTTATACAATAAAATAAATGCAACAACGTTTATATACAATCTATCATATTATGACTATAAAAAAGTTATTAAAGAGTTTACGTTCTGTACTATAATAACACAAACATACACATGTATCAGACACACACACGCACACACACACACACGCACATACACACACACATGCACACTCACAAAGTTTTATAGTAATAATAGTTAGTATTTACATGACTGATAAAGTTTTAAAGCACTGTATTTCGATTTCCGAGGAGGTGGCACTGTTTCTCTTTACAAAAGGCCTGTTATGTAGCCTATTTAAGAGGACAGTACTTTAACCGCTTAGTGTAGTTTATATTTAAGTGTTTGTTACATATAAGTTTGTTAATGTATTGTACTGCAGATCATTTTATGAAATAAATGCTTTTACTATTATTATTATATTAATATACCATCAGACTACAAGGTCAGTGGAAACGCATTCGATTGCCACTGGAATAAAAATATATCCAAGAATATGTTCATAATGTTGGTCTTCACATACATACAACAGGATATGTTCTTTGAGCGCTGCGTTGTTTTTGTCCCATCCCTTAGTCACGCCTACACTTGGTAACTATTTAACATATCATTAAATACGGTGAACCTATCTTCGATGTATAGTCATATAAAGTGACACATATCGTCATACGTTTGTTACTTAGCCACACAAGAACGGCTGAACGGATCCATATGAAATCTGGTACAGAGATAGATTATTATCAAAAACAAAGATAAGCTACTTATGGCATTAACGCGAGCGAAGCTATTGACAGATGCTAGTATTATTTACACCAAATAAAAATTTGATATGACGGAACATCCTCCTCATTATGCAACCTTGCCAGCACGGAACCTTCTACATCAGCAGCCCCTCAATGGAAGGACTTATACAATTTGACCGATTCGGATTATATGGACTCATATGTACTTGTCACACACTTGTATAATTCTATAATATTCATATGAGCATAATCACATAAGGACATACCTCGGCTCACCGAAAACCCACCGATGTAATACCAAGCTCGAGTTATTTTTAATAATTTACCGTGAAACGATTTTACTCCCGTGTAATGGGAGTATAATTCTTAAATTGGATATACCAGTTCCAATCTACGAAAATATATAATCATGTTGTATTCGTCGAAACCTCATTTTGGGGATTCCCCTCGCTCGTTTAGGAATCCTAATCACGTACTACCTACATATTACGATCAGAGTTTTTTACACAGCATGGAAAGGTACCCTTGTTAATTTATAATGAAGTTATAAAATTTTCTTTTCTGCACCTACCTGCTGCTGTCCTAGAACAAAAAGCCACTTACTTGAGCTTAACAAGAAAAATATTCTATCAATGTGGCGTAGCTCTAATCTCTTTCTGAGAATCTGTCGCTGAGACTGGGGATGTCAAATCATTTCAGCCTCGTGCGCTGTTGTTATGATGAAGTGGTACATACCATACATGTGACAAATTTAGACTCAATCTCAAAAAATATGGTCTACAAATTGACAATCTCCTTTTGTTATTACAAAATAGAATGTGAATCGTCTTTTTCGTACAATAACTATTGTTTAGACCTCTTCCATAATTTATCCAGTATCCAGTCTGATTATGGTACCATTACCAATATCTTCTAAAAGTTCGCTTCAAAAACTATAATATCTATTCATTGTTTGGTCTTCAAAGGGCACTGAAACCACTAAACCCCTAACCTAATCCGAACCCATTTTCTCCAACACACACATCCGTTACTTAGTTAAAGCATCAAAAGGGTATAAACAGAAATCCTTTAAATCCAATACAGCTTTAAGCATCTGACCTTTAAAACTTTTTTATGTCCTTGTTACACCAGAGGTGTGTAATGTTACGTCACTGAAAATAGTGGCAATATATTTAAGCAGGAGAGTAGTGGTATCACAAAGAGATGGGGCAGCCAAAATAGTGGCACGCGCATGCGCGAAACCTCCCCTAGCCTGTCTGTTCGTTAACCTCGGCACGTTAGGGTCGACCCCGGCAATTAAATATTATTAATATTTTTTTTAGTTTTAATTGTAAATCAATTATAAATTTACCGAAAATTGTACTGTTTTTTTTATATTAAATAATGAAAATCCTTTCTGACTCTTTGTAGCGAACTATGTAATTACAATGCTAAAACTATCTACAATCATGTGCTAGATATCAATACATCATAGCTTGAAATATTTGGTAATCGAGTATTTATGTTATGCTATAAGCTTTATACTTTTTTGATAATTATTTGGCTAAATGGTATTGTGTGTGTTGATGTATGACTTTAGAGTCATCGCGTAAGAGATGATTTCAAACAATTTTAAAAGAATTTTATGTAATAAGAAGGTCGACGTTGTGTCGATCGAATGGCATCCTGACACCTGCTGTCATTGTCAAGAGCTTAAAATGAATTAAAGAACTATAAATACTAGCATCGTCTGATCAATTATATGTGACTAAATCTGACAAAATTATATAATTGTAAATATATAATGTATGTATAAATGTATAATTTGAAAATATCTATATAAGTAGTAATTATTATTTCTATGAGTTTTGACAACCCTAGCTGAAGATGTATGTATGCAGAAGCGAGGGAAGCGGATTTGTCTCGGGCTGCAAGGTCGGAGGTAAGAGGGGGCGGAGAAGAACGTACCTTGATTTTTCTTTACAATTTATGCAAAAGAATTGGGGTACGAACGCTTTGATCTGCTATGATTAGGGTGGGTATTGTGCGTTTTATTCCAAGGCTCGGATTGGTAATTAATTTTTATTCTTTGAAGGTGGTATTTTGATACAGTGTTTAGTCTGCAGGTACGTTACACTTAATAGCCATAAAATTTAAAGAAATAATTAGCAACGAAGTACTATTTAAATCTATACTTCCATACTTACATAGTGAAACACATTTGTAGTGAAAGTGAGTTTCATTGTTTATTTATTTGTTTCTTTATTACGCTTTCACGCCTAAATCACTAAACTGATTTTAAAAATTCTTACACACACAAATGCAAAGTTACATTATCAGCGAGTAACATAGGCTACTTATTACCGCAATAACCGTCATACATACGATGTCCTTAACCCTTAACGAATCGATTTCATCTATACTAATATTATAAAGCTGAAGAGTTTGTTTGTTTGTTTGAACGCCCTAATCTCAGGAACTACTGGTCCGATTTGAAAAATTCCTTCAGTGTTAGATAGCCCATTTATCGAGGAAGGCTATATATCATCACGCTAAGACCAATAGGAGCGGAGCACCAATGAAGAATGTTTCAAAAACGGAGAAAATTTATTACTATTGAGAGACGCAGACGAAGTTGCGCGTGTCAGCTAGTAATTAATAAATCGATAAAATTATTTGTTCTTTGGCGGGAGTCAATTATTAGGAGGGATACTGAGCGCCGTTGTTACACAAATCAAACAACACAACAAAATTTGTAATAACTAATTTGTACAACTATAGATTGATTTTGTTGTTACATATCGGTACCTTTTTTTTTCGTGCGGAAATTCCCTCGGATACCACCTATCGCTGGCATGTCGGACTCGAACCGACTAAAACCGCACGCCGTCTCGGGTACTAATAGCCGGGGAACCAGGTATACCCTATAAAGGAAGTCCCTGGTGCCCCGACATACCTCGGGCCATCTACAGACGAGTAGACGATCCCCCCCGTGTGGGAACCCCATGTTCCCTCTGCTGCCCGGAAGCGAACGCGCTTCGCAACGCGATCGCCGCCACCCTGGCCTGCTTCTGCTAGGGTGACAGATGGCCTCACCTGTTACCCCCAGGCCTGCGCTTATGGAGGACGGAGGTCGTTCTGCGACCATCGGTGTCATGGCTTACACTTCGTCACAAGACACCATGATATGAATTTCGCTCACGAAGGATTTTATTCTAGAGATCATTTTTCTTTCTTGAAGTGACGTGTGTTCGTTTTTATTCGATTCAAAGAGTGTTTACGCACTTGTCATTCTTGAGTTGCAGGACTCCATGGGCGGCAGTAGTCACTTACCATCAGAGGACCAAGTGCGAGTTTATTGCACATCTACTCGATTGTAAAGGTGACCGCGTTCAGCGCTGCGACTGGCCCTCACTGAAATCTTAACCAATCACAACGCCGAACGCGAACGCGTGAGTTAATGTGACATAAACTTGCACTTGGCCCTTAGGTGACCCGTCTGCTCGTTGGCCTCTCATACTATAAAAAGGCTTTTTGAACCTGACGGCTCTGATTGTAAACAGTCTCATTTTTGTCACTGTTTTTTTTTAATTACCTCACACATCTCACACACGGCCGTCTGATCTCAAACTAGGCAGAGCCTGTGCTATGGTAACCAAACTGCTGATAAACATTTATATATTTTTAAATACATACATACGAGTATTATAGATAAATTACACCCAGACACAGAACAAATAACCGTGCTCATCACACTATATTTGTCCTGGTTGGAAATCGAACCCACAACCTCCGGCTTATCAGTCAGGGCCACTATCCACTAGACTAACAGGCGCGTTAAATTTGCTTTTTAATTATTTTTTTACAAACATTCTACTGAGGTGTTTTGAAAATAAAAACGATTTTTTTCTCCAATAGCCTACTTAATAAAAGGGAAGTCAACTAAACCCATATACATTAACACGAAAAAGGTCTGAGCTGACAAGGGACAGAAGGCTGCCTCGAAAGTTTTAAGGGTCAACGTTAATTAGACGTGGGTCAGTATTTGAATACGTTACTATTTAGATTAAAAAGTTTTTGTTTGTAAACAGACCTTTTCGAAAAGCAGTAAATAGATGTTATCTTGTCGCTATCGGACAGACAATATATTCATAACGATTTAATTTTCTATGTCAAGGACGCTAGCTCTAAGCAATGTGTATATTACTACAGTAGCAAAATTTTAGAATTATAAAAATACACAAACGTCTACTATACGAAGTGACGTGAAAGTTATAACTTAACGTTAACTTATACCACACTTTAAAACCTTTGTCTAAAACCTTTGTCAAATGTTTTTTTTTTCCATTTAAATCTTGTTAATTACATAAAAATAAAACAGTACAACAGTAAAATAGTTCTCTGTTTTTGTTTTGTAGCATTTATGAAATGTTACAAATTCTCTTTTAATCACATCATTTATAGTTATAAATATAGTACGTTCGTATTGTACTGAAACTACGTAGTATGTTTGTATTTGTACACAACTCTGTTTGTACTCAAACGGCGATCGGAGTACAATCATATCAATTTACTGATAAAACAATGTGGAATTCCGTTGGTTCGAGCCGATTTAAAAGCAAGGTTAGTTAAACACTTCGCCACCGTGGGAGAGCAATACTTCTGCTACGTCGGCTTTACCGGAATAATACCACAACTTCAAAAAAACTAGAGTTAATCACTTCTTTCAATATTTTTCATTTTATTTTTACCTAATAGATACAGTTATAGACAACAGATCATGTCTCACACAATAACAACGTACAATTTTAAATCTAAAGTCCATTTAAAACTATACACATCATTCACAATTGCAGTAATACTCGTAGAGCTGCAGTTAAGTGTCAAACAAATGCAAAAAAGAAAAATTTAAAAGGATAATGAGATACAGTAATTAGTTTTTTTTTTTATTTTTCTTAAAAAGACAACTCCCGCAAACACACATGAAACGGACACAAAGAACACCCAGACTTACAACAACAATTCGTGGATCACACAAAGTGTCGTCCCATATGGGGTTTGAACCCACAGTTTAAACCACTCGTTTAAACCACTACGCCATCCGTGCAGCCAAGTTAGTTAAATCTACTATATCTATTAATGTATACTATACTAGCTACATCTATTTTTCACATACTCTCAAGTACTCCAAACGTCTACTCGTTTTCATAATAAAATACAATTTGTCACGAAAGAAGGTCAATTCTAAATAGCTAAATAAAGAAATATGAATGAATAAAACCCGAGGAGTGAGGCCGTTTATAATAATAGAAAAAACTACTTTCATTCAAATCAAAAACAATAACGAGGCTTTATGATATTAATGACGAGCTATTTCCCGTGGCTTCGCTCTCGTGATTATTCCGAATTACGTATTTCTAACTTTGAAAATAACGAACTGCTTACAATGGTTCGTCCCTTATTTTACCCCTTAATGGGTGAAGTTACCAAAAATCATTTCTTAGTGGGTGCTTACAATATAAAAAGCATCAGCTTCAAGATTGTAGTCCCAGCGGTTCAGGTTCTGCGTTGACGAACTACACGTCAATGAGTAATCTTCTAACAGGTTGCCACCTCATATAGAGAACCTTTAGAGGGTTTTACCGCATATTAAAATATTGTTGTACAAAGTTACTAAATGTAACTAATAATAACATTGACTTTAGTGAGTAACAATCAAGTAAAGGAACGAACGGCCTTAAAGACATTCTTGAAATTAAGAAAAATGAACACTATATAAAAATACGTTACCATGGTTTCTACGACGGATAAACTAACGTAGATAAGCTAAAACAGAGAATAGTAAAACTAGATAGCTTCTGATATTTTCTGGTTTATCCCTTCATATTATAAATATATATATACCTTTACAAAGTTCACCGCTGTCTGTTAGACTGTCGCGATTAACTCTAAAACTGCAAATTTTTGATTCATAAGAAAGGTTAAGATGATAAGAAGATAATTTGTTAAGGTTTTGTGTTATAATCTTACATGTATATAAAATTTGTTAAGGTTTTGTGTTATAATCTTACATGTATATAAAATTCTCGTGTCACAATGTTAGTTACCATACTCCTCCGAAACGGCTTGACCGATTCTCATGAAATTTTGTGTGCACATCGGGTAGCTCTGAGAATCGGCCAACACCTATTTTTCATACCCCTGAATGGTAAGGGTGACCCATCCCTAAATTTTTTTTTTAGGCAAAGCAACGTTTGCCGGGTCAGCTAGTCTTATATATAAAATTCTCGTGTCACAATGTTAGTTACCATACTCCTCCGAAACGGCTGGACCGGTTTTTATGAAATTTTGTGTGCACATCGGGTAGGTCTGAGAATCGGCCAACATCTATTTTTCATACTCCTAAATGACAAGGGTGACCCACCCCAAATTTTTTTTTCCAGTATTGCCTAGAAATAATGTATATGGCAAAACAACGTTTTCTGGGTCAGCTAATATGATATATAATAGACAGGTCGCTATTTTTATGCATAAAATCGATAATAAATAAATAGATTAGTTGATACATGTCATAGATATTTTCTTTCCTGTACACGAACGTAACATTTTACCTACATTCCTGGAGCACCGACAGATACCGTATGCACGTACAATTTAGATGCAGTAACTAATAACTTCGGTCACGAGAACGCTCGCTCGTGACATCTACCGAACCCGATTCGCATTAACAATGACCTTAAGAAATGTGCAGCACTTGTGAATGAAAGGTCGGTGACCTGCGTGCACGTACATATATACATTTTTAGCTTCTATCTATCTAGCTTATTGATACTTCTGTATAATACTTAATAAAATGTGTGGTGTAAATTGCCTAAGAGATGTTCCGTGTGAGTTTAATTAATCTTTGTCAGATATGTTTTTGGTTACAGAAATCAGATGGCTAGTGTTTTGCCGTCCACTGGATACTTTTCAGACTCTGTGTTTATACTAAATACTAAACGTAGTGTAGGACGCCCACAGGCTAGGTGGAGTGACGATTTGCTCAAGATGGCTGACAGGAGGTGGATGCAAGAAGCCGAAAATCGATCTAAGTGACGTGCAATGGGAGAGGCATATGTCCAACAGTTTACTGCGTAAGGCTGATGATGATATTTAACTTTTAAAAAATCGCTTTCTTCGATGCACCTACAGCTGATGGATTATAACGAACTGTATTCTCCATTCCTTAATTTTCCACCCTTAGGGATGGTATTTGTAACCAGGCCAAAAATTAAATAGGGTATATTTCAAACAAAAACAGAATTTACCCTTTCGGTTTATAAATAACTTTTTTTTATTAAATTGCGAACCTCGAACAATTTAAAATACGTATGAGACAATATTTTTTTAATTGATTGTTGATAATCACTGTTATATTTGGATATACATACAAACTGCTTTTCTGTATGTATAAGATTCTGCAGTAGTATTAACTTTAAGTGTCTAGATATTAAAATATGTAACTTCTTCTTTCTCTGTGAATTTTCTTTTATAAATAAATTAATGTTAGATAAACCTAGGTACATATGTTTCATGACCATAAATCAAACTCGAAACAAGAACGCGTTAATACCTACTGGATGGAAACGGTGATAAAAAGAAACACCTCTGTAAGAAATATATTGTATGTTATAATACAATGGTCAGTGAGGACTTTTATAAATAAACATATATGATAGTATTTTTACAATAACTCGCCATTGCAAATCTGTTGTGAGAAAGCTAAACTGACAAAAATTATGATCGTCGGAACTTATACCGTTACCATAAAGCTTTACGTTGCCAGAAAACCATTTCCATAATATTCCAAAAGGAGCGATTTCAAAATCACCTCACAGTGACTAATATTGCCGATACCGATCATCATAGGCCGCGTCTAACTGCCTTTATAGTAAACACAAACTACCGGAGTACTAAAAGCTATATTTTACTGTGAAATACAGCAGTCACAGTAAAAGTCTCAGTGGTTAGAGAAGTAACTCCGGTCCATAAATTATGCGTTCATACAACTACAGGGGTATTTAAAGACCTCTCGTAAACCCCGATGTGTAGAAATTTAACAAACAATAGCCTATAAATAGTAATCCAGGTGGGGAATCTACCATTCAAAAAGTGTCTACTCTAAAAGAATTGCTAGGGACAAGAAGCCAACCCGAATATCCAGCACTAAATCATACTTTACTTCAGTTTAATTTAAAGGTACATTTTCAAAAACATTACGTCTTATAAGCATTGCACGAATGGCGTATTGGTTCGATCCCCACATAGGAAAACATTTTGTGTGATCCACACTTTGTTGTTCTGAGTCTGGGTGTTCTTTGTGGCCATTTCGTATATGTTTGTAAAGTTAGTTATTATAACAGAAAAAAAAATGCCGTACAGAGCTTTTGGAGTTTCATTAATTTAACTATTCTCTATTATTTTCTAAATTCTAGATTCTTTAAACATTCGTGAGTTCCTGCCAATTATTAAATTCGTCAACTCTGTAAATTTCTCTTTAAAATCTTTGAAAAGCCCCCTAATTTGATTAACGTTCCTTTGCAAGAAAAGGATCAAAACCATTATAACGTAAATTATGACATTTGTCACTCTTTTCCACCATCTGATAATATGGGGTCCATATTATTGTTATTATAAATCAACCTCTACGTTTTCCACCCCAGCTCTCTCTACCCCACTAATTTCTCTTTAAATTGGGAGGGCAAAGTGCAAAGCTGGTAACTCGTCGTAATTAAATGAGAAGCTTCGAATAACACACAAATAGTTAATTTATTTTAGGGAACAGTCAAATATCTCTTATATGCGTATGAGTGTTATCTATTTACTAGGAGAACAACACATACCAACACGTAGGACGTTTATCTATCCGTATTTGATTATTCATATATCAAATGTAACTACTGGATCCTTTAATAATCACTCGGTAATCTTTGGATCGGTAATATTAATAGTATGCGCTAGTTTGCATACATCATCTTTAGTATTTTTTTCTCTCGTTGACCAATTCGGAAAACGGACTGCCTTCTGTACAGAAATCATCCCAATTCGTTAGTCGTAAAAACTGCAGCTAATCTTCTCCGTCCGCACTTCCATCAAACAAATATGCCGTAGCCTGTTAAAATTGTCCATTTCAGAGTAGCTGTAACATACCCACCATATTTGCACAAAATGCACATATCAAAAACTACATCTAAAAAATACCCGCATATGACGACACTCGTAATAACTGACTCATATTTTGCACATGACAAACACGCAATAATCGTAGCAATTAGGTAAACTTGCTCTACGACATCAGACCTTAAAGCTTATCAGCTTATGTCCACTTACCTCTTCTAATAAAAATTCTGGCGAACTAAAACCGCTTACAATCCAACATGTCAATATAACACTCACATATGAACATGTTCACAACACTAGGCGCCAACTCTAGATGCACTATTGAGGTTTATTTTTATTTATTTTTCGTTTCGATAGCGGATGCGATAGCGAAGCGAACTCGCTCGATTCTGTTTCACGACTGGCCGGTATCGAGCGGGCGACCGGCGACTCCCCGCGCCGCTCTAAACCAATTTATAATACATACAGAGGCGCAGCATCCCCTGAAACCTGTGCAAGGGAATTTCATCCCCACACTACACAAAATAAGTTTGGATTTCAAGTATAAGCAAGATGCCGCAGAGGCAAAAACGTCGCCAGTCGCAGAAAAGTCAGGGGTGCGAATGTGAACGTTTCCTTCATTTCTAGTTGAAATCAACGAACAAGGAAGGTCTTCGATCTTGAATATTCATAACATGGACTAAATTAATTATCATTGAAGTTTTTTGTGGTCTAATGCATTTCAATAATGTCTAAGGATAAGGTACGTTGAAACGGACATTGTCCAAGGGGTTGTAACACATGTCTTTGAGTCCTTGACCTGCAGAAGTACCTATAAAGTTAATACTGTCGTATATTTTGGTGTCGGAATGACAGAACTAATTGTTGCTGAATTCTTTTATAGAATAAGTTGTGACGGACTTGTGGAAATATAAATATTTTTTCTAATATTTTCTTCAAATCCTAATCTAATAAATAAACTCTAAGTAACCTTAAGGAACACTAGATACATTGGCATGTTTTAGCTCGCCCTCAGTTCTCTCAACAGACCATAAAACAACACTATGCTAGCAATGGTCATTTGTATAGGTGCAGTGCCTTCTTCCTCACGTGACCTTTATTTTTAATCGGGACCGAATTGTGATAATCTTTATTGTATCACTGTAACTTTTTATGCTTGTTTGGGGGTCGTTTCTAATGAATTTCATGGATCAAAAAAAGCAGGAACAGAGGCTGCATCCCACAGAAATGCGTATGTTGCGCGGGACGGGTGGAGTTACTCTCAGGGACAAAGTTCGTAACGAGCACATAAGAGGCAGTTTTAAAGTTGCGCCTATCACTGAAAAACTTGTGGAGGCCAGACTGAGGTGTATTGCGGACATGTATTGCGAAGACTGGATGACCATATTGTGAAAAAATGCCTTTCCATGGCTACACTTAGGAGGGGTAGAGGCAGGCCACTAACTACTTGGATAACAAATGTGAGTAGGGATATGAGGAAGTTAGGCCTGTCCACTGATTATGCTCACCAGCAAAATGTATGGCGCCGCATGATAAGGCAAGCCGACCCCGCGTAACGGGAATGGGCGAGGGCAAAGAAGAAGTGATCGTGGATGGACTGGTGAGAACGGCGACACCTCCGTAAGGTTTGAATTTGGCAATTTAGGTAACTTAAAAGATTCATACGTGTATCTAGGAAATTTAGAAATAAACAGTAATATAATATTTTTTAGGGATCTGTATCCAATTGGAAATAGAATCCTATTAGTAATCCCCGTGGGTTTATATAGATCCATGAGAATTCATGACCGCAACCTATGCCATTGGAATAAAAACGGCAGCAAAAAAACAAAACATATCGTATCTTACAATAAATTAAGGATTTAAAAAGCCGGAAGCGTTACAAAAAAGTGAAGAGAAAAATATAATATCAACGCATTTGTAATGTTGGAATACTGCAGTCACATTAAGAAGCCACACAATTCCTTCAGGTTACTGAGCAGCAAAGCAATGGAAAAGATTGTTTTCAAGCAACTGTATAAAAGCAATTCTTGAAAGTAAAATGGGACATTAAAGAGATCACACTTCGCACTGCATATTCACCATTTTATTTAAGGGTGAGTGTATTCTCTGAGGGGAGTAAATTCTTTATGTTAATACTCTTTAAAAAAAGTTTAATTTATTGTAATGTGTAAACTGTGTTCTTCATTCCTTCTTTTTGTTCCTTCGAGTGGTATTTTTTCTTTAATAGAACCAATCGGATAGTAAATACTTAAAAAATAAAATGAAAAATCTTGTTTTAAATAAAGAATAATGTTTCAAATCGGATCATAAATGGCGGAGTTTGAAGTAATAAACACAGAAAAGCAATCGAATTAACAACCTTCTTCTTTTATTCAAGTCGGTTAAGAACTGGAAGTAAGATTATATAATATTTTAGGATTAATGTTCATTCTAAACAACAAGTCTTATTTTCGAAGTTTGCCGTTTATTGAGCCCCCTTCCGTGTGTTGTGCCGAAGCATGGCTCTACCACGACATTCGCGTCAAGTGGCAAATTGTATTTAAAAATGTACTATTAATGTTAATATTTAGACTAAGACGAATAAAATTATGTATATTTAACATCAAGCATTATTGAGTCGAAAATGTCTGCAAAAAAATTGACCTGAAAATTCATAGTATTTATAAAATAATCTGCCCTAGGGAAATCAATCTGCAAATAAATGCAAAATTTAACGTCATTAATCTTTCTCAGTACTTATATCAATATACATATATCGCAGTCCCCGACGAACACTATGGTAATCGCTATTACGATAGAATCGGGTTTATTAGATATTCGTTATCTACACACCCTATTACAATCATTGATTTTTTTTTATGATCGGGCGATGAATACTTTTGGATTTATCCATTCAATAATGATCTTTATGTTTTTGTTCGACGTATAACATAAGTGAATAATTTACACGATCAATAACGCAAAAACCTATTACCAAATCTCAAAAGTCAACATTTTAGAGTAAGCGGCTATTACCATATTGTTCGAGGGAAAAATGACAGAATCAGAATCAGAATTTATACATAGGTACCGAAATGGTTATAACACCTAAAAATGATCATCGAATAAGCATGTAATTTATGTTTACCGTAATATTAAAGTCAGTTATATCATCGAATACGATTGCAATGTCATTTTACGAATATAAAGTATATTCATATTTACCATGGAACAATATCATAATGAACGATTACTACAGCAACACCGATTTGTGATTACAGTCGAACACTATCGTAAAGTTAGTTTGCGTTAATTTTTTCCATAGCTTATTTCAGTAATGGACATTTTCACAATTTTCTTACTGATAAAGAAAATTTATGATAAAAATTTAGTAAAAATCTAGTGCAAAAAAATATTTCCTTATTTTTTATAAAAGAATCTTCTTTTTAGTTTTGATAGTATTCAAGATATTCAGTTTTTATTTGCTCCTGTAAAATTGTTATTTTCCTATTACGATTTTGTTCGTCGGGGACTGCGAATTATGTGATGTGTTTTTACACTTTTTACTACGTAACAAAATTGTAGAAAAATCTTAAAATTGATTCACTTGTTAAGGATGTTATAACAAGTTAAACATATCGACTAATGTTCTCTATGTGAAACGGAGAATTGGCCTGTGGGGAACAGATTTATTAGAAAATATATAGTAGGTAATATAAAAACAATGTAATAACCTTTCGCCACGATTCAGTAAAACAAAGTTAATTAGATATTTTTGCCAGATCAGCAGAATTCGTAAATGTTTCTATGATGCCTACTGTTAATATAATTTAATATTAAAAATGTTACATTATGTTAGTATTTTGGCCTGTTGGTTAGTGACCCTATGGGTTCGACTCCCACCCAGAACAAATATTGTGTGATGGACACGATCACTTGTTCTGGGTGTTATTTATCTATAATATGTAAGTATTTAGAAATAAATAATTAAGTTTATTAGCAGCCTGGTTACCATAGTACAGGCTCTGCCTAGTTTGGGACCAGACTGCCGTCTGTGAGATGTGTAAGGTTATTATTATTTCTATTTGTTATGTACCTGAAGTTCTAATCTTTATTTTTTACTGACTTCATGTAACGAGCTATCAATTCGTTTTTTTTTTCGTTTGTTATTTTAAAAGTCCGTTACTAATTCAATTTGGAAAATGATTTTTCATTTATAAACGTTTAGTCTTATACAAATTTGAAGAAAAAATACCGTCTCTAAAGCTACGGAAAATTAAGGAATGATATTTTGAAGGAGTATTAGATGACCTACACACAAAATGCTTGTTCTCTCAGCTTGTATTATGGCTACGAATAGTTGCAAACAAAAACGATGACACGAAACTTCTGCTGACATTCATGGAATATTCGCCATCCCATTCTTCAATTTGGGGAGGGAAGTGAGGGCGACATTAGCATTGTCTTCGTACGATGGCAATGAGCCAAAAGTACTCACCCATTTCTTTCTTACAGAGTATATTTGAATGTATGTGTCGTTACTGGGCTTATAAGAGGAAAATCCATTTATTTCACTAAATAAATATCGTTGTAGGATGTTTAGTTTTATAGGGGCACAACAACAAACAAACAAACATTATAAATGTACATCTGTGGGTACAAAGGAAGGGGAAGGCCAATGAAAAGGTGGATGGATTGTATGAGTGAGGATATAGCTAGGAAGGGAATAAACAGTGAAATGACAAATGATAGAGTTGAATGGAAGAATCATACTGCCCCAAATGACTTTGGGATAAGGGTAGGCAAATAATGATGATGATCTGTGGGTGTTAGCTTTTCATACCTTAACTGTTCAATAAATCATCATAATATATTATAAAAAAGTACTTTGCCCGGTTGACAGAAAAATAACTTTAATGCTAGCAACATCTGTAAGCGTAATACAGTAAATAATAATACTGCTCTTGGACCTGGACTTGATCCCATACTGCATGTGTGTAATTCCTAGGTTTAGGCCCTGGGTCTAGTAATTATTTATTTAATTACTTTACTTATTTTGTACAAGGGTCCTTCATAACTTCAGATTTAATATAAATAAACTACGACAGGAAAATTTCTTACTTTCTCAACAGTACGTGTACTCTGATAATACCTAAATTAATTATAATATTTATGTATCACTTTTAGAGAAACACATATAAATGGTAGTAATAGTGATAACTAATAAATATTTTGATAACACAAATACATACATTGCTCATTTCCTGTATAACTAAAGGGACAATTCTACAAGACGATCATCAGACCTGAAACCCTGTATGTGTTGAAGAAAGTTTTATGTATGACAGGTTCAAGAGAAGACGACGACCTATAAAAAAAACGTTGGGTGCCTATTGTCAATAGTAAAAAGCACTCAACGCTTTTTTTCAAATTTATTTTCTATTTTTTAGTTTGGTTTTCTATAGAAAGCGTATTTTTTAGTTTTTTTAAACTATATATATATTTTTTTATTAGTGTATTGTCATCGGTCCTAGATATATCTACAAAGTTTGAACGAATTCTGACCGTTTAAAGTCAGTCAAAATCACGCCCAAAAGAGTCGGTTACAAACATACAAACAAACATACAAGTGAAGCTAATATAAAGCGTGTAAAAAGAATGGAC
Organism: Arctia plantaginis; assembly: GCA_902825455.1. Lineage (NCBI taxonomy): Eukaryota > Metazoa > Arthropoda > Insecta > Lepidoptera > Erebidae > Arctia > Arctia plantaginis. The sequence goes on along the minus strand of CADEBD010000041.1, from coordinate 1,713,879 downwards.
TGTCTGAAAGAAAACGTGACGTGTTACTTAATCTATCATTAAGTAAGAAATCTCTAGTACGAGTAGAACGAAAGAATGAATAAATATACAATGTTGTAAGATGATAGTTCATCAACAGCCTTTAACAGTCCACTGCTGGACATAGGCCTTTTCTTAGAAAAGAGGTTTTGGCCTACTATACCACGCTGGCCAGACGGGTTGGTACAGGGTTTGTTTCAAGTTTTACTTCTTTTTGCGGTGCTGTTGTTTTACACAGTTTGCTCCCTTAGTCGGCTCTTACGACACCCACGGGATCAATGAGGGTTTTGAAAATCCGTATTCTTAATCCGTCACCACACGGACAATTAAGTAGACAGATGATATTTCATATATATGAGTATTCTTAGACAGATGATAGTTAATCTATACTATTTGTATAAAGCTGAAGAGGTTGTTTGTTTCAACGCTCTCAGGAACTACTGGTCTGAATTGAAAAATGCATTTAGTGTTGGATAGCCCATTTATCGAGGAAGGGTATGACACTACGACTAAATAGGAGCCGAGCATTAATGAACAATGTTCCGAAAACGGAGCAAATTTATTCCTTTTGAAAGACGCAGCCGAAGTTACGTGGGTCAACTAATAGGTATACCATATCACGCTTCTCCTACTTCGAGTTATAAGTCCACCTGTAAGAAAATAGAATCAAGTAGACAATACAACTGGAATATTCAAAAACCCAATTCAGACGAACATTAAGAGAATTTTTTGTTCACAATGTCCTTATACGGCACTCTTAACGCTCCCCCAGACCGTAATATCTTAAGAGTTGTCTCCAAACAAGCAACGACATGATATATTACTGTTACAGGTAAAACAAAAATACATCGCACCTCTACACAAGTAATGACATTATTTGTGTAGAGGTGCGAGTAAACAAAATATAAAATATTTCACCATTCGATTTAATTCAATCTATCTGTAGATGGGCCTGTTAGCCTAGTTGTTACTGATAACGACTGTTAGGGGTTCGATTCCCACCTAGGACACACATTTGTGTGATGTGGCGGTCTATGTCTAGGTATAATTTGAATATAACTAAATGTATTTAGGAACAGAGACGGCAGTCTGGTTACCTTGTGGCGACTCCTACATACAAATAATCACAAACATACTACAGCACCATCTAACGAAGACACACCGAACTACGGAGTAACTACTAAAATGAGAATTGCTAATTCTGTATCGCGATATGAAGAATAATCTCGCCGATTAGCATATAGCTCCCTTTGTGTTGGAGGGATAGAACACCCGTTCCTCCACAAACTACTTTTGGATAACACTGCCCAGTGTGACATGGACAAGTTATAAAAAATATATAATATTCAACTATAAAACTAAAAGTGGCAAAATACCTTATAAAATATTGTCGGATGTTTATTTTTGGCTGAATTATCACACTGTTCGTACATACATAGATGCGTTTTGTGAGTCTCCGCGCTACTTCTCCGGAATATAAGCCCATTTCTACGTGATCACTCATTTTCCGGGAAAGTTGACTCATTATATTATACGTACGGTGCAGCTAAGCCCCACCACGTCTCCTAAATTACTTTCTTAATAAGATTACCTCTGAGAATGTTACTTGCTTCGTACCTACGTTGATGTTGATATTCTGTACGCTTGATTCGCTTAGATAAATACATTCAAGTGAAAAATAAAATGAAAGATTTTCTTGTCATTTTATTTATTTTTTTGCGTCTTGCTGTATTTAACACAAGAACTCAACTTACAATATTGCATTGTAATATTTAATGATACAATAAGAATTTACTTTTTTGGTTGACAGGGTGGAAAATTTTTACGATCTCAGACTCCTTGGCTACACAAAAGCAAGGAGTATGTGGCGTTTCCACTATAAACCACCCTGTCGACGGCCGGCGTCAGACGCCTTAGTCTAAGGTGGACCTGGACCATGTTATGTCATGTCATGTGAGGTACAACAATACATACGAGCACTAGCTTTACGTGTAAAAGATTTCATTGATTTGGTAAAAAAAGATAAATGATTTTTGTGTTTTTGAAAAATTTATGAAGAATACTAGAGCTACTACATAGACGAAGTCGCGGAAACCTAATAATAATATATGTATTTTGTTTGTTTTATTCTACCCTTTCAGGTTTTAAAAGTTTAACAGTGGGAGAGAGATAATAATATTTCGGACATCTAATACGCCATCTAGTTTCAAACTAAGCAAAACTTGTACTATAAAAGCCAGAGTGACTTATAAAATTCTTATATACTTCTTTTTTTGTAAATACATACATTTTAAACACAGAAAACACCCAAACTCCGAAACAAATATTTGCAAATTATACTAACATTTTGTCCGACCCGGGCATCTAACACGAGGCCTCAGCACAGCAGTTGCATACGCTACCGCTGCACCACCGAGGCAGTCAGAAGCTTCGGCACATAATCGTGGTATCATTCCGGCCGGCTTCATACCACGGCCTCAAAGGACGGTTGTCCATTAGCGGTGGTAGTCACTTACCATCAGGTTACCTCCTGCCCCCCATAAAGTAATTAAACACACACATATAGACAGATAAAATAACTGTAAACACAGCCACGGGCGAAAACCACGAAGTGTCGGAGACAACGCATTCAAGGAATCCTTAACACGAATGAATATATTCATGTTGTTATAATTAGAATAGAATCACTGTTCACAGTCCCAGAGATAATTTAAATTCATTTTCATATGCCCAAGTTTAACATTAACCTACAAATGAAAATAAGGAAGAGATACGAGCGATAAGAAACTAAAGGGTTTGCTTTGCCTGCGGCTCCAATTTGAAATGTCAAGGAGCTAGAAGCTACTCCCATAATTAGATTATTAAAAATATATTTTATAATAACCTTAATTTCTATTTGTTGTCATAAATTGTCTACTCTTAATGAAGGTATGATTTATTTTATCAAATTCATGTACAGTGTCTTCATTTCATAAAGTTAATTGATGAAACATTTATTCGATATCATTGTCATGAAATGACTACGGTAAACTCGTTGATGCCTTGTGTTCATAAGATTAATATAAATAAACTAGAATTAGGCTAAAAATGTAAAATAAAGAAACAACAGGTTTTGTTTCATTTTTTCCTTTTCTTTGCAGTGATGTTGTCCTGAACAATTTGCCTTGCCTTGCTTAATCGGCTCTTACAACACCCACAGGATGTTTAGGAGGGAGGGGGGGGGGGCAACAGCCAGAGTGTCACTGACCTATTGAATCATCACCTATTCTTGATAAAAAACCATCTGAAACTCTCAGCAGGAGCTTTCTAGCAGGATCTAGCAAGAAAATAAAAGGGTTCTCATAAAAATTGATTTAGCAAAATTTGTTTAGGAGTTTATATATCTATAATATATTTTTGTAACATGATTGTTAATTTGTATGCTCTGCTGGCTGATGCAAGATAGGTGCACAATTTTTTTACAAGTTTTTGCTTGTTCAGTAATTTCAATAAATGGTCAGTGTTGAATAGATGGCCAGCAGGAGGTTGAATTTGCATCACCAACTGATGACGCCACTATTCTTGGGCCAATTTTAGAAAAAATAATTGCTTCAAAGTTTAATCTCCAAAATAAGTTTTGTGGGAATATTCAGATAGTAAAGTACTAAAAGTAAAATCGTCTCTTGATCGGTGCTGAATGCAGGACGATATCGACTCAATGGGCGTCTAGATTATCTCTCCTGATAGAAGCGGACGCTGCGTTTATTCTCCACGCTTATTGAAGAAGAAATATAAAATTTTCTGGCCCTTTATCTGTGATCTCCTATCCTCCCCTATTAATACCGAGGGTTACAGTATCTTGTAATATATCATACACGTTACGAAGCACAACATCATTATTTTAGTAATTTAGTATTTTGTGAAGAATCATCTTATTTAAAGAGAAATTTTTAAGGGTTACCTGTCCTTACCCCTCCGTCCTTAAAAATTATAAAAATTAAAGATTCGTAAAAAAATATAAAAGTATTGTCTTGTGTTGATACCTACTCAACACGAGACAATAAGGAGTAATCAAGGAGTAAGTAGGAAGGAGTAAGGTAAGTTAAGGTTTCAATTTGTTGTACGTCTTCAGACGTACTGACGGTTGATGGAAAGGCATGAACACATGGAAGAGCTCTTAAAGAAAATGAAAATTACTTGATCTGATTAACATTATAAACAAATGCCATAAAGAATAAGTGTATTAATAATTTTTTTTTTTTTATTTATTTATAAATTTACACACACAAACTTACAGGTTACATCTTTAAACATATTAATATGTCTTAAAATTAAAAGAATCAAGCAAAATTAAAAAGCTGGTTTAAATTTTAAAATAGTTTGTCTTTCTACTTTGAAATTCGTTCGCTTTACAAAATTCTTGTGGGGTTTATCCACAAGAATTTTTCGAATACAACACCAAGTTACTTAGTTATGATTAAAATAAAACAAATTTATGGTGTGAATAAAAAAAACGAGTCTTTAGACTCTTAGAATAGAGTTCAAAGCAGGACGTTTAGTATTTTTACTAGTGCTTTAAGTTTACTTTTAAAGTTCTTGTCTTTTTGTCTAACTAAAAATACAATCCGATTTGTTCAGTTGAATGGTTTTGTTTTATAAAAAGTACATTAAGGAACAGTTTATTTAACAAAGATTATAAAAGTAGGCAGCAAAGTAAAAACTTGTAATTGTCTCTCAGATGATTATTTTGTGTCATTTTAACTAATGTTTCTACTTGTAAGTTTTCTATTCATGAAATAAATAAATAGTATATTTCCATTATGACCATTAGGAGAATATTTAGATTACTTTGAAAAAAGTAGATTGAAAAAAAGGAAGAGGAGTAAATTTCTAAATATTATAGGTTTTCATTGACAATGATTTTGTTGAAGTGTGCGAACCAAATGTGATTTCACCAATAAGCGTACGTTGGAGTTGGCCGTCAGCTCGTAAATGGGATGTCAGATGTTACGCATTAAATGCGACTACTGTAAAGCTCACTCGTATTCTTTTATTATATTCAATAGCCACCATAGTATGTATTTAGTTTAATAAACTATTTTCCATTAAATCATTTTTTTAAATACAATTCGTTAGTTTAAAAGTAAAAGGTTATGTTTACCTGTTTACAACCTCTAACCTACAACTTCCACCTTGCATAAAAAATATATTAAAGTATTGTCTCGTGTTGATACTAACTGAAGTCTGAAGGCATCTTAAATTAGGCACTCCGATTGCGACAGAAGGAAAATACTTTACCACATTATATCTCACTCTAATGATATGATAACATGTCATGGTTTCTTCATGTTGCTCTAAGCATTAAGATCATTTAGTTAAGCGAGTACACATCATTTATATTTATTACAGGTGTTTAAGAGCGTCTTTGTCAACTCGAGCTACTCTTTGGTTGATATTGTGTTGTACCTGTTGCTTATTTTGATTAATATCACTGTTCATTTCAAAGCCGTTGTTCTAATGTTGGACGCTGATTTCTGTATTTTAAATTATATGTGAAATAAAAACCTAAAATATTTGTTTTATCTAATATCTTATGGAATTTAATAATTCTAATATCTTATTGCTTTCTGTGTTTGCTCATAAGGTATGTTTGGAAACCCCCTCTAGTGGTTTAGTGGGAATCCAATCAAATGAAAGGCAGGATCTAAAATTAAAATATATTTACCTTTAATAAACCTAAAATAGGTGGAATCTGACATATTTACCAAGTTTGTTTTTGGTTTTTCCAATACTTCTTTCTGCACTGTTGGAAGCACCATGATCAAGACGGAACTGCGAATTAACGGCAACTAATTTTCGAAAATAAATACCCTATTTACAATAACTTATCAACTTATGAAATTAACAATATTTTGTATATGTAAGTATCAATTTTGTAATCTTTATTCAAACCAATTAAACCGAAATTTTATTAAAATCTTTTACCAACATGTACTTGGTCCAGAAATGACACGTCTGTTTTAGTGCCACTTTCTTACTAGTCTATGACAGTATCGGCGCCAAATGATCGGTGCGCGCGGCTCGCTTCAAGGTGCAAACACATGAATAATTGAGATGGTGCATCCCTTGTAGCAGATTACTTCAATTGTGTATATGTGCGTGTTTGCGCTTGCCTTTATTGTATTAACTATCTACGAAATATCTAACTTAAGGTGATATTTATTGCGGGCTCGTAGATCTGAATTCATATTATGCAAGGTTTGTAACAGAAACCACATTATTTTACAAGTAAATACTTCATTTTAGACCAAATTATTTGATGTTTATAAGAATACAAAGAACTGAAAACAGTACTTTGACATTTGGGTACACAATTAACTTCAAACTAATTTGAAAGGTAATCTTGATTTTTTTTATTTATATCAGTCTCTGTATCTAAATAATCCAAAAACGTTCAATCCAAATTTTCAAACAAGTTAATTAATATGTGATAAGAGGTTTTATATCGACAGTTACGAGCCTTATTCAATTAGTCTGGCCCATAGGACCTTCCTGTGCCTATAAACGAAGGTAACGCTTTTGTTACGGCATAATGTACGAGCCGTTTGCCCTTTTCGAGCTCCTCCAATTTGAGCGGATAGTGGCATTGCATACAAGATCGTGTCACATCTAGTAAATTCATACCAGAACGTTCTGTAGAAGTTTTCACAGAACACACACCGCATATGAACATAGAGTATCTCCTTATTCATTAATTCTCACGTCAAGCACTGATTACTGCAGCCTCGCCCGGGGACTAGACAATAAATCTTACTTAACCCTTATGCAAGACGATTTGTTAACAAAATTAGCAGTCGGGGAATTCTTGCCTTTTTAAAAGGGCTATATATTATGAGTGGTATTTAATCCTAATGGGTCTAGTTTAGGATAGTGGTACAATGAGCGCTTTTATCACGGCACAGGAATGCTTCGTGGTATTGAACCATTTCTAACTGTATATGAAAACTATGTCTTTTAATACTAAGTCAACTAACATACATAGACAAATTACAGTAGCATCAACTTTAGTAGATAAGCATATTGTCTGCCTCAGTGGTGTGTCTCGGGTTCGTTTCCCTGGTTGGATAAAATGTTTGTATAATCTGCAAATATTTGTTTTGGAGTTTGGGTGTTTACCATGTATAATATGAATGTACAAAAAAAAAGTATATAAGTATTCTGTCAGTCAATCTTGCTTTCATAGTAAAAGCTCTGCTTAGTTTGAAACTAGATGGCGTTGTGTGTCAATGTCCGAAAATATTATTATCTTAATTGCTTGACAGAAAAGCTAAACACCAAAGCTTTAAAAATGTAAGGCATCTCAAATATCCTTTAATTAAACTAAACCACTACTAAATTTACATATCATGTACTTTTTTTTAATAATGTTTACTTTCTTAGTCATCAATCATTAGCATCATCATCATCAACAGCCTTTACTGGTCCACAGCTGGTCATAGTCCCTCCTTGGAAAGGAGGTTTTGGCCTACTATGGCCAGACGGGGTGGTATAGGGCTTGTGTCAAGTTTTCCTTCTCTTTGCAGTGCTATTGTCCTGTGTAGTTTGCTCCCTTAGTCGGCTCTAACCACGGAATGAATAAGGGTGGTGACACTCCGTATTATTAATCCGTCACGACACGGACAAGCTAATAACTTTACACATTCTAAATTGAGTAGGTTTGTGTTTTTTAAGTTGCAGCTGTCCATGGCTGCTTGTAGTCACTTACCATCAAATGGTCCATCTGTTCCTTTGCCCTTACTATTAATTTTTATATTACGGTAATATAAAAATTAAAAGTCACATTTTTCTCACGATCCTTTTACATGTTGACGATTTTTTGTGTATTTACACATAATATCGCACCTTTAAAGTAAAACCGTTCCTAAACAAAAAAATTCATGAATCAAGTTATCAATGCCATCTATCTAATATAAAAGTAAACTGCAAAATAAACTTGTATTTTTTGTAAAACGTCGTATTTTACGCTATCAAGCAGTACATTAAAGCGTTACTAAAACGAATTATGATCGGCTCACTAAATCCTACATATAATGTGTTTGCTTAGTAATGTGTGCTTTTACCGTGGGAGAGGCATGCGTCTGCACTAATGGGTCGGCTCGACCGGACTGATACCACGGCCTCACAGAAAATCGGTGTTAATCAATTCTTTCGTTGCCTTTCACTGAGTGAGTGAGGTTGCCGGAGCCCAAATCCCCCCTGACTCAAGCCGACTCGAGCGGGAGGGACTCCAAGGGCAGCAACGCACTTGTGACTTGAGTTTCGGGTGTCCATTGGCGACGATAGTTGCTTACCATCAGGTGACCCGTCTGCTCGTTTACCCCCTTATACCATAAAAAAAAAATGACAAACACAAAAAATCGAAGTCGAATTTCTATCGTTGTGACTTTATAACGTCTGTTTGTTTACCCAAATATTTACTGAACAATGAACTCTATTGACATAAGAAAAGGGGGAAATCTGTTCATTATCGTTTCTCGCTCGAATGAGTCAGTGCCTTAAGGCGATGAGAATTTCATGAAAAAATTTGCTCGCTAGAAATTAGGCATCGTATATCTACAGAGGGGTGGCCACCTCCTGCGTACACTGTGGATGTAGCCTGAGGGTGCTGTCAATATTGTCGCCGAGGGTCTGCAGCCAAGTGGAAACGCTCAGATGATAAGAGCATGTCTGGCATCTCAATTATTCGTGTACGAAATGTGCCTACCCGCAAATACACTATAATACATACACACACTTCGAAAACACTTTACTCATATTGGTTACCGAATTTGTTTAATGAAAGAACTTTAATAAGGTCCCAACTAACAAAGGAGGCAGTGTATAGCGCCCAGTCGCTAATGTAAGACACTATTGGCTGAAATAAATCAGAAATAAGGACATAAATGTCAGCCTTTGTATGTTCAAGTCATAGAAATCGGAGGCTTTACTAAACACACTGATTGCCTAATAATATTAATAATAATTACTAGACACATCTCACAAAAGGCCGTCTGATCCCAAATTAGACAGAGCCTGTGCCAACCAGATTCTGAGATGATGCTGATAAACATACTTTTCTAAATACACACATTATATTTAAATTACACGCAGACACAAATCCAATAATAATAATAAAGTTTATTTCTCTACACAATAAACATTTTAACTTAATGGTACTAATATTTAGGGTAGTGGTTACATTAATTTCTGTATATGTGAGGAGCTGGTGTCTGATAGGCATATGCCTGTCCTATATATCACCAGGTCCCCACCCTTGGACAATTAAAATACAATATTTATTAGTCCCGGGTGGGCATCGAACCCACAACCTCAGCTAAGCATTCAGGGTCACTAACTACCAGACCAAAAGGTCAGTCTAAGGCCTATACCTAATCCTACAGGATTAAAATAAATCTATGCAAAAAAAGAAGACTGTTTGAGTTCATTAATTTAAAATTACAAGATATTCTCACTCACGCAGGTTTTCGGATAAGCGTAGGCAGATTGCTGTTAGGCGCCCACATTTGATAACTAAAATTTAAGTCCCAAGGTAATTCGGGCAAACCTATTGACGTCAATCGAAAACTTTAAGGATTAGATTGAAAAATTAGGAGCATATTGAAGAGAAAGAAAGATAAAAAGAGAAGGCAATGTCATGAAAGATATATTGCTCATAGGGATGGATGGTCAAATGGCAGGAATAGCTCGAATAGGTAAGAGTCCCAAATCTGTAACACGAATCGGCTTTTGCCGGAAAGTCTGAGCCCTCTTACGCAAATTGATTACAAGCCACACATCGCTTCAAAACAGAAAATTGCCATCACAAATAAGTTAGACACATATATATGTATGTATATATATGTGTATATATAATATAAAAATGTTAAGTTGGTTTGTCTACGGTTCAAAAACTCAAAAAGTTCTGCACCGATTCACTCATTACACGATGAACAACCCGTTTCAAATATTGTTTTTATCTATTTTTAGTTAGCGTTAGTTTTGTTCCTGATTTGCTTTTTGCCCCGCACAACCAATCTGTGGAACGGGTTATCGTCTGCGGTATTTCCGGTCCGAGACGACCTTCAAGAGAAAAACGTACTCCTTCCTGAAAGGCCGGCAACGCATTTGTGAGTTGCAGACGTTCATGGGCGGCGATGGTCACTTTCCATCAGGTGACCCGTCTGTGCCACTATGTGCCACAGCGATGCTTAGTAGGGTACAGCTAGCATATTTACTTAGTTTATAAAAAATATTTTATTGGAACACTAATGATGAGTAAACAAAGTGAAACAAGGTTGTAAGGTTGTATCAGCAGTTGTCTGTTGTCCGATGAGCTCGGTGCAGCGAAAGCGTCGATTTTTGCACTAACTCTGAACTCGTTGACATGGCTGTAATTGAATACAGACCGACTAGGCATAACGGCCCTAAAAACCGCGAGTTTATAAAACAGTAATATTTAGAAAAAATAAGTCTACAGAGTATTCTATTCTAATTTTTGTTGTTGTTATAGAGTAGTGTGAGAGAGAGAGTGGCTTAGTTCATAGATTCATAGTTTTTTCGATACAAATCGATTTTTTTATTTATTTAAGGATCTTAACAAATCATGTACACAAAATATCAAAAATACATTTCATTATGTGTACTTCTTCAATTACAGGACACCACAGCATGCGTATTTTCAGCTAAATAAATAATAATTTTATGATACAATAGAGCCTAAAAAAGAAAAGTGCTTAGTATTTTTAATAAATTGAAAGAGCAATAAAATTAACATTAGAAGAAAAAATAAAACACAAACCATAAACAACATTAAGCTTACAATTTTCCCAAACACTTTTTAAATTTCGAGAAAGACTCACAGATGTCGATATTATGAGTCTTTGACAGAGTATATTGTATTGCCTACAGAGCCTTGTATCATGATATGAAAAGTTCTTACGCCGATTATATACAACGATATTTTTAATTCATTTTCCCAATATCAACCGTCGGGCCGTTGGAGGAACGTAGCGGTTCCTCCACACTACTGACCTGGGCAGTCCACCAGGAATCACTAAATCAACAGTACCAAGCTGCACGATACCTATATTGAATTTAACTTTGTATAGTAAACATCAAGCAAGAACAAACAATTAATACAGCTGAAATAATCCACTTTTAAGCAAATTTCAAGTACTTGAAGAGAAATCTCGTCGAAATTACACGCTCTATCCTCACACTGAGAACAAACCGATTTATGCCTTGAACAGTAATTACTAATTAGTTACGAGAGCTTAATTTAAACTAGGCACTCGTAGGTGATCACCATTTGTTTTATTAAGCAATAAACTCAATGTACACCGCCGCCGTTTGCGTGGCCGCAATGTAACACGTAATACAGACACAAGCCATTTTATTTTCAACCCTACTCGTTTTACACAAAGTTTATATTGAATTAAAATAACTAATTCAACTTTGAATATTAATAAATAATCCAATCCGACATCTAAAGATTTCAACTAAGACGTTTGAAATGGTTTTTGAGAAATAAAGGGCTTAACCAAGCCTGCTGTGCTTAGTAGTTTTAGCAACTGAAATACAAATAAACCACCACATTCACTCAGCCGACACACTAAGTAAGGAAACACCGAGCATAGGAGTGACGTTCACGAGAACAAGAATCAATGATCAAATTCGGTGTTAGGAATTCTGTGTGAAATGCATATATAAGGTATGAATGCAGTATATTATTCTGTAGCAGTAGATTTTCATCATCATCATCATCATTTGATGATAATCTACTGCCACAATACATTTTGTATGCATTAATAATAATAATAATATTCTACCACATCCACACAACGCCATCTAGTCCCAAATTAAGCAGAGCTTGTTCTACGGTTCTAGACAACTGATATAAATACATGAATACTTTTTTTTTCGTAAATACATACATATACATAGAAACACCCAGACCAAATCAAACATTAAATGTTCATGCACACAAATGTTTGACTTGAGCGGGAATCGAACCCGCGACCTTTGGATTAGCAGTCCGTAACACAAACCACTACGCCATCCGGTCGTCAAAGGACGAGTATTTTAAGGACATACTATTTTACTCACTTGTATATTTCGACAATAAAAACTCTATATACGGACGACCCAAAAAAGTGATTGATAAACATAATTGATACAAATATGACCAGATTTTGATATATTTTAAACACTCGTTGTATTTTTAAAGAAATTTTGTATGATGGCCAGATGGTGCCATTAAAAAATCTTTAATTCGTTTTTTAGCATGATAGTCGTGTTTTTTTAAATTTTATAATTAATAACTTGCTTATAAATAATAAACCAGTTATTACTTCCGCCAATCGTGATCAACTCGTAAGTAAACGTCCGGTTAATGCATTAGGTTAATTATAAATAATTGTGTAACTTTATAGCAACCATACAAACATTGTATCTCAATCAATTGAATAAATATAGCCTTTATTTAGTTTTGGTACTATTTCAACCCCTAAGGCACGGGTACAACTTGAGCTTGGAATTCATCATTTCTTTTGATATGTATAGTGCAGCGGAGTCCTCGCACATGTATAACTTTTACTCTGCACTTAGTTATGTCAACATAAAGCTTGTTAGTATTACTTCACTGCGCTACCCGATCAATTTCACCTTGCAACCTCTTCGCGTGCATCGTGTCCGCTATAGACAGATACACCTTATGGTCATCCGCAAATAGCAGACACTCGGTATGTTAGACTACTGCTGGCAGGTCGTTAACCATTATTAAATGAATTCTAATGGGCCCAAACGAACTAGCTTGCCATAGGTATTTTGAAAATCTTTCAATGGCGAGAATAAATTTGATATTTGTAATTATTTAATGCAGTTCGAAATTCAGTATACCCAAAATCAGAGTAAGTAAAACGTAGAAGCAATATCGTTATCGTTCACTGTGCATTCAACAATGTGAAACAAGAAAAGCAAATAGCAGGTTTTGAAAACGTTTCACGAAAAATGTGAGTTGGCGTCGTTATTTGATTAGCATCAAAGAATGATCACGAAAAAGGACAACAGTGGTAACGAACCATGTAACTGAATTATGAGAAGGACGCATACGGTCGGCCCTCTTCCGATTGCGCGCTTTTTATATGCCTAGCGTCCATCGTTCTATTTTTAAATGGATAAGTATAAATAATTGTTAGTCGCCATAATTCGATTTTTAAAATTATGTTTAGTCAAAGATAAAACCTATGCCAGTATTTTTTATTTGATTGTGAAGACAAAAGCCTTTTTATTTTCTGTTAGTCAAAGATTTTGTTCAGTCGAAAATAACGAGCTTGTCTAATCAATAAAAAAAGTTTTAAAAATTCAGTATTTAGGAGAAAACACTGTTCATCAACACATGTATTTATTTAGCAGTTTTTCTTATATCAATGCAAAAATGGGCAACTTTTTTTTAGAAAGCGTATAAGAATATTATGGATATAATAGGAATGTAGTGTATTTATGTTGTTGGTCAAATATATAATTAAAAATAAAATAAAACTCTGCTCTTAATGAAATCTCTATGACAGCAACAAATCGGCTTCTTATCTCGAATAATTTAATATTGATCAAAATATCTGAAGTCTTTTCTTGTCTTAAAAGCACCTCTTTTACTATTAATCTACTGTTAGTGAATAACATTGTTTAATAGTTTCTAAGGTGAATTGAATTGTGTGGTTTAAGGAGGTGAAAAAGGGGGTAAAAGTTTGTATGGGGAATCAATAACCAGTAAACTGATTTAGATGAAATTTAGTAATAAGATTTGAGATTTGAGATTGATTCTTAAGGAAAGACATATGCTACTTTATACCGCGATATCCGACAATTACGCAGACGGAACAACGGGCAAAAGCTAGTATGATATAATCTATGTTTTGATGTATGTTTATGTTTTTATTAGCAGAATTTTTGATGATATAGGAGGCAAAACAGCAGACGGGTCACCTGATGGAAAGCGCTTGCTATTCAGGAGTCACCAGCGCGTTACCAACCTTGACATAAGAGTACGCTCTTTTCTTAAAGTTTTGACGTCACACCGGTTCGGAAATGCCTATAGGACTTTGAAACCTTTCTTCCACACACGGTTGTGCGAGGCAAAAACTTTTTTGATAAGTGCAAGTATTGTATCGACAATTTAAACGCTTCACGTTTCATAAAGTTATGTTTACGTTACGTCGTTACGCTTGTAGTTTATGTTCCGGGGTAAATTACACAGCGCTATCTAAGCCCCAACCAAGTATCGTTTGTATGGGTTTCAGAACACGTGTAAACATTATGCTTAGAAATATTTGGAATTACGAGTATGCAAATTTTACAACGAGCATAAATCGAACCCACAACTCCAAAGTGTCAAGTGTTCACGGCATAGGTCTAGGCAACAATTTGTGGATCACACAAAGTGTTGTCCCATGAGCGTATCGAACCTACAGCACTGAGCACAGAAGAAAGCAGCGAGGTAACTGCTTAAACCACTACGCCAACTGTGCAGTCGATTTTTCACTGTGTCACTGCCACTATTAAGAAGAATCTAAATACACCTTAATGGCCAAAATCTACCAAAGAAATAGACCTACATAAACTCGAAACACAGAATCTTCCTCCTGGAGCAATCAGTCGGGTGTTAAAAATGTTTACGAAGAATTTTCCTCACGTATTAATATATATTGTCCGTGTAGTGACGGATTAAGAATACGGAATGTCACTACCCCAATTTATCCCGTGGGTGTCGTAAGAGACGACTAAGGGCACAAAACAACGCAGGACACCAGCACTGCAAAAAGAAGGAAAACTTGACACAAACCCTATATCAACCCGTCTGGCCAGCGTGGTACAGTAGGCCAAAACCTTCTTTCTTAGGAGAGGCCTATGTCCAGCAGTGGACTATTAAAGGCTGTTGATGTGTGTGATGTGATTCATATATAGATACATTCAGATAATATAATATTATCTAACATCCAAAGGTTGCAACAGTAGACGTTCTCATACAATCATTGTTATTCGAAGATCTGTTGTTGTATTTGACGCTGATAGCTCCTTAATTATACGTCATACTCCTAGTCTAAATGAAAGTGGAATTAATTTAACTCAAGTGCCAGATGACTACAAGTTTGTTACTCGAGTAAATTACAACTGTGTTGGTAATTCTAACTTTGAATGGATAGATTTAAACAAGGAATTTTCCAATTAATTTCCTTACAGTCCAACTTTCATCGGTAAAATTTTAGCGAGTTCGACATACAACGAGTAACATAATTTAATAACATTGAACGAAGGCACGCGGAACTAAGGAGTAACTACTATTCCTACATCGCAAATTAAACATCAACTATATATTAACTTTACATGATTACCTCGCCTGCACCATTTCAAAAGATAGTTCTTCTTATCAAAGTTAATATAAATTTACTATTACCCAAATCAATCATAATGGCCATTAATAAAAATAACAATGCAAGAATATACCTTAAGCCTTAATCTTTTATAACCTCTGTCTCTCTGTATTCGGATAAACCGTCCAACGAGAATGACTCGCTCACGCGACGTTTGTGATTTGCAACGGAAGTGAGCACGAGTGCGTCACTGCGCGTCTCTTGCAACTTCCGTTCCACGGAAGTTCTTGTCAACTGAATGAAAAATTGTTCATTGCCTGTTAGCACAGCTTTTGAAAAGTTTATTTATTTCTGTGATATGTCCATTTATAGGGCATTTATACTGGACGGTGATTTCAACAAATAATATTGGAATAGTATTTCCCTTCCCCGAAATCAGGCGAAGGTTTTGGGATCCGATAACCTCCTGCTTAACACCGGTTTAATGTGAACTAGTCGAGTCGAACCTGGCCTGTCCCCACGATTATAATGTTTTTTTTTTAAATATAATTTGTTGAATAACTGATTCATCACTACTATACTGTACACTACTATATTGTAACCACCTCACAAAGGTATTTTGAAATGTCAAGACGAGGTCCGAGTGGGGACCTGGTGTCCTGTAACACAGGTTTTTATACCTACCTCAGGCACCAGCTATCCACTACCGAAATTGTCAAATGTTATAGCGTAATCGTATTTTCATTGTATGCATTTTGGTTTTGGTGAGAAAATAAACGATATTATTATTATTATCATCAACAGCCTATACTAGTCCACTGCTGGACATAGGCCTCTCCTTAGAAAGGAGGTTTTGGCCTACTATACCACGCTGGCCAGACGGGTTGGTATAGGGTTTGTTTCAAGTTTTCCTCTTTGCAGTGCTGTTGTCCTGCTTAGTTTGCTCCCTTAGTCGGCTCTTACGACACCCACGGGATGAATTGGGGTGGTGACAATTTGTATTCTTAATCCGTCACCACACGAATAACTGATTAATATACATGTATTTAGATGATGTTGTTTTTTTTCAGATCTGGTGTTATCTCGGTACAGAGACTGCCCTGAGGCTGGAGGTGGGCCCGAGCATGACAGTCGAGCTCCAGGGAAATATAAATTATCTTGAAACCTTGGCAAACAAAATAATTTGTTTATTCATTAATCAAATAGTAAATTGGAAAATTTATTTGGATTGATGGATTTTCTCTCCACAGTACAGCAGAAAACAAAGACAACCAATAAGACCACAAAAAATTAAAAACAATATTAATGTAGTTGCGCTTTTTAAAGTTCGATTCCCACCCAGGACAAATATTGTGTGATGAACATGATCATTTGTTCTCTGTCTGGGTGTAATTCATCTATAATATGTATGTATTTAAAAATATATAAGTATGTTTATCAGCAGTCTGGTCACCATAGGACAGGCTCTGCCTAGTTTGGGATCAGACAGCCGTGTGTGAAATGTGTGAGGTATATTATTATTGCTTTAAAACGAAATAAAATGGCACTATAGCTGTCATTTTATATTTAAAAAATCATAGCCAGTGGTGTAAGGATAAGATAAATAAAATGTAAATCTGTTGTAAAGAATAAAGTAACGCACATACATGCATTATAGTTAAACCGCCGTAAGCTTGGCCCTCCTGATGGTTTGCGGGACGCGGGGCGGGTGATGCGCTCGGCTATACATGACACGATGTACTAACTCGATATCTCCAGATTTATTTGTTTGAGATTTAATCTACACACGATGTAATAAAAATCGAATTTATTTCCATGTAGTATAATGTCAGTGTATTGTAAGTTTTTATGATTAATTGTAAAATTTAATACTGTAAAATAATTTAAAAAAATCACCTTATCTTCATCATGTAAATTATATTCAGATACAATTTAAAAATTAAGTAAAATAATAAACATTCTTTATTAGAACTTTAACAGTAGAAACTCTGCAAGCCGAACTTCAAGTTTTTAAATCTTTTTGTGACGCAGAGTCGGCAGATTATCCATATTGCAAAATAATACCGTGTGTCCGTCTGGATCAGGCAACGGACCTGTGAAGCACACAACCGGAGGTGGAAAAACTCACCCGGCTGCAGACAGTCCAAACTGGTGCTGAATCAAGTCACACCACGACTCACCTGCAGACTGATCAGTCTTAGCAGACCGGAAATCAGAATGGTCGTCGGAACTATTACAGGACATCTAGCCCTGAACCGACAACTATTCATAATCAATGCGACAGACAGTCCCCTGTGCAGGGGATGTCTGGAAGCTGAAGAAACGGCCGTCCACGTAGTCCTGGAATGCGAGGGAGTGGCCACACAACGGGCAAGTATCATTCCTGATATAAAGTCGCTCCTAGAAGCCTGTGAACGCCCCAGGAGGCTTCTGCGCTTCTGGAAGGAGCTTGGCTGGCTCACCTAGTCAACCAATCCTCGACGCATAAAGGACCACTCTGAGTCTAAATGCGGAAACCGAAGCCCACAACCAATACCGTGTGTCCGTACCGTAAGAAGTCTTAAGAAAAATAACACGTACGGCCATGCTTTTACGTCAGTCACTGCCGGCGGACAGCGACGCAATATCTAATTGGTTGAATGCACCCCCGCCCCGCGTCCCCCAAACCATCAGGAGGGCC
Organism: Arctia plantaginis; assembly: GCA_902825455.1. Classification (NCBI taxonomy): domain Eukaryota; kingdom Metazoa; phylum Arthropoda; class Insecta; order Lepidoptera; family Erebidae; genus Arctia; species Arctia plantaginis. Next base: position 1,695,795 of record CADEBD010000041.1, on the reverse strand, counting down.
AAGCTTACGGCGGTTTAACTATAATATGTCTTAATATAAATCCAAAAAATGTTATACTCCTTTTTTGAGCAGTCTTACGAAAATAGGCAAAAAAATAAGCATGAAAAATATCTACAGTGGAACATAGAACCTCTTTTTTTTTTGAAGTCGATTAAAAAAGACAGGGCACAAAGAAACTATAAAAATATTTTTAAATAAACAAACCTATTTGATCTATACCCACTTCTTTATAAAAAAATATTCAATCATCCGTCAGAGCAAGGTTTATCGAATCAATCGCCAATCACTCGAGTGTTCCTAGTCGTGAATCAATAACAGTACCTACTTGGAGCTTCGCCGACGTGAAAATTTATCATTTGATATCCGCCGTGCATTTGGCTGCAATTTCCGTGGAGCTCGCCTCACACGAGAAATGACGCAATTCGGGAAATTATATTCATTTCCTACAATGTTTCTTAAAGACAGGTGAAGATGTTTGTATATTATCACTTGTGCACGCATTTTAATGAAAAATACAAATTTGAAATTATTGTTTTTCTTATGTATTTATCTTTTAGTTACCATCATTCGTTTGCTGAAGTTCTTTGACGGTAAAGGAAGTAAACGAACAGTCGGGTCGCCTGATGATAAGTGAATACCGCTGGCCATTGACACACGCAACTCAAAAGACACAAGCACATGGCGACCGTTCGCGTAGCTCCTCCTCTCAGAATGGGAGGGAGGGTGTTTGAGCACCGGTAACCTCAAACACTCGGTGAAAAGCACTGAAAGAATTGCTTAAGACCCGCCAATATGTGCACATCATCGTCCACAGCCTTTAATAGTCCACTGCTAGACATAGGCCTCTCCTTAGAAAAAAGATTTCCACGCTGGCCAGACGTGTTGGTATAGGGTTAATTTTAAGTTTGCTCCCTTAGTCGGCTTATACGAAACCCACGGAATGAATAGAGGTGGTGACACTTCGTATTCTTAATCCGTCACCACACGGGCGCAACGCAAACGTGCTTAATCTTTCTAAAACAATAGACAAGTTTTATAAGTAGTAATACATTCGAAACTATCAAAGAATTTAATACGGCCCATTTCTGAATTTTCACCGACTCAATGTAGAAAATAATTTCCCTAGGCGAACAATGATAATGCCTAAAACTTGGATACACTATACCTACGCCATGTTGGAGCCACACGAATAGGAGCGCTGGGAATATATCACAAGGATACGATGGGTTTGAATTACAAAGATTCAGGTCGTTGGGGCAAAATAATACAATAAAAGTCTTTATCGAAAAACTAGAAGGTTTCTAGTCTTTTATTAAACCCTGGGGCCTCATTTGTTTTATCATAACACCAATCTTTTTTAAAATTCATTTCGATTGGAAGGCAATCTCCAAAACCGAAAATTTTATTACATTTGAGAATTTTTCGACATCGTTACGTGTTTAAGTCAGATTCGCAATGGAATATTAAGTTTATGTCACCCGTTTCGTTGGCCAGTAATCCTAATAATGTACAATTTTATTTGTATTAGTAATAAAGGTTACATCACAATTTGTACGGGTGGTTCCCAGCAACATTGGACAATAGTTAGTACTATTGTCCAATGTTGCTCCGCCGGTTAGCAACTTCTTTTTATATTATCAATGTCCCCCATGTTTATGAATTAAGCCCGAGGAACACTCATTTCTATGTAATTTCCGATAGATGTCACTACAAAAATGACGTCACTTACTATATGGCGGTGTTAAGACTCTCCACTGTCTGGTTAAGTTCGCCTGATTTTGAATTACGAGTAACTCTGGTTTCCCTTCATAACGTATAAATCTTTCGCCTTTTACTAAAGATTTCCGTGGAGGGGAACACTCAAATGAGTCTTAAATATTTTTGAATGCCTCACTTCGGTGAGGTTAATTATGTATAAATTCATAGCTGGCTTTATGTTATACTTATAAGTGTAAAGGCTTTTTCTTAATAAAATTCTTGTGATTTTTGTTTGGCAAATAATCCAAATTTGAAGCCATGATTGCGATATAACACTAATGCGCCTCGATTGAATTCTAAATCCGAAGCTAGAATGGAGGACTTGGGTATAAAATTAATAAATTTTGAACTCTAATCCCCATCTGACAAACCTGTTACATAATTGGACTTAACCTAACAAAGATCTTTGTTACAATACATCGGTATACGTAGCAGATATCTACACATATTTAAGATCCTAATATTATTTGTTCTGGAAATGGCTGAACCAAATGGCGTAGTGGTTTGTGTAACGGACTGCTATTCTATAATATTATTATTATATTATAAATATTTCTTGTATATCCCTAAAGTTATTAAGAAATCATTTCTATCTAATATAATTAAACGAAAACTGCTTTTCGAAAATAATTTCCTACCTTATATTAATTATTTAAAGTAAATATGTACATATAATTAAGGCAAACCAATGTAACTATCAAACATTTCTCACCCTAATAACACAGTTTATAGATAACGTGACACCATTCGTAAAGCAAATATATACAACGTTATCAGCAAATACCTACTTCACTGATAACTTGATTGTAATTGTTGCATCGTCTATGTTTATGTAATATTGATACTGGTCAGACTAGTGGTTAGTGACTAAGTGCTTAGCCAGAGGTCGTGAGTTCGATTCCCATCCAGGTTAATTAATTGTGTGATTAGCAGGATCACTGGGTCTGTGCTGGGTGTAATTTATCTATTATATGTATGTGTTTAGAGATATGTATGTTTATCTGTTTACCATAGTACAGGTTCGGCCTAGTTTGGGATCAGACGGCCGTGTGTGACATGTGCTTGATATTTGCCGAAGAACGCCGAATTACTTGTGCACTTACTTAAATTTAAGTCAAACGACATTTCCTTGTAATCTGTCGTGTTATATCGTTTTGAATCGAAGATATTTTATATTTAGATTATTTTCTTTGATATAGAATTTTCGTATTCAAATGAAAAAAACTAAAAAACACGCTTTCTATAGAAAACCAAACTAAAAAAAAGAAAATAAATTTGAAAAAAGCGTGGGGTGCTTTTTACTATTGACAACAGGCACCCAACGCTTTTTTTCAAATTTATATTCTATTTTTTTTTTAAATTAGTATATTGTCATCGGTCCTCGATATATCTACAAAGTTTGAACGAATTCTGACCGTTTAAAGTCAGTCATAATCACGCCCAAAGGAGTCTGTTACAAACATACAAGTGAAGTTAATATATAAAGCGTGTAATGTGGATTAATGTATCAAAATTAAAAAAAAAACTACCTAAATTATCAAACAAACATTTATGGACTGGACTATACATAGATTACATTGTCTTTTATAATCCTGGAAGTAGAAATTTAGATAGGAACAAACAAAGAATTTAAAGTGCTAAAAGCGGTCTGTGTAAATCGTAGTTCGGTTCATTCGTTTTCTCCAAACGAAAACCATTTCCTGCTCTATCTAACTTAAAAGAAAATTCCATCTGCCAGAGTCAACGAAGACGCGAAATGAATTCCGACATTCGTCTAAGAGCGGTTTGGGATGGCTCAGTCAACTCTCTGCGCTGAGAGCTCGCCAAGCTGCGACAATGTGTAATTCTGTGTACACAAGTTTACGTTTTCAGTAGTAAATTAGGAGGTGTTAAACCCTAAGTGCTGGTATTTATTTTATTTATTAGAGTAGGTAACATTATACCTACAACGTAAGTCGCATGGACAAGAAGGTGGTCTTTACCTATATAAAAGAAATAATTAAGACTACTATTTATTGTTATCTTTTAAAATCTATTTGGTTTTGTAAAACATTTAAATTTATCTCGAGTTCCTTAAGTTAGGTATTTACAATTCAAAATATGTAATAAGTTTCTACGAGAAATATCATAAAGTCTAAAAAGTTTTCGTCGAACAAAGTATTTTATATTATTTTATCGGTAAGATCTAGTCTCGTTCAGCTTCTGAACATTGTGTTCCTAAAAATGGTCACTGTCTGACTACAAGGCACCCTGTCGTGCTAATTCGTTCATTAGCATTGAATAGTCGTTTGGCGCCACTTTCGCTACGAAGCCAGCCCTCGCTGACACTAGTCGCCGAAAGCCGACAGTCGGCACAATGTGACGTATGTCGGCGAAGCTGTTGACAGCTGAATTATGCCTTCACTGATTCAGTCTCATTTATTATAGAATATTGGAACAAGACATTGATGTTGCAATCGATTTTGAATATTTGACTTTGTTTTGGACGGTTAGAATTTATGAGGATAGTTTACGCTGTATTTATAGTAATTGCCTGTAATATTTTAAAGTTTCTCGTTATACTCGTACTACTGATTAATTAGTGTTAATAATCCAAAGCCCCAGATAAAAGCTCTCAACACTGGATGCATAAGAAAATTTAACCCCTTTTTTTTACTATGATTGGTTATGGTTTACAAAACGTCGTTCCTTTGTTAAAGAGCCTTAATCGAGCTATATTTCGGGCATTCATAATTAGTATCAAGCTTTCTTAAAATAGACATGAATACCTAACCTACCGTTGCCGCTGATAGCTGGTGTACTTAAAAAAATATAATAATCTTAAAATAGTATAATAATAGTCATAAAAGCCTAGGACATCTCTGGACCTATCTAGACCCAAACTATGTAAAATTGATTCAAGAAAACCAATAAAGTCACCGTCATCAATCGTATACTCCGCTTCGATAACCTCACTCGGTGAAAACAACGAAATAATTACCTAACACCGTATTTCTGTGAAGCCGTGGTGTCACTGCAGTCGATCCAGCCCAGCAATGCTATTCTCTAAGGACGCCACGCTGTGACATCGCAGTAGCGTCGAATTTCAAACGAACTTAGTTTAAAGTTCAACGCTGTTTCCTAAGAGAATAGCTCTTCCACGGTAAAACGGTGATGCCGCATCACCGTTTTACCGTGGAAGAGCATGGTATTCTTTTAGATGATAGATGTTTGGTTAGAGAATCATATCTACTGAAATTGTTTTTAAAATTAGTCATATTCAGAAGATTCTGTTCCTGAACCCTTTTGATTGCAAAATCCATAATATCGATAACATGTACGGTAAGTGCCTGCATCCTTCCGAGTTGACTGGAGTTTGCACTAAAAGGTTTACAATAATGCAATTACTTCGCCCATAAACCTTGCATATACCAGTATGGTCACACTGTCATGTGTTAGCAGGATGTCTCAATACCAACGTTTATAAAGGCTAGTAAATTACTACTACCAATTACTTCTCTATCTGGAAGTTAAATAGGCTCTAATCAAGTAACGCTATTCATTCATTCTGCCATGAAGGTTAATCACCAGAAGGTCAAGTTCATTTTGATCTCTATTATTCCTTATATGTCATCATTTACAGAAATATAAACAAAAATGAACATATTGTACCATCAAATCATCATCAAAAAATCATGTTATAAATATATTTATCATCCACTGTCCACAGTCCACTGCTGGACATAGGCCTCTCCTTAGAAAGGAGGTTAAAAATAAATATAATAAAATAAACAAAATCTTACAAATATTACAGTACCTAACTAGTATTTGAAATGCACAGGTTTGGATATATGTCTGTTAATCACGGCTAAACGACTGAACGAATTTGAATGAAACTTAGCACAGGGATAAATTACGTGTTTAAGTCAGATTCGCAATGGAATCTTAAGTTTATGTCACCCGTGTACCCATTTCGTTGGCCGGTAATTATAATACTGTACAATTTTATTTGTATTGTAAAAAGGTTAACTCACAAGTAGTACGGGTAAGCAGAGGAACATCGGACAATAGTGAGCACTATTGTCCAATGTTGCTCCGCCGGTTAGCAACTTTTTTTTATATTATCAATGTCCCCCATGTTTTTAGATGAAGCCCTCGGAACACCTATTTCTATGTAATTTCCGATAGATGTCACTACAAAAATGACGTCACTTACTACATAGCGGTGTTAAGACTCTCCACTGTTTGGTTAAGTTCGCCTGATTTTGAATTACGAGTAACTCTGGTTTCTCTTCATAACGTATAAATCTTTCGCCTTTTACTAAAGATTTCCGTGGAGGGGAACACTCAAATGAGTCTTAAATATTTTTGAATGCCTCACTTCGGTGAGGTTAATTATGAATAAATTCTTAGCTTGCTATTTTACGAGTCCCAAAGATACTTGTCACATGCAAATCTTTTTAACAGCTGTTGATTACATTATGGTCTGGAACAGCATATAGCGTATGTGCTTTCTACATATATCAGAAAAATTAAATGCCAAAATCGGCATTCACGATCTCAGCCCTGGACCTGTTTTGCAGGCGAAGTATTGTTATACCCGAAAACAATATTAGAAACTGCAATCGAAATATAGATAATAAATTAAATAAACAATAACACTGGTTGTAGTAATTAAGTATGTATATTCCAGTAAATATCTACCAAACTTTAACACTTCTAAGTTCGCTAAGTTAACACACCTACAGTGATACGTTCTTTCATATCACTTGGCTTACTTAATATTATTCGTCTGTGGAACATAAACATAACTTACGTGAACGCTAACAAAATATTATCTAGATTAAGTAAGATGACTGCGAAAAAACTTTGTTGTCTTCAGTGGACATAAGGCCTGTGGGACGGGAGGGCACTGCGTGAAAAGAATTCTATACTTTTCCTCCCGATGCTGACATGTAACATTTATTAAATACAATCGTAAAATATTTTAACCTAACTTTCACATTTATTTGCTTAACACAAAAGCTCTCATCCCCCGCAATCCGTCACTCCGACTCCGAAATCTAAACTCTCTCCAGCAAAGCTGAACAAAAAAGAAATTGGATAAGTTCGTAGTTGTTATTTCAACAGCAAGCTTGGCACGGCTTCGCTTGCGATGACGTGTCGCCGGCTCTACGATCGTAATCTGTGGAACAAAATATTGTAGTCATAAAAACTTCTAGCTGTTGGAGAGTGCGATGCAATGAAAGGGAGTAGTGATATAAAAAGTGATACATTTTTGTAGTTCTTGCATTAAACTGTGGCCCATTCGAGGCAGCAAACTTTTAATTTTGACGAAGCTCTCGCACCGAAGTTTAAGGCATCAAGAATATGTTCAACAGTTGTAAAAATAAAGACATAATATAATTATTTGAGAAAAACTAATTGAAAATATCATATATTTTATTAGGGCAATGAATTAACAGTATACAAATTTTAGCACTCTTAAAAATGAATACTAGCGCTGAAAAGTCTGATTCATTTAGTGGATATAATTTTAAAGCTATTTTAATACATACTACTGAAAATTTCCTAAAAGAAAACCAAATAACTATGTGTCCAAATCCGGCATCGTTTCTACTAACTACTACTACTTCTACTGCGCCGAGTGTTGTGTGTTCAAACCCCACATGGAACGATCCATAAATTGTTGTTCTGAATCTGGTTCATGTATGTTCGTAAAGTCCCTCGCGACACAGGATTTATTCCTAGTGCGGGAGTTGTCTTTTTTTTTAAATAAAAAAAAATATTTCTTCTCCTTATCCATTTTCTATAACACCAGCCTGCACCCACTACCTTATAACCCTTCATGTTTTCTCTTCATACCACGGTTGCCTGTAAGAGATTACCTCTGAGCCCGCAGACTTGTACTTGTCTAACCTAGTTTAAGTTACTTATTGTATATTTGGTGTACATTAAAGCGATATTTTTATTATGTCGTCGTTTTCGTAGGAGAGTCAGGCTTAAGAACAAATGGGTCAGCTCGACCGGAGTGATACCACGGCCTCACAGAAACCCAGGAGTTAAGCAATTCCTTCATTATTTTTCACCGTGTGAGTAACGTTACCGGAGCCCCAAACCTCTCCTCCCTCCACCCTAAATTCTGTTAACCCTAAATACCCTCTCCCACATACACTTACATTTATATTCCCGTAGGCAATATTAAGAAGAGAAGTACGAAACGCTCATAGTTTGTCATTATCACTTTAGTCCCACTTAAAAGGTGGTAAGTCTATTGTCGGAGCACTTTAAGATAGATAAGAAGAATGGAAATAATTGTAATGAGAGATAGATAAACAGGTAAGGCAGTGGTAGGAAATGGAAATATAACATAATATTTAAGATTTCGGACAACTAACACACAGCGCCATCTAGTTTCAAAGTAAGCAGAGCTTGTACTACAGAAGCTAGATTGACTAATAAAATAATTGTAAATACATATATATCATCATCATCATCATCATCAACAGCCTTTAATAGTCCACTGCTGGACATAAGCCTCTCCTTAGAAAGGAGGTTACACATATATTATACATAGGAAATACTCAAACTCCGAAACAAATATTTGCAGAGCATACAAACGTTTAGGCCGACCTGGGGATTGAACCCGAGACCTCAGAACAGCAATCGCATACGCTACCACTGCGGCACCGAGGCAGCACAATAGCTATACGTTTTTAAGGAATGTAAAGTCGAGCAGATTAGAGTCGCATAGTTTAAACGCTTTGTTTCATTTCTTGACCAGCTTAACTTGAGCTGTCATTAGATAGACTTTTAGGGACCCTTTTTTGTTGTAATTTTAGTTGCTTTTAAAAATTTATAGACATTTATATATCTGAGACATCTAGATATTTAAAATCTACTACATAATAAGCTTTAAGTTTTGCAAATTTCACATTTGTTGTTGAGTGAATTTTGCCATTAAATGCTCTTCTCGTATTAATAGTTATACATATAATAAAGTAATATAGTAAAATTCTAGGACATAGACTAAATGCCTTACTTCCATTAAACTAAAAATTCAGATCAAAGTAGTCTTTCTTTCTTTCCCATGTTAAAAAAAACCAGTCTGGTACGAGTCGAACTCGTGTGCCGAGGTTTCCGTACCTACCCAGATTTTACGTAGATTTTCGCGAAAATTTGTAAGTACCAAAATCTTTCTTAATTTTCAACTTTTTTTATTTTTTGGAATTATTCCTTCATTTGTGCAATAACAAAAATCGAAATTTGCCCATATCTTTTTATCGTGTTGATTAAGGACCTTGATTTTTATACACCTAACAGGGACCATAGACTTCAGTATCTGGTATAAATTTCAACTGGCTAGGTCTACTCGTTCCTGAGAAAATCGATGGTGACACACGGACAGACGGACAAGAAAGTGATCTTATAAGGGTTCCTTTTTTACCGTTTGAGGTACGGTACCCTAAAAAGAACTTTTTTACTATTTTTATAACAAACCAACTTTCAGACTGGTTCAGAAAGTAGAAAAGCAAAATAGTGAATCTGATTTTAGAATGCAATTTGAATAAAAGGTATTCCTGTTAAGTATTGTATAGGGATCTTCCCTTCGCAAAACACTGCGCGAAATTACCAAGGGCAATGAACCTTCCATCAACATTTTTAGAGGTCATTGTCCGAGAACCTTAGGCGTAAACAACACACTCGCGACACCCCTAGTGCGATTATAATGAGTGCGTATGAATGGCAGTTAGGGCCCGTATCGATTGGCTGCTACGTTGCCTAGCAACGGGAGAGACGCCGTGACACGACATCCGCCGCCGACGTGACGCTAACACAAGTGTGAGGGGATTCTGTAGTTATTGTTAGTTCAGCAATATCTTATACAATGTGAATCTTTCAAGTGCATCTTAATCTAAACCACCCCTTATTTCGAGACCACGCTAATACTACATGGTAGTATTAGCTACCCATCCTTCTAGCTACCCATTTACCAACAAATAATAATAATAATTACCTCACACATTTTACACTAGGCCGTCTGGTCCCAAACTAGGCAGAGCCTAACCAGACTGCTAATCAACAAACTTACATATTTCTATTTATAAATTTTATAGATAAATTACACCCAGACACAAAACAAATGATCCTGCTCATCACACAATTATTTGTCCTGGGTGGGAATTGAACCCACGATCTTTGGCTTAGCAGTCAGTGTCACTAAACACTAGATCAACAAGCCCGTCATAATGGTTACTATAGTCAATTTCTGATTCAAACTCAAAAATATATTCTTCAAAGACTACTTAACATTTTTCGAAAATCGCCAAATCATTCGTGATCATGGCGAGTCGCTTGCAGCAGTGCCGAAATAGCGGCTATTAATTCCGAAAATAACCATGGTAAATATCCCGTTTATAATAACTTATCAAGTGAAAATCACCTTGGTAGTTTCAATCGATCCCAAGTAGGATAGCCTACTGGTACCTACAATCACAGGACTGGACCCCGGGTACTCGATCCTAGTCTCTGCATGCTTCAATATTCTCATGTTCGTTTTCTCATCCAATATTTGTGGTATCCCTTTCCCTAGCTATCTCTCCCTATCCTATCTCTAAACTAAATTTAGCTTCTTCACTTATACTTTCTAAAAACAATTGCATTCTAATTTTGCCTATTTTTTTTTTACTGTGTGTAGTTGATACATTGTTTTATAATTTCCATTACTAAAATTGTAGTTAACCGACTAGGCCGAAGTAGATGATTAATAGGTAATAGCAAAAAGAAAAAAAATATACAAACAATGCATCAACTACACAAAAACAGTAAAAAAAAGCAAAATAAAGGATATAAGTTATAAAAAATAATTACCAGCCAAAATTTCGTCAATTTTTATAAAAATCTTAAATATCTTGAAAATTTCATAGTGATAGCTATCAGAAATGATGGCAACTACAACCCCTTAAAGCATTTAGGTCGACTTACCCAGTAACCCTGTTTTTATTTTCGTCACCTTTGTTCAACAAATATATTTTTTTTAATCAATACACAAACATTGTCACCAGTTATCTGAAAGTTCCTTTGATTCTAAAAGTCAAACCGACATTTATCGAGCCGGGCTCTCATTCCAGTTGTACATGAATCGTGACAGTTACGGTGTCAGTAAAAAAAAAGTAAGCGAAAAGATAATGAAGGCCGCGCCCTAAGGAACGTAATATAAACTGTAAAATATGTTTGAAATCATCACAGTATATAACAGTGTTCAGTTGTGTAAGTATTGCTCAGTAAGCCGGCCGGAGAATCATAGATTACCTGATGTACATGACCAATCGATGTTACAATCCATTTGTAAACAGCCTAACATAGATACGACTAGGTTCGAACCTGGATGGTATAAGACACAGACAGATTATCTGATAAGTAATCTATAAAAATTTGGGTTTCTAACGTGATTCACTTCTTAAAGTAACTTGAGAACTATAAAAAAATTAAGTTTCAAAGTTATATTTTTACTGTGCACTTAAAAAATCACTAATTATAACCTATAATTTCACCCACATGGTCAATGATAGTCTATAAATCTGTAGAACGTGTTATGTATGTTATGTATTACTAGAAAATCAAAACATAGCCTCCACATTCACAAACAAACTTTACGGTATAGCTGATTTACAGATTCACTGTTCAATCATTCCAAAATTTTATTGTACATATATGATTATATTTTTAATGATTTTACAGTTAATAGTCACTAGGCAGTAGTCACGTTCCATTAGGTAACTCGTCTGGTCGTCTGCCCCCTCTTAAAAAACTATTCTGTAAAAGCTCTTAGGAATTGCCGACTTGATCCAGCCAGTCTCAGTGCCATTCTGATTTAAAAAGGCGCGCAACCTGCTACTCTACCCGATACCCCACTTTTCATTCATCACCTGTTCCTGAAATGAATTACGATGCAATGATATTAAAAGATAAGCACATATCTATTTTCACAACTAAAGGAAGTTGCTTACAAAATTAATACATATTTGTTTTGAAAAAAAAAACATTTCCGCTCACCGCTTATGGCAGGATGACAGGATAGCCCACTATAGATTATTTGCGACGAATGATGCCCAGGGCATTGCATATAGCAATTGATGGCTCCAATCAGCGGCCAATAATTAAACTCACAGAGCTTTTACCAAGTTATTCATTAACTGCAGGGCAGAAGATTAATGGGTGCTGTGACCGACGGCCTGTGTGGAATCAAGCATTCTTGGGGTTTAATGGCTGTTTGATTACTTGATTGTATAGAATTGAAAATAATATCGAAATACCTACTTATTAAAGCTCTGGTAGATATTAAAGTTGCTACGCTATTGAAGAATATTGTCGCAACGTTAATATCTTAAATAAATCGAGAACGTTCGGACACAGCTGTCATTAATATCGGATAATTAATTTAGATAATCACTATCAGGAGAGTTTAAAAACGGTTACACTACGTGATAATTCGCTCAATATACTTTGAAAGGGTTAAGGAGGCAGTCCAGAAGAAACATCATAAAAATTCAAGAACATTATGAAAATTAAAGCTATTAAAAATGATGATGAGTAACAAATAATTTCTGATAACCGTTTTACATATTTTCTATTAAATTGAGTTTCACTAAGCAATGTTTTTTTGAAAACATTTCCTTATATTAGTATTAAACTCGTATTTACTTGTAGTTATACACGAGATACACGTATGGTGACGGATTAAGAATACGGAGTGCCAGTCGACTCCTACGACACCCACAAGATGAATAGGGGATTCATCCTGTGAGTGTCGACTAAGGGAACAAACTACGCAAGACAACACCACTGCAAAGAGAAGGAAAACTTGAAACAAATCCTATACCAGCAAGTCTTGCCAGTAAGCCTAAACCTCCTTTCTAAGCAGAGGCCTATGTCCAGGCAGTGGATTACTATGATGATTGTTGATACATGAGAATTACTACAAGTAAATATAATAAGTAGTTATTTTATATATGAATATAAACATAGTACTAAATATAACCATAAATTTAAATAACCCTTGTACCTTTTGTTTTGTAATAAATACTTTCTGATATCTCCGAACAAGTCTTTGAAGCCCCTAAAGCCCATGGTAAATTCAGAGAGTCTATAAAAGACCTTGCACCTACCTATACTTATTATTTTGTAGAAATATCTTAAATTAATAACTACAAAATACAACTGTTATTCTAAATGCCTGGCAGTCTGGTACCCAGCGATAAGGTACGCACATAACCACGAACCTCAATAAATTACAGCAGACCCGCAGACCTACCGGAGGGACCCAAACAGACAGCAGAAAATATTATTGTCCGACAGCTCTTTAATATTTAAATTAGCCATTAGCTTATAGTATCCATTAGGGACATACAGAAAGGGATGTTATGGATTATGGGTTTTAGTGTCTAGTTATTGCAACTCGTTGCCATTAACAGATATAAATATTCATGATAGTTTTGATAGGGATATTTACGTTCCAAGTTTTTGGAAAAGCAAATTTAAAAACTTAAGTATAAAGCACTACAGACTAATTCTTAATTTACAGTCTGCTAAGGAAGTTGTGACGTCTTCTTGATAATACGGTTACCAAATATAAAAAAGTGATACTCCTGATTTTGATGATATTAGTTTTAGGCACAGGTAACTACTTAAGGTAGGTAAAAAGATCTATTCTTTATTACATACTATACAATATAATATATCTTAATAATATATATCTTAAACATCTGGTCTGTTCCCAAACTGGGCAGAACCTGTACTATGGTAACCAGACTGCACTAACCACTAGACCAAGAGGCCGAGACCAATTACTTTTTTTCATTGCAATTTATTTTTTACTTTGTATTGTACAATTTGCTCAATAACTTGCTAGCTAATGTTGAGCACAATATACGATCTTTTCCCAACTATTAGGTGGACAGAGACACATATAAGATTAAATAGGGTACGCAAATAATAAATATTTTTGATGTGTTTCTTCCAAAAAACATAAATAAATAACTATATAAACTTTATTGTAAACGCCTTTAAACAATCTAACTTTGGGTAGAACTTTGTCAATAAGTCAGCATTCTAAAACAACTGTGGTTGTTTCCTAGCCCTAATTATTTCAAAACACTCCATTTCTGTCAGTCGGTCACTTAATTAGTTGTCAAAAGTAACGCAATATCTGTGGTGAAATCGCCAGAATACAAGTTCTTATAGACAACGAGTTGTTGATAAGAAGTTGTAAGTTTAGGTAAAGGTATCTAGTTAGCACATTGGTTTAATTTGAATCGATAAGGCTGCAGTGGGGTGACGGATTTAGAATACAGAGTGTCCCCACTCCTATTCATCCCGTGAGAGTTGTAAGAGCAGACTAAGGGAGCAAACTACGCAGGACAACAGCACTACAAAGGGAAGGAAAACTTGAAACAAACCCTTTTTTTTTTTTTTTAACGTGTGGAATTCCCCTCGGACCGTCACCCCTCCGGGGTTTGCGGCGGGGTGGTGTGTCGGACTCGGACCGACTAAAACCACACGGTGTGCCACTCTGCGCCTGTAACAGGAGGGATCCGGGAACAGCTGTTATTAAGATATCCGGACCCCTCCTAGCGCCGGCCCGCTCCTGTTGCGGGCCCCGTCTCAAAATTTTCCTCTCTTTAGGCGACGTCCGGCACACGCGGACGCCGCCCCCTCGCGGCTGGCCAAACTAATGCGGGTGGAGGGGAAACCCACCCCGTCCACCCGCGGCCACACTCAGGGCGGCATGAGGCGGTGATAGGCGCTTGAAACAAACCCTATACCAACCCGTTTGGCCAGCGTGGTATAGTAGGTCAAAATCTCCTTTCTAAAATGAGGCTTATGTCCAGCAGTGGACTATTAAAGGCGGTTGATGAAGGTATTTATATTATGACGAAGCTTCTACTTCTTCTTCTATTACTTAGTATGCAGATCGTAAAATTACACAACTTTGTGTAAATATGTTCTGTTGTTATAGTGACTCCTTCTTTGTGTGGAAACACTGAAGTAGTAAAGTTTCTTGATAAACACGACATGTAACTTTAAATAATTAAAAAGAGAGATTATTCTTACTTGATTTAAATACAAACTTACATACTAAAATAAGTAAGTAGCTTAGTTAGGGTTATAAAAATCCATCACATTTATGCTTTACTTAAGAAACGTATTGACCTGCTTTTGTATACACATAAATACAAATTACTTTAGTCTATATACACCACTGATACCCAAAGTGGTCTATTTCAGCCCCAGGAGTCGACAACAAGAGTTTCTTGAGAGCGAGAAGAAAGAGATTCCGTATGATGTTAAAGGAGTTCACGATCGTGGCTAAGTTTGATTCTCCGTTATTTAAATAACCTCCACAAGCAGATTTATTACTTTGTGTCGGAAAAGATAACGAATAGACTGATAACAACACACAACTTCAACTTTCATACGAAATTGTGTAAATTTCACTTTTCAAAAGTTCGAAAGTGAAGTACTTTCGAACTTTTAGAAATTTACACACCAATAAACATATAAAAGTGCTGTTATCTAAGCAAATATCTATCCAAGAAAAACATGACAAGTGGTCTGCGAGACAACGGAGATTGGGGTCTTCTAATCTTTAAATGTAGAATAATAATAATAATATTGTACCACATTCACACAACGCCATCTAGTCCCAAACTAAGCAGAGCTTGTACTATGGGTACTAGACAACTGATGTAAATACATATGTACTTTTTTTTTGTAAATACATACTTATTATACATAGAAACACCCAGACCAAATCAAACATTAAATGTTCATGCACACAAATGTTTGACTTGAGCGGGAATAGAACCCATACACAGGCACAGATGAATCTGTGCCTGTGTATATGTCTGAAACCCTCATTAACGGCTAGACCGATTTTAATGATTTTTTTATTTGTGGATTTGAGAATCGTTTAGATTCACAATTCGGTCCACTACATTAAGACGTGTGTACAGGATATCGTCTGTCGGGTCCACTAGTCTATATATCTGACCAATTTTACTAGAGACCAAGCTTGTAGTATATTATATTTGTAGGTACATAAACGTTTATAGGACATATTTAAAACAGGTTTAAATCAAAAATGATGTTTTAAATAATAACATATTATTCATTAGCTTATTTACCAACCGTTTGATATATAGATAATGCTAGACTGTTTAGTTTTTTAATTAGTTTAATTGATGAAGGAAATCTTCGATCAACTGCACGGATGGCGTAGTGGTTCAAGCGGTCGCCACGGCTC
Source organism: Arctia plantaginis (assembly GCA_902825455.1). NCBI lineage: Eukaryota > Metazoa > Arthropoda > Insecta > Lepidoptera > Erebidae > Arctia > Arctia plantaginis. The sequence continues at coordinate 1,679,753 of CADEBD010000041.1, read as the reverse complement.
GTCCTACTACGCCGAGTGTTGTGGGTTCAAACCCCACATGGGACGACACTTTGTGTGATCCACAAACTGTTGTTCTGAGTCTGGGTGTTCTTTGTGTCCGTTTCATGTATGGTTGTAAAGTCCCCCGCGACACAGGATATATTCCTAATGACGGCGTTGTCTTTAAAAAAAAAACAATAGCAACGTTGATCGAAGAAGGAAATTGATAAAAAAACATTAAGGGAAATAGGTTACTCGAAGTTACTCAGACGAAGGCACGGGTCGGCAAACTCTAGTTTTAAAAACCTGTTACTTAACTGCCGGAGCTGAAGTACTAGTATCAAAGTCTATTCACAATTCTTGAAATCAATTCCGTTCATGTTTGCACTCAGCATCTTGAAATCAATTCTTTGCATCCTATTGGAGATAGATCATAGATCTTCTTACCCTTGAACCACACTTCGGGCGGTAAAATTTTACGACAGGTCTCTAGAATAACAATGTTTAGGAGGAGGTTGGTAATAGATACATCATTTTTAAGTGACGAGACGCAGATTACGCTATTTTAAAAAATAAACTGTTGAATATCAAACGTAATTGCTCGGCACATGGGCAATTTTATTTTTGCTTTTTTTTCTTAGATTCTGGTTGATTACTGTAATTGTTGACCTTTATGGCTGGGTAACTAATTACATCCATACTTAAATTATGCATGTGAAAGTGAGTCTGTTTGTTTGTGTTTTCACGCCTAAACTACAAAATCATTATTTTTTACTAATGGAAAGCCGCGATTTTTATCGCGATAACTAACATACACGAGAGCGGAGTCGGGGGCAAAAGAAATGGCGTCTAACAAAGAACTGAATGTCGATACTATGTGATCAACTCGTTATCATGTCAACCATTCTCTGGATATTACTACTTATTATTTCAAAAGAGTCTTAAAGCCTCCGTGTACCGAATACTTAAGCTTTATCAGATGTCAGACATTCAATCAATAAAAAAGGTACTTTAACACCAATAAGAATGGTGTTAACTAAATAACTAAGTTTAGCAAAAGCTGTCCTGTTCAACGAGTCGTGACTGTCGGGAAAGGAGGCGCGTGCGCTGCCCGGCGCCTACACCTGTGACGTCAGTTACATAGTGATGGGTAAGTTTTGTTTATATAGTTATTAGTTTTGGTTATCTAATATCTGAAATTCTCGTCTCACGGTGTGCGTGGTTGAACTCCTCCGAAACGGTCCTCCGATTTTCGTGAAATTTTGTGTACATATCGGGTAGGTCTGAGAATCGGCCAACATCTATTTTTCATACACCATTTTTTTTTTCGACAAAAAAGTTGAAATTATGTATATGGCAAAACAACGTTTGCCGGATCAGCTAGTATGCCTATAGTATGTCATACCCCATGTAAATTAAAAGCAATATCAACTCTAATAGCTAAAATTGCTAATGGAATTTCATATAATTGACAAAATACTTTTTATGTACATAACATTATAATGTAAGTATTTATACGTTTTAATGTGAGTATTAATATGCAAAGAAAATCTTAAAGCGTATTATATTTGGAATAATGTTTATGTAAGTAGAAAAAATGCAGAAAACTGAAATGTTTAAATTAAACATGCTGTAAGGGTTCACTTTTTGTAAAAATAGCTAGATGAACCTAACATATATAATTATCGTCAATAACACGTGTAATTATAGTCTTATTATTATTTATACATTATTACAAAATACTCTGTTTAAGTTTTACTCGTGAATGAACTAAAACAAGATTTTCATAATGATCGATATTCCACCGCCAGACGAGCTTTAGTAGGTACTACTAATACAATAAAAAGCGTTTTACAATGAATACCTAAGACTGCAGTGAGGTCAAGAGCGAAGCTTAAAACCGAACGCTGCTCTGCTCCATCACGGCGACATATGACATTAAGTCAAACCACTTTTGACTATTTATATTAAGCTAAACCCCATCAGGTGGACAACAAAACCCATTTTCACCATTTGCAACTTGAGACTACCAAACAACTTCTAGGAAGACTATAACTTCGGGAAATTAGGTAATATTATAAGAATTTATACCAAGGAGCGAGACCCTAAAAAGCCCGTAAAAAGTTGTTAAAGTTTGTTCATCACGTTTCTTGTACATATTAATGTGCCATTAACATTATAACCGTTAATCATATTTGAATTACAAAAAGAATACATGGTTCTAATATATCAATTTGAAAATTTCAATCAATTTCAAAATCAAGCTACTTTTATTCACAAAATCCCGTGATTATGAAAGTTCCGGTCCCATTCCGGGGAAATACAGCAATTTCCCATCACTAGTCACGAGCGCCGGGTCCGGACGTCCGATAGCATCTCGACATGCTTAATTATTTTGTACGCTTTATTAAATAAAGCCTGTAAATACGTGACATTTGCCATTTTATAAGACTAGGAAGTCAATCGTTTGTGGCTGATAAAATGCAGGTGCTACTAATAATGTAACATACTTTTTAAGCGTTTAGTGTCGTATCTGAGAATCTTTTTTATTTCTTATTTTTCTACTTTGGCAACTATTAAATGTTCTAAAAGAAATCAAATCTTATTTTTTGTTACTAACTTTTGTTTTCTTATTATACGAGTATTAACTATAATTATTAATCTAGTCTGGCCATCTGGTGCAACCTGGTCAAAACTCAGATAATTCAAAAAGAAAGAAAAGCATTTATTTATTTTAATCGCGCTAATTCCTGAAGCAATAATTAAAATATCTTACTTTATAACATATTCAGGATTCAGGATATTCTAATATCTACTATTATTAAAATTGAGTTTGCTCCCTTAGTCGGCTCTTATGTCATCCACGGGATGAATAGGGGTGGTGATATTCCGTATTTTTGATCAGTCACCACATGGCTAGTAAAATGTGCGTATATAGGATATAGTCATAAGTGTAGACGTAAGCATATATATATTTACATACAACTAAAATAAAGTATCATTTAGTTTGTATCCTACATTTCTGTACCTAAGTAAATAAAAAATCTTTCAATGTAACTTTGGTTTTTATTACCGTCCTAATCATATTTATGAGAAAGATATTGGGAACAGTGTTTATGGCGTCCACGTAACGAAGCATAAGAATTTCATGAGGGTTACTCGCCAGACCAAAATGCAATAAAAACTGTTATAGGCGAGCATTATAATATGAACGTATAATATTTTCCATAATGTTAGGATAGAGAGTGTACAACATTGTAGGAATGCTTTTAGCATTTTCGTAGATGAATCTTTATAGGTAATTTGAGATAATACAATTGTTTTTTAATATTGATAGTTGTGTGCCTTTTAAACAAATACACCCAGAAAGAAAAGCGAAATTTAAAAAAAAAATTGCACGTAAAGGAACTGAAATAATTTTAAGCTTAAAGGCACCTTTAAGCTAAACATAAAAATATGCGTCGTTGTCGACTTCGCCGTCAAAAGAATTGAGATCGATATTGGCGCCAAGTTCTAAATCCTTAAAATTAAGTAACAAGAACATACAACATTCTTAAATAAATTTGCAAAATAATAACTTGTTTCTTGATACTAACACAATATATTCTATTTGATAGGTAATATAAATGCTTTAATTTAACAGACAATTATTAACAAAATGCAATTATTTCACTTTGGATGTAATTCAAGCTCCAAATCGGACTTGGCTAGTTTTCACGTTCAGGCTAAATTATATTTGTCTAATGAATTTATCTTCGTTAAGTTATACGCAAGTTAGTGTACTTAGACTGTTAGGATGATATAATACCTATCTTACTTTTCACACAAACAAATTAAAAAAACTTTTACAAATTTTGAGCATGAATTCTTCAATTTAATTTTAGGGATATAATGCAGAATAAGGTATTGATCACTAGTATTTTGCAAGCCGTGTATAGCCGTGTATTCACCTACTTTCATACTTAAATTTGTTACTACTCTGTTGATTTTATTTATCAATAATTTTCAGTTTTTAGATTTTTTCCTTAGTATATGCACGATAGTCTACCTTGATACCAAATATCAAGTTTCTGGTTCATCTGGAAGTGGGTTAGGTTTGTGACCTATAAGTCAGTGAGTCAGTCATAAAAAATGCGGGTTTTTAAAGTTAATAAATAAATAAATGTTGGAGTAAAATTTATGACATTTTGTATTCTAGACAAACTAAAGATTGATAAAAGTGCAAAATCTCATATATGTAGGTTACATAGTTTTCAATTTATGAAGGGGTCAGAAGTAGCTCGAAATGATTCGTGTAATATTACACACGGCTGCTGCGTCGCCAGTTCCTTTGCTCAGTCTAGATTTTTTAAATCAAATTAAATAGGAAACCTAGGGGTTACTATACTAGGTATAACTAAGGGAAAATTATGCTACCTATATATAGATATAGAACATTTCTATATTTCCAGACTAGCTTTTGTGGCTCCGCCCGTGTAAATGTCGTATATCTAAATTCAAATTTCACTAAAACCGGTTAAGCGGTTCAGCCGTGAAAGCGTAACAGACACACAACCAAAGTTACTTTCGCATTTATTAGTAGGGATGAAAGGTATTCTCAAGCCATGAAAACTAAAAAGACAAGCTCTTTTCGCAAATAATATAAGGTACAATTACAATAGCTACCGTTCCACGGTAAAATATTATGAGTATCGAATGACTGTAGGTACGTAATGTCGGTGATAAGTAGCGCGTCGGCGTAATACAAGCCGGGCCCCGAGTCACGTACTGCTGCCGTGTTGTAATCAGAAAACGCCGCCGGAGGTATGGATGCGTTCATAATTAAAATACTACCAAACAAATATTATTCGAGTATTGAAATATTTAATACTGATAGCTAGAAACTCAGTATTTGGGGATTTGTAGATGAATATTATTAAGCGCCGTGAAAGTTGTTTTTTTTGAAATTTTAAAATCGCATAAAAAAACTATTAGTGTTATTTGTATAATATAAACCTAGTAATAATTTTCTACATTATATAAAAAACAATATTAGGGGCGAGCCGTTGTTCTAGTGGTTAGTGGCCCTGACTGCTATACCGGAGGTCATGGGTTCAATTCTCACATGGGACAAATATTTGTGTGATGAGCACGATTATTAGTTCTGTGTCTATGCGTATTGCGCAACATTAAGCTTAATGTTTACACAATCTGCCCAATGAATAGGAGTAAATCGCGTTTTATTTTAGCCTAAGGATGTTTTTCATTACTTTATAATAAATCTGTGTATTAATAGATATTCGGTATTCGGCCGTATATAATAAAAGCAGCCGAATAGGCCGAATACCGAATAGTAACCGAATATTCGTTGCAAGTCTAGTATTAATACATTTTATTAAAAATTAGCAAATTGAAAAAAAACAAGAGACTCAACAGGATTTAAGTTTTTTATATTGTATATGTATAGTTTATTACTGAATTTGGTATAAGAACTATTACAGTAATTGACCCGAATAATAATAATATTCCTTTTTGGACATTACGTGTGGTGACGGATTAAGCAAACTACGCAGGACAATAGCACTACAACGAGAAGGAAAACTTAAAACAAATCCTATACCAATCCGTGTGGCCACCATGGTATATATATAGTAGGCTAAAACCTCCTTTCTAAGGAGAGACCTATGTCCAGTAGTGGTCTACTAAGGACTGTTGATGGTGATGATGACTATTAAAGTATTAAAATCATTTGTACAATTGGCAGTCTCACAAACACAAACATAATCTGTCATAGGCATCAATAAAATACAATTGGAGGAATGAAAGGAAAGCTGCGAGGTATCGTGAGCTGAAATAACACAACTTGCCCAGGAACCTGTGAATGACACAATCAATTTTAAAGAAGAGGTTAGAAGTTTAATAGTAACTATCATCTTACGTCACAGATTTATGTGAACTAAAACAATTAGATTTCTAAACAAAATACGGCTAATTTTACAACACACAATAAATCACAATGAGTTATGATCATCTAGTACAGTGGTGACACTAAAACCCTTATAAAATAATGCGATGCGTTACACTTTATATTTAAATCTGAATAAAATCTCAAAATTCAAAAAAGGTAAAAAATTGATTAAGAAAAAATTGCAGCACATAAAAATAATTAGTAAGTCCTCTATTTATGTACAATTAGTTTTCTCATTAAAAGATATTGACTACAATATTAATCAAAATACTAACATATTTTCATGTGTTGCATAAAATATTAAAAGTGAAAAATCTTCATCAAACAGAAAGTAACTAAAAAACATTAAATTAATAAAAACTACAATATTACATGTACAAATTTAACGTTTATTTCAGTATTGTTTTTCTTTGCTTATTTTTTTAAATTTAGTTAAGTAAAGGTCACACAAAATACAAGCCACAAATTCCTACCTTAAATGTAACATTTTTTTTAAAAGTATTCGTAAGAAATTTACTAAATTATGAAAAAGAAATGCAATAATTAAAAAAAAACTTCTCTTTTGCAATCACTGCATTAGACAAGCAAAATTAAGGTTTTGTTATCAGCTCAACACGGCCTTGTATGTAGGTATTGTAGCATTTTCATAGTCTTTCATGTGCATTCTAATAAATCTTCGTTCGTAGTATAGTCCAGGTCGAGACTTCCACTACGTCACATCACACGTTGTACCGTGATGACCACGTGACTGTGAGGTAATGGCCATTTCAACCCTGAACCGCTTCTTTCTTCTTACATACAGAAAGAAGTCGTCTGCACTGATTTTTGGCTCTTCTGTTCTTCTGAATGTTATAATTTAAGCGACGTTGAACAAAATATAGTAGATATACGAAACAAAAACTAGCATAATTTGTACAGTTATGACCTTTTATATTATATAATATATCTTCGAAGAGTCTGCAAAACGTGTATGAACAATTTTTGCGTATCAACAATTTGCAAAATATTTAAGAATGTATAATAGCGACAATGGTTATTTTATTTCGCATTCTCATAAAATGACAGGTATAGGAATTACAAATTATTGCTTCTTCCAATTAAATTAAGAAATTATTGATATGCGCCCTTGAAATCTCACCGGTGATATATAAGATCTTATGCAAATCAACTCGTTTCAATCAACCCCTAAGTGTATCTAAGTAGAACTTCATCGTACTTTAGGCAGAATAGTTATATTGTGCGAGCAAGCAGCAACTTATTAAACAGCACGATATTGACCCCTTAACTATCCTTCAATATTCCTATCAATATTCCTTCTTCTAGAAGGATCTTAAAGTCATTCTTTTTTTCTTTTGTAAATAGTAATTAAAACCTAGAATACACATATAACCCAAAGGCTTGGTGAGATCGTGTTTCAGCTAATTTAGGCTCAAAATTTTTATACTACTTTATTTCCTTTTTTTCCTTTTCTTGAAGATTGCACATCAAACTTTAATATAGCTCTATACATGAAGACTTGTAATTGGCCTACAGATGACTATTGTAAATTGTATCGATTTTAACATTTGTAACTGTAAGTCTTCCATGCTCTAAATAGATTAATTATTATATCAGAATAATCGCTCATAAGATTTGACATATAAACCACTTATTCAAAAACATTATGCTTAAACTTTTCTTTATTTATTGTATAGTTCATAGTACATTCACATAATTATACAAAATATTAGTCTAGTAAAAATAAAAATAAAAATCACTTACCTCAATCTGCGCCTGCGTGCCCGCGTAACGTTAATTAACAGCACTATTCTGGAAATATACATAAAAAATGACATTTAATTGCGGCATTTAGGGTTCATTAAGTCTGAAAAAGTTACGGAACCCTTATTGGATTAATAGGGATCGAATCGGAATCTAATGCAACAGTTAGGTGGAGTGTTGATACACAAATCAATTCTTTAAATGCCGCTTGGGCTTCAATACAAACGTTGATGTAGTACAAAAAATCGAATTTCGAATACGAAGACCTTATTGGGGGCCAGAATAGAACTTAAAAAAATGCGAACTGTACCTGTCACAAGACAAATTAAATAATAGCGCTTGTTGTGAAAGCTTTTAAGAAAAGAGATGAAAACCCCTCCTATCTCCAACAGTATTGAAACTAAAATTTTGAAAATCATCAAACATTTCGTTACATACATTGAAGGAAAACCTATAAGAAAAATCTATAATATCCAACAATTCATCAATCTTAATCTCTTAATTTTGTACTTACAAATAAAATTTACATATACTAACATTTACATTTCCTTCGCTGACGGTACTGGCACTTACTGGTTTCTTTTATTGTTATAAACGTTGTGTATATGTATGACAGAATATCCTTATATATTCCTTCAAAGAAAACAAACAAGGAAGTCTTTCTTCCCCTAGACCCCTTTCAATAACTATAAGTGAGTAAAAATAAAAGAACAAAATAAAATAGTCACGAATAATCGTACCTATTACAAGGGCTTTGTAACAACATATTAATTTGTGGAATTAACTAAGAATGGTCATAACGTGCTGTTAAGTAACTAATAGTTTCCCTAATAAAAAACCTAACAAATACAAAACTTTTTTTTTATAAATGCGGTCAATTTAAAAAACAACAAATTCCTCAGTTTAATTAGACAGACTTTACAGTAAACCAAAATGTACAAAATTAATCATTTGTGTGCTAAACCTATTGTATCATTGGAAGGTCAAGTTAAACTTAGGTACTCACGTGGTGTATCGGTGCCAGGTTGCGCAGGAGTGGGCAGAATGCGGGGTGTGAACGGCTACCGACAATGTTCAAAATTGCTGACACATCACTCTGCTGCATTTGCCAGGGGTACTGTATCTTTTGTATGTGTTATTTCATAACGTATTTTGTTTGATTTAGGAAATAATTTAAAGGAATATCCGAAAAGATATATATTTGGTCTTTGAAGATAATTGGGAATTAAGCAGTTTGTGTGTTTATTTAAAAAAGTAATACGGAATGTCTGTTCGTATGTACTTAACGTCGTAGAAATATTGGTGCAGGGAGATGAAGTTAAAACATATTTGTTTGTGACAACAATGTTTTAGAAATGTTAACTTTGTCGGATAATTCTGGTGAATCGCCGGAAATAAGTATTGTAAGAGCATTTAACTCACATTCAAGGAACGCAATCAAATTCTGGGGCAACTAGTGTGGAATGGGATCTCAAACGAATTGTTTACATTTAGAATAGAATATAACAATTTATTTCGTTTAAACATTAGTGATACAGTACAAATTTTGAATTGCATGAGATGTTATATAGGTGATGTTTTAATAGTTACGGCGTACAAAATCTTGCAAAAGTATAGGAGTTTAATTACAATTATAGTAGAAATAAACATTTTCAAGTTGTTGTCAACCGCAACTATGTAAAAATTATTAATCTCCCCATTAACATATTTTATTAAATCATTGAAAAAGACAATTTAATAATAAAGCCATGAATTATTCAAGCAATGAATAAATATCAGAATCCGGTTAGAACTGGTTGACGTAAATTCATGTTGATGTAAGTTATATAGTGTAAACGAATTCCACATCTTCCTGTTCTCTATATTTTCTTACATCTCACCTTCTTTCTCAGCTTGAACCTTGAATTTAGACCAAATCGAGTCCAGGTCGAGATCAAAAAATTCCTCATCGAATCATAAAATTCATAACTTTCTTACTGATTTCCAATTACGAGTATATATGTATACGAGAATAATATATATTACGAGATAGGTAAAGCTAAGCTATATGCTTCAACTTCATGCTGTTCTAACACTTTATTTTACTTTTTCACCTTAGTAACGTATTAAATTACAACCATACCTACTCACCCTACATAAAAGCTAAATAGGATTAAAGACACAATAGCAATAAATTCTGAATGCGCACTTGTCCCCTGCCGTCGAAGTCTTGGCACCTCTTATCAAAAGAATCTGGACGAAAGAAGAACTTCCAGATGACTGGAACAAAGGGCTGCTCATAACCGTGCCTAAAAAAGGGGATATTGGCCAATGCAGTAATTGAAGAGGTATCACTTTGCTCTCGGTACCGTCGAAGGTTTTCTGCAAGATTATCCTGAAAAGTCTATCGGAGCCGTCGATCCTCTTTTTCGCAAAGAGCAGGCTGGCTTTTGCCCGAAACGAACGTGCATCGATACAATCAACACTCTGCGCATCATCCTAGAACAGGCATGAGAATGGCAAAGAGAGATGTAAAAACCTTTGTAAACTTCGAAAAAGCCTTCGATACGCTGAAGTGGATAAGCATCAATGTCGGAGAGTCAAGACCGTATGGTCTTGACTCTCCGACATTGATGTCCTACCGAAGATCATCAACTTACTGAAAGCCATCTGGTGTAGAAACTCGCACGTGGAACGCGTCCACAATTTCACCTACCTTGGAAGCGTCGTGTCGAAAACAAGGGGTACAGAGAAGGACATCACCTCACGCATTGCCAAGGCCCGAGCTGCCTTCGCACAACTCCAGCCCGTGTGGCGGTCACGAAAACTTACTCAGAGAATTCAAATCAAATTATTCGGGTCCAACGTAAAATCAGTACTGCTATATGGGTGCGAAACGTGGAAGGCCACAAAAGCCATCTCGAACTTCAGATCAAGCGCTGCAAGTGGAACTGGATCGGCCACACTCTGCGTAGGGACAAAAAAGCATTGGCCAAACAGGCACTGGATTGGAACCCCCAAGGAAAACGAAAACGTGGCTGCCCATAGCAAACTTGGCGGCTCACTGTCGCAGGTGAGGTGAAGACGTGGAGTGAGGTCAGGTGCAAAGCTCGTGACCGAACGCGATAGAGGACTACTGTGGACGCTCTCTGCCTCATCTCGGGGACTTAGGATATTAAGTCAAATTATCAAATTAGTTGTATATAAATCGAGACATAATCGCGGTCTTAAAATAAGGTACGATACCTTTTTTTGTTACAGAGGCTGGAAACTGGTAATGTGGTGTAACCTAAAAGGGACAAACACAAATGTAGATGGATGTAGGTACCTTATTTATATTATCTAATAATCTATAGTTCCCATCGGAACGGCAGGGACTGGTATACATACATCTAAGCAGTTCACACGAGATGATTTTTCAGAAATGTTGTCCTTGCCTGAGCAACTCTTCCGCAGTAGTTCCATTAGGGTTACACAACTTTCTAGAAAGTTACGGAAAACATAAAGAATGGAACCATTTGGCGACACCTGGCCCAGTATCGGATTGCCTTGTGAAACATTTGTCGCCAGCGTTCCCGGGCCAGAAATACCTACAAGCACCGTGATCATATTATCAAAGGATTCACAGCTACACTGAAATTGGACACCTTTGTGCAGTTTACCTTGGATTATACATATATGCTTATGTTTTAAGTTTGGCACGAGGCTTATTTAATACCTACTTTACGTTTGTTTGTGTAAGCTAAAGGAAATTGTACAAATCAGGAGGAGGAACTCGATTTGTCGACTTCAACAAAATGGAAATGAAAACCAAAACAACTATTTCTTTATTTTTACGTCACATTTAATTGATTTCGTCACATCCGCATTCCTATGAATTTATTCTAAAATTGTAAGTTAGTTGGTAAGTTTGTTTGTTTATAATTTCTTAGATCTCTACGCTGAACGGGTTATCATCAACCTGGCTACCTTAATAGATTTTATTCTGGATTGACGGGACTCAAACCGCAGAAAGAATATTAATTGTCTGTTCTAACGCTCTTTCCACCTGAAGACGTAGGGAATTGAGACTTAATCATGTGAAGCCGCGTTCCAAAGTTAGTACTATAAATGAGAATGTATTATATTTTCACACATTTCTGATCCCAAACAAGGCAGAGCCTGTACTATGGTAACCAGACTGCTGATAAACATACTTATAAATTTCTAAATACATACATATTATAGATAAAGTACACCCAGACACAGATCAAATGACAGTGCTCATCACATAATATTGGTCCTGGGTGGGAATCGAACCCACGACCTCAGGCTTAGCAGTCAGGGTTACTAACCACTAGACCAACAGGCCGGTCAGTATGTTATCTTTGAGTCTCGCTTTATTTTATAGCTCCTCATTTTTCTTGATTCTTTTTTAACTGTATAATACGATACGATTTGGTGCTTCAATTAGGATTACTTTTACATCACTTTTACATCACATCACTTTTACATTGTGATAATTATAAGATTTATTAATATAAAGTTACAACTTGCAAACTATTGGAACTAAGTTCCTTATCGCCACCCGCTACGACGTTCACATCTTTTTCATATCTACACAAATAAATAAAATTGAAGTGGACACTTCAATTTTATTTATTTAATGTCAGTAAACCAAATTTTTTTGACATTACAGACTCAAAAAAATTGATTTTTTTTTATGCTTACATGGTTATTTGCACGATACATATGTCTAAAAACATGTGATTTTTTTTTTGTCTGACTATCTGTCTGTCTGTTTATTCCGGGTAATCTTCTAAACGGCTTAACCGATTTTTATAATATTTTATTACCAGGTAGCTATCTATATAAGGAGTAACTTAGGCTATTTTCCCTCTCAGAAAAACCCTTTAAAATTTTGACCGGTCCGGGAATCGAACTCACTAAGGCGGTTCTTTTCGAGTTCCACGCGAATGAAGTCGCGGGTACCAGCTAGTTTATATAGCAAACGTCTACCTAAAAGCGAAAGGAACTTTGTTCTGACTGGGGGTCCATGGACCCCTCACGCCGTTTTTTATTTTGCCATATAGCATTACTTGCGCAATTAGGTACCCGATAATACCTACTAGTGGATCGTGTGTTTTATGATATACTAGCTGACCCTGACCTACCAAATTTCAAATATACGTGGAAATCTCTTATATACATATATATATATATATATATATATATATATATATATAGATGAATAAACTAAGTTAAATTTTAATACAAGAACTGAAGCAGCAGAAAGAATTTTATAAGGCGTTCTATTTTTTATCGATAATAAATTTCTATAAGTTCAAAAAGAAAAATCATTTATAGTAAAAATGCGTGCTAGATCTCAATTGTTGTTATAATATTTTACTGACAGATATTGCTAAAAGTAAAGTTATTATATTATAAAATATCTATGCATAATATAACACCCCTCGCTTTTTTATGATAAAATGATGTTTCTTTGTGAACTTATAGAAAAACATTTTCTTTCTTTTAGTTCGGCTAGTCACAAAAGCGTTTTTAAACTATAATTAATTTTTGCTTTTTTAGTCCTTAATGATTATTAGGACTAAAAAAGTAACAATTAAGTAAGTCACATATGTATGCTTCAGCACACGCCTCTTAGTTCGTAACAAAAGACACTGCCGTATTTTTTGACATGAAAAAACCGTTAATCCAGAAGATCCTGATCAGGATAAACCGCCAAATTTATCAAGTTATTGTATTGTCAGCGGTCCTTGATAAGGGTGCAAAGTTTCAATGTAGTTCGACGTTTTGAAGTCTGTCAAAATCACGTTCGAAAATTCCGTTACATACATAGGGACACATACATAGGGACAAGCTAATAAAAGCTTGTTAAAAAGAATACGTACATGGGTAGATATAAGTTAGCATTCTTTGTTTGATTTCCTAAAATTTTTATCATCGTTTAAAAAAAGCGAACACTATGATAAGTAATGGTAATGAAAAAAAAAATCAGACTAAGAATAAAATTATATTTGATAGCTATAAGACTTACACTAAAAGAAATATGACTTACTGTTTTTTTATCATTATAAAAATATAGAATAAGTTTTTTGCCCAAAAAACTTTTTCTTTGAACGACCATTATTAAATTTTTAAAACGAATTCTTACGTAAAAATTACAGGACTCTCGAGAGAGCTTGTAATTTCATGTCAATATTATAAATGCAACAGATTGGAAATACAAACAATCTTTGTTTATTAGATAAATATTTTTCTTACCTATTGACTGGCCTGGTAAGTGATCCTCACTGCTAAGCCAGATGTTGAGGGTTGTCCATCCAGGACAATAACTGTGTGATGAGCATCATTATTGATCATTATTGATTTGAGATCATTAGTTCTGTGTCTGAGTATAATTTATCTATAATATATGTGCATGTAGTAATATGTAACTATATTTATCAGTAGTCTGGTTACCATATTGCAGGCTTTGCCTATTTTGGGACAACACAGCCGTATGTAAGATGTATTAAGTTAGTATTATTATTATTTAAGAAGTGAACAGTGACCTCAAATGCATAATAAACAGAGGTGAACTACTAGTTCTTTAATAAATCAATTGCTATGTTATGTTACCTACTTATGTATATTTCTCAGAGATTCTCGAGTGAGAATTATCCGCTTTAGTAGAGTGTTTCCCTTAATAAATCATCATCATCTATCATCCACAGCCTTTAACAGTCCACTGCTGGACTTAAGCCTCTCCTTAGAAAGGAGGTCTTGGCCTACTATACCACGCTGGCGAGACGGGTTGGTATAGGGTTTGTGTCAAGTTTTCCTTCTCTCTGCAGTGCTGTTGTTCTGCGTAGTTTTATCCCTTAGTCGGCTCTTACGACACCCGCGGGATGAATAGGGGTGGTGACACTCTGTATTCTTAATCCGTCACCACACGGAATAAATTGATTAAAGAAAAATATTAATAGTAGAAAAAAGGCAATGTAGCTGTTGTTAAAAGCGCAGGCCCAGGCCCTCATTATGTATCAGCAGTTATTTTAATTTATTCATCCCGTGGGTGGGTGACGTAAGAGCCGATTAATTGAACAAACTACGCAAGTCAACAGCACTACTAACAGAAGTAAAACTTGAAACAAACCCTATACTAAACTGTCTCCGTCGTAATCGTAATCATCATCATCGGTCCTTAATAGTCCACTGCTGGACATATGGCTCTCCTTAGAAGGGAGGTTTTGGCTTACTAAGTATAAGACGCTGTCCTGACGGGTGGGTTTAGGGTAGTTTTCCTTCTCTTGGCAGTGCTGTTGTCATGCGTAGTTTGATCCATTAGTCGTCTCTTACCACAATCACGGAATGAATAGGGCTGGCGTTTAGTAGGCCAAAACCTCCTTTCTAAAGAGAGGCCTATGTCAAGCAGTGGACTAAAAGCTGTTGATAATTATGAGTTAGCAAGCAAACTTTGTGATCCAGATATTAAAAGCTGACTATTTCCTATTTTTATTCGACTATGGTAAACAGAAATGTAGATAATATAAGACAAGTATATTTACCTGTTGGGTGCATATTTTTCAGAGCTTGATTATTACGTAGTTGAGTTTTGGTTATAGAATTTATTACTACTATTCTTGTTAAACACTTCATCTAAGTTGAATATATTATGCTAACGTTAGTTGTAACATGATCATTTTGAAGCATCACTTTTAAGAATTTTGAGTAAATCCAAGCCCAACCCTGCCCACTCAAGGCAGCTTCGCACTTTCGACTCTTGAGTAGCAGGTATCTAAGGGCGGTGGTAGTCACTTACCATCAGTGTCCTTTTGATAGTTCGAGCCATATTTTATAGTTAGGGGTCCATAAAAAAATGGAATAACCTGCTATAAAAACCTAAGCTGCTATATTAAAGTTTTAATTGGTCAACATTATAAAGGACCTCATTTTTTATCTCTACCCACATCCAAAGCCACTTCACATTATACAAAAACGCCTATAAGGTCGTGTTTTTCTGATCTTCAGTAATAGTTATCAATGAGACTAAGGTAAGGAACAACTGAAATTTGAAGATTACTAAATGCACTAACTTAGGTGACCAAGATGCAATTTCGCGCCTGTTGTACACAGACCAGGATTGATAGTTGAAAACTCCTTTATATAATCAGATCTTCGCCTACTCTCTTAACAGGAGTGATCACGCCATTACGTGTAGGTAACGTGCGAGTTAAATAATAAAACACATAATTATCAATCATACAATATGTATTTAATATAAGATACAGTACTTGTGACAGGTGGACAAACCATTTTATTGAAAAAAAAATCCTTAATAATCACTACATTGAACAAATTTCAAATTTAAATTAAAATTCACTATTATTATGCCCAAATGTGTGATAAATTAATTGAGGTAGATTACCCATCAGCTCGTGGGCTCAAAATTATAATTATTTTTACCGATTTCACCATAGGGGTTTAAGCAAATAAGACAACGCATTAAACATTATACTATATATAATTAAATATCTACAAATCGAATAAGTAGTGCACACTATTCGGAATACACAGGCTCCGTAATAGTACTATTGTATTCAAACATTTACAATAAAGGAGAACATTCATATAATAAACGCATCATATAGGAAACGTGTTGAAAGACAACTTGCGAATTACCACTACGCTGCCCCGCGGCCCGACCTGGCGCGAAGCAGATTACAGTACTATGCAGAATAATACTTAATAATAAATACTAAACTATTTACATTCCTTGAGTCTCTGTTACAGCGCCAACAGAAAAATAACAACCGCTATTATTAAACAAATAGTGTTGTTATTTGACTGTCGATAGTGACGTTTCAACTTTCTAACTGACATCAACGTCTCTGCATGTCAGCTGTAATATGTTTCACGCCTACATGACACCAGTGGTCACACCGCATTAAATGAACGCTGATAAACCTATATAGAGAATAAACACTGCACATAAAAACATAGATACCCATAGCCTAGGAAATGCTGGTTTTGACTTATGTTTTAGGAAGGATTGAAGTACTAAATAGAAATTAACTGAAGCACTGGTAACAGATTAAGATCAACGACAATAGGGGGCATTACATAAAGATAACAAAACGTGTTACCAGGAATTCGAAATCTCCATTCTGGAATTCAACAATAATTTTATTGTCTTTGCGTACGAAGTATGTGGGGTATCTAAAACGTGTTCAGTTGAACATCAAACGCTTAAATAAAATGGCCAATAACTACAATTGTTCCCCGTTTGTAAACTCTGTCACGTAAACGATTTTGCATGCGGGTGAGCTCGAGGATGCGCTGGGCAGTGTGTGAACGGTCGCGCGCTCCACGAACATGCAAAACCAAACTCAACATACATGGACACGACATCTATGACTATTGTGGCAGTGATAAAATATATTGTATCTTTTCGCGCTTACTCCATATCATTTTTCATCATCCCGCTCAACGCGAGGTATGTTTTCACAAAATATCATCTCCGTTTAACATTTCAAACAGCTAACACTAAGCTAATCTTTAATTAATTTTAGTCCGAATATTTGCCAAATACTAGAAATTTGTCGCGTTATTACTATAGCGAAACGAAAATTTGTACTCAAGCATTTTGATAGGCCAAAATGTATGTATGTTTGCGTATCTAAGTTTGTTAAAATAAAGTGTTTAAATTGAGCGACACTCGGCACGTTCACTACGACGCAAGTAACATTCACGCAGCGCAACAACAAGGATTCTCTCACGCACTCCGCTCACTACTCTGTTACACTGCCGATTCTGAGATCAAATAATAAAGTCCATTCTGTTACGGATAGAACAAAAACTAATTTTGTCTTTCTGATTTTGGTGTCGAATTCTACTACAAAAATAATTTATTAAAAAGCGAGCCAATAAAATATGGCACTACGATCAGTGCTGACGAAAAATAATTACGCTAATATCTTTAAATTTATTAAAAAAATAATCAGTACGTTGGAAACGCTCCAAAAGGAAGTCTAACTGTACGATCCCCTCAACACGCGAACAATCAGGCACCAACTCGACTACTAGAGAATTGTCCTACAACACTTCTTTGGGACCGCGCCCCAGCCCGTACCAGCCCGTACCAGCCAGCCAGCTCCCTCTACAATACGTATATACACATTCAAATTTCACAATATTAGTCTAGGGATCGATTTACACTACTAAAAGAATCTAATAAAATCTCCGTTCTTTTTTACGATAAGCGATAGTTTGAAAATACGTTATGGTGTATTATAATAATTAAGATTACACCACGTTCACACAATTCGTCCTAACTTAACGCTACAGGCACTAACTAAATCAATACTAGCGAGATCGTGTGAGCATAGAACACAATTTTTATTCACTTGTAAAACCCTTACGGCTAAAAGGCCTTAATATTATATTCTGTCAACTTCTGTATAGGGGCGTCCAAAAAGTTTTAACATCTAAACTCGTTTTTATTATCTGTTATTGACGTTAAATCATCGGCATGAATTTACTGTACGAACAGACCTACACTATCCACCGTCCGGAGTCGTCGCCTACAACTTGTCTGCTAAGTTCGACCTAAAGTGATACAACTGAAACGAATACCTACAATCTTAACTGTGTTAGAAGACACAGTTGCGTCACGTTCAAACACTGATAATTCGTCACGTGGGTATTAGGGATTAGTATATGTTTGGGATGAGACTTAAATGCGATTAGATCATAGAAACTACCACTAACAATATAATAATGAACATTCGAAAGATTGGTGTTTCTAACAATTAATGAACTCTCTATCCAATATACGGTACTTTGGACTTCACAACATTGCTTGTCAGGCCATTACGTCTACAACCATAAATAGCTTACATTATTATTGAACATCTCAAGGCTCCTTATTTCAATGATCTAAAAACATTCGCGATTACATTAATTGTTACATTCCACAAGTGCGTCGCTACAAGACGTAGCGCGCACCGTTCATACGACAACAGTTCTAATACAACAGCGATATACCACCTACGAGGTGCAAGAACACATTCACCAACAGAAACACACGCTTAAGATAAAATATGGCGTAATTTAGAATCACATTCGATTAACTATGAGGACATATATGTATTTATTGCTGATAAATGTGTACTTACATTACAATAACATTACTTAATTGCCAGCTAAGACATTAACCCCTGCGATATTATGGGAGGGGGGGATCACCGAGAACGCTAGCCAAAAGACCCACCTCACAATCCTATCGAACATAAAGCTGCTGTCGTACAAACAGACAGCCTTCAGAACAAACATTTTTCACGTCTCGTCACAAATCCCAATAGAAATCACTCTTTACTTTCAAAACCACAGCTACACTATTGTAAGTGTATATTTATGTATCACACAAAAATACGGCTAGTGTTGTGCGTGAAAACAAACGTCAGTTAATATAGTCTTATCACAAAAGTTTTATTGCTAACGGTTTAGTCGAGGCTAATATCGTACAACACAACTTGTAATGGCAGTGACTCGTGTACAAGGGACAGCTGTTGATTCGCAATCCGTACGCACTAACGCACTAACGCTAGGAGCGAGCTCTGATATGAGTCGAGTACATGTAAGTGAACACCGGTGTGTGTAGCTCTGAGCTTCACGAGGCACTTGTCCCGCACTCGCGGCTCGGCCCCAATAGGGTACTTGACCGTTTTTACCCTCCACTAATTTTATTCATTCCTAAAAGTACATCAACAGAGGAACCAAATTTAAATGAGTTAATCTACTTCTAACTAGCGTTTTTGTTCATCGTACTTTTATCCTTATTCAGTTTTTGGAAAATACTAAGAAACGCGAGCCAAATACCCTATCGTAACTAAAAGCGAAATCAATTGAACACTAAGCTAAACGAAATCGTCTACTATATCCTACTATGTACAGGTTGGCAGTGATGCTTATCGCTGGTCGTATCCTTAAACCTAACTAAGCTATCGGACCGGCCGGTCCCCGTCCTCTCTCTGTACACTAGCTCGTCTATACTACATCGAATACGAACTCGGTACTGTACACTTCGAACTAACTATTTACACGCTTCGTTCCCGTCGTTCACCACGACGTCTATGAACATCCCTTAAGGCTCGATACTTCGACCGTTCAATATCATTATAAAAAAGCATCAGTCTTGTGAATAAAATTTAACTTTCTGCTGTATAAGCAGTCTAAAACGTCGCGGACCTCGACGATCTTTGGCGAGAATTTACCTAAGTCGAATATCGTCGGCCGGCGGCCTGAATCAACATCTGTCTCGCTCTGTACCACATTTACTTACACTATTTACATTTATACTTCGATCGCATTATACTAATCGTTGAGATATCTTTTTCGTAAATTCACGAGCACTGGCGCTTGAAAATAATAAGAATAAAAATCCCTCAGGTAACTACCGATAAACGATTTTTAACATCCAAATCTTTCATTCTCTATATAATTCAAACTCTTCACCGTTAACTATCGTGCGAATTATCTTCAAACGCCAGTATCGTTTCACAACGATAAAGAAATAAATCCTTAAAGCGACTGAAACTTCGAAGATCACGCTACGCCAGTCTAGACGAATCCTTAGAGATGAAAACTTGGTTAGTTTCGGAATAAACCAGTGTGACGTCGCAACGAGAACGGCTATCGGCCGCAGGGCCAGAAGGAGTTCCCGCCGTGCCTGCGGCCCATCTTGCGCTTGAGCGCGCCGGCGGGGGCGGGCGCGGCGTCCTCGCGGTACGGCAGCGGCTCGGCGCGGCACTCCACCTCGGCGCGGCGGCGCTTGGCCAGCAGCGAGGCGAGTATTCGCGAGGACGCGCACCGTCGCGGCTCCAGGCGCTTCAGCGGTTTCTTGCCGGCGGCCGGCGCGGCGGCGGCGGTGGCGACGTTGCGGTACGCGGCGCAGAACTGCGAGTACAGCCGCACCTTGACGCTGACCGAGAGCGACGCGATCTCGACGTGCTTGATCCGCTTCACTTCGTTCTCCGGCACCCATTCGTCGTCCAACCTGTTGAAAAAGACGGTTTTAAATTTTGTCGCTTATCTTGCCACGCAGGTGTGACTGCAAACACAGATACAGATATAATTACGACTCGGTGTAATAACGATCCGCATCTGTAAGAAATGTGTGAGACGTTTGCGCGAAATATCTCGTATATCTCGTTTTGGAGATATAGAATTCGAACGTGTTTGCAGTTGTCACGGTTACCAATCTCAAAGTGATTTCATGCGCATCTAAAAAGCAGACAGACATGACATAAAATAAAATTCTAAGGTGTTATTTCATAGCTGCATAATGTGATTTGCTATGATCGTCATTTGCCATAATGTTTCTATGTGTCAGTAATTCTAAAGCGATCATACATTATTATAGTTAAACCGCCGTAAGCTTGGCCCTCCTGTTGGTTTGCGGGACGCGGGGCGGGTGATGCGCTCGGCTATACATGACACGATGTACTAACTCGATATCTTCAGATTTATTTGTTTGAGATTTAATCTACACACGATGTAATAAAAATCGAATTTATTTCCATGTATTATAATGTCAGTGTATTGTAAGTTTTTATGATTAATTGTAAAATTTAATACTGTAAAATATTTTTTAATAAAATCACCTTATCTTCATCGTGTAAATTATATTCAGATACAATTTAAAGATTAAATAAAATAATAAATATTCTTTATTAGAACTTTAACAGTAGAACCTCTGTAAGCCGAACTTCAAGTTTTTAAATCTTTTTGTGACGCAGAGTCAGCAGATTATCTATGTTGCAAAATAATACTGTGTGTAGCAGTCTTAAGAAAAATAACACGTACAGCCATGCTTTCACGTCAGTCACTGCCGGCGGACAGCGACGCACTAGCCAATTGCTTGAATGCACCCCGCCCCGCATCCCCCAAACCACCAGGAGGGCCAAGCTTACGGCGGTTTGACTATACGTTTTACAAATACTTGTTCGAATACAAACAAAATAGTGACGTCATTTTATTGTTTAGATTGACAGGTTTGAAACTTAACAACATCTAACAATACTTACAGTTTAAGTAAATGTCGTACTACATTTTGTCAAAGAAATCATAGCAATTCAAATTAGAATATTAAATGTTACGCCAAGATAAGAAATAAAAGAAAATGAAAGACACTAAATTGTGTTACCGTCTATGTGTAGGTGGTTAAATTAATCATCAGATAAATACAAAAATTAATATTGCCTCAGTCAAACAATAAATAAGATTGGCAACACGTAAAGTTGCTAGCAATAAGTGAGTAAAACTAAAGTACTTTAAAAACAAATAGCAAAAGAATATGGTTTTCAATTGAAAAAATTCATAAATTTTGTGGTCAATATTTTTTTATTTAAAAAAATATAAATGCTAGCAGCTTTTAAAAAATCTGCGTGGCACTTAAATGGCAATATTTGAACATGCTAAGCCAAAGAAGCTGCTGGGGGATCGACAGCATATATCATCGACCAAGTTGTGAAAAATATCTCAGATATTACCACCAATCAGGCATTTAAAGAGTATACGTCAAATACTTGCGCTTAAAAGTGCCACGTTTTTGGCGTGATTTCACAGAATAGTCGATAATAGAATATAAGTACATGTGTATATATATATGTATATCAAATTGGAAGAACGATGTTGCCAATGTTATAATTGTTAGTGGCAAATTTTGATTGAGTATTATGTGAGTATGTTTCATGTGATCCCCTTCGCTGGCGGATAAATTACCGTGCACTATATGACACTTATAATAGCAGCTAAGATCCTGTTTCAAAATGTCAATGATAAATTACTACTACAACGTTGAAATAACGACAAATAATGTAATGTTCTTTCGGATCAGGACTGCTAGATAATAAAACTGAATGCTTAATGCGCATATGGGTTTATTATTATTATGTATTCTGTCTGTTTAGTACATTGTTTGAAGTATAATTGGTAATTATTCAACGTGAGTTTTACTATTCTTTTATTTAGAAATACGTTAATGTTAGTAAGTACCTAACTGGTTGAGTTAATTTTAACCTACTTCTAATAATTCTTTCGAAATGAAAGTTCGTACGGAAGTACTTGTGGTTTGGAGAACAATAATATAATTTGGCATCTTGGAGCTCACCTAAAGATAGAAATATGAAGGTGAAAAGTTGGGGCTCATATGGCTTGTTTTGTCTAACAGGGTGAACGTGCTAAGGATGGTCTAGTGATGAAGTCAGGGAGTGGAAAATGGAACTCTTTTCTACCTTTTTAATTTAGTTTACCACAGATGCGTGTTTTTTGTATCAAGAAAATATAATTTTATTATTAATCAACGCGTAATGTAAAAAAAATAATTGCGCGGTATTACGTATGGAATTACAATTTTAATAAGTGTGTTATAAGCAATGATATTGGCTCTGTTCCGAAAGAACTGTGACATTTTGAATCAGGTCCCAAAAATAGTAACTCAAGTAAATGGAAAGATTGCTACGTACGTCGCATCTCGAACTAGTTTCGATATGGTTGTGAAACACTGAGAATGGGTGACTAGAGGATGACATGTTTAGGCATTAAGAAAGTAAAAATGACTTGAACTGAAGGTTGGAGGCGTTGGAGTTAATAGAGCATTGATAGAAGATGCACTAAAAAAACACCGAGTTGAGATTCAAACAACGATGTGTAGCGAAGAGACTGCGACTCTAAATAACTGTGCGATAGACCCACCTGCGGTTACCTGAATACATTATAAATATCTAAACTCTGATCCCGTGCTGTCAACTGTAAATACTGAAATAAGTATTCAGTTATAACGGTATTTACTCCTTACGTATATAAATGATATGTTGAGAAACGTAACCCAAGCTCAAAAACAGCGCCACGCAAAATGAACTATGGGAGCGGTGCATAAAACAGTACCTTTCAACTCTGATACACATGGGTACCGCGAAGTTGGGACTGTGTTTATTGAAAGGTTTTGACGTTATTTTATTCTGAAAATACCATGTTGTATGAAATGAATCTATGTAGTCAACGTTATGGGAGTGTCGTTGACTGTTCGGGTAGCTCGCATCCGTAATTGTGTTAACTGTGTAAGCTGTGAGTGTTACGTTTCTTTACATATTATTCGAACCCTACACCTAAATTAACACTTTTTATTTATACTATCTATAGTAATTATCTCCCGATTCTTAGATGTAGAATAATGGTGTTTTTGCTACAAAAAACAAAACAGAGAAACGAAAAGAAAATGAAATCATTCTACATCATACAAAGGATTTTTTTCTTATAAAAATGAAAATTGTCTGATTTTTGATATTTAGAAGTAAAAAAGAGAAAAATCAAGATTGCCTTAAATACTTGGATAACTGTCGAGACGCCATGAAACCTCCTCCTACGATTTAAAGAAAAAGATTCCGACGAATTGAGAACCTTCTCCTTTTGTGAAGACGGTTAAAAAAGTATTTTAGAGATAGAAGACAAAAGAGATGCAGCACAAAATTATTAAAAATTATT
Source organism: Arctia plantaginis (assembly GCA_902825455.1). Lineage (NCBI taxonomy): Eukaryota > Metazoa > Arthropoda > Insecta > Lepidoptera > Erebidae > Arctia > Arctia plantaginis. Next base: position 1,655,557 of record CADEBD010000041.1, on the reverse strand, counting down.
TTCTGCATTATGAAGATATTGTGAAGATGAATTCAGCCTTCACAACGGGGGCAACATTTTCAATATTGCCCTACTTAATGGTTAAATGAATTACAAATTTATTAAGTACTAGCTGGTACCCGCGACTTTGTTCGCGTGGAGTTTGAATAGTGTTGCCTAAGTGGGTTCGATTAAGAGGAAAAATAGCCTAAGTTACTCCTCATATAGACAGCGACCTGGTAGTAAAATATTATCAAAATCGGCCAGCCGTTTAGAAGATTGCCCGGAACAAACAGACACTTCATTTACATTTATTTGTATAGATTACTGACTGAACACATTAAGGTCTGACGGTTTTTTTTAATTAGTCTAACAACTATATATACAATCAGTTCTGAAACCATTTTTTTACAAATATGACCTAGATAAATATTTTTTTAGAGTTACCAGAACCTGAACTACAGAATATATCTATAAAAAAACCTCATTATGACCATAACGAACGAACTGACCCGAAATTCCTAACCAATAAAATTAAATACTACCCAATGTGCGGTGCTGACGTTTTAAAACTCCAATGCTTACCTGAAAACACCATACATTGTCATATCGAAAATTATTAATATGACTTATCTAAGGTGTTCTCCTCTTCGATCGAATATACCACAGAATATACTATCTCTAACTAATATCGTGGCCTCAGATTGTACTACATACTTTATGTGTATGAGCCACTCTAATAATAAGCCAGACATACAATGAATGTTCTTTTAAATATATCTTGCAATAGTTTGATACATCAACTTCAATGTAATGCGTCTGTATTTATATTTCTAGCCACAATAGAATGTATTAGGCTAAGATTCGGAGTCGACTTGTGTACATTAGGGTGTTAGCCGCCGCGGACGCCCTTCCGGGAGCACAGAGGGAACATGGGGGTTCCCACACAGGAGAGGGGGGGGGGGGGGTCGTCTACCCGCCGTAGATGGCCCGAGGTACGTCAGGACACCAGGGATTTCCTTTTTAGGGTACACCTGGTTCCCTGACTACTGGTACCTGAGACGGCGTGCGGTTTTAGTCTGTTCGAATCCGACATTGCCACCGGTAAGTGGTATCCGAGGGAATGCCCACACAGAAAAAAAAAAGAAAAAAAAAGGGTGTCAGCTGTAATCGACATAATATTCAATTACTGTGCTCTACTCGTTAGCAATGCATATTTTCTATACTTTAACAATAGGACAAACATAACATTTTTTAAAATTTTCAGTACAGTTTGCATTGTTAAAGTATAGTTCTCCCTTTTTTATTACACTTGTAAGATTCTATCGCTACCGCAAACGCAAAGCATCTGGCAGCAAAACTTGCACAGTTTAAAGCGCAAAAAACATCCAACTAAATGTTTTTTTAGGTCAAACATCTATGGTATAAACGATCGAAGGGTCTTCTCTATTTGATTTTAAATATAAGTAATACTGTACTTATCAACTTTATTTAATAAATTTAATTTAAATATACATATAACATTTTTTCACTTTCCGAGATTTTTTTACTGTTTATAGATTAGAAAATATTTGTACGAATGATTTAAATCGATTAATCTCCAAAATATAAGTTCAACTTCTGCAATTTTGGAGAAGTGAGATCGCTGCTGTAAGTGTGTTCGATAGGTGTAATTTCAGTATTGAAAATGTACTTACACATGAGGCGGATTGTATGTGACGAGCGCCTCCCGCCGCCCATCGGCGAGGTTGACGCGCGTGGCGCGCAGGTGCGCGCGCAGCGTCAGCGTGTGGCGCGTCGCGTCGCTCTCGCGCAGCGGGCACGCGCCGCCCAGTCTCCAGCGAGTCACGCGCGTTAACCGCCACACCAGACCCTCCATCATGCCCGCGTCGAAAAAGTCGAACATGCGAGCTGTAACACAAATATCGATAGTAAACACTCTAGAGACGATGTTTTCAGTCATTCGACCAAAGCTGGAGACGAAAGCTCGAATCATTTGCATTTCATTTCACAATATTACCATCTCACATATGTAGTATCAACCTACTAATTATTAAATTACACAAACATACAATTTACATATTTATATCAATCATAGTATTCATGCTTAATGCACGAATAGTCTATGAATATTTGAATCTTGTCGAGTCTATATTTGTAACATTCAATCGTATCAAACACGAATTATATTTCTAAAAGTTTAACCATTATTATTAAGTTGACAATAAAGATGACAGCTTCACAAATATGCTAGACGTGTAATGTGCACGTGCAACCCATCATAACTAATAACGATACAATGCATTGTGTTGCTATTGTATTTAATTGCAATTAAAGCTAGTACCAATTCTCAGAACAATTAAAATTATCATTAACACTTCCTTAGAAGTAAAAACAGCTCATTTATTCTAAATGTTATTCCAGTTTGCTAATTAGTTTTGTTATAATGGGAATACAAATTTTGTGTAATTGATCATTTAACATGTAAAAAACTATTCAGTTACTTATCAATTACTATTTAACTTTAAAATAGTCAGTTAGGGAGAAGGGAGACGAGAGCATCATATCATTCTAAGTACACTTTCATTGTATGCCAAGTTAATGAAATCCTACCCAAGAAGTGAATTGCTGCATAGTAAAAAAAACATTTTATGAGAACCATTGATTGACTCAAACGAGCAGACGCTTGTCTGGGCCTCAATTCCGCTATTTTAATATTATATCAATAGAATGGACTGTAGTCAGAATAGATTTGCACTTTTCGTATTCTACTAACTATGTAAGACCTCCCGATAATTTGTCACGGAACTGCCACTGATACAAATGTCGTTGATGACTTTGTAATTATTTGGTAAACGGTACACTTTAAATTTGTAACGAAATGATATATTTAGTTTTCCAGATATGGCAATGTTGTTAATATCACTATTGATGAGCCATTGTCACTACATCGACAGTCTATTGACACTGTAAATTTATGTTAGTAGAATACCGATATTTTGACCGATGTTAAAGGCATCTGAGTAGCGTGTCAATGGAATGACAGTGACTTGTAATTTAAGATAAAATAGCAGAATTGAGGCCCTGGGAACTGCGACCCAGGGATATGTTTGGTTTATAAATAAAAATGAATCGCAGGAATGTATATCATAACTTCCGAACGACTGCACAAAATCGGATAGTTCTTTCTTTGTGTGTTCGTTACTGTCAGGACAAATGGGATAAAAGATAATTAAAAAATAGAACATTTTTTTTTAATCTCATAACATAAAAAGCGAGTGCGTGAATGAGACAGAAGACTGCGAGAGATCTTCAATATATTGACAAAACATTGACGGGTTGACGTGAAACAAGCCTTTCAGGTATTTAGAAAATATTCACGAAAAAAATATAACGGTACGAAGTTCTCCGGGTCAGCTAGTTTAATATAACTATTCTACATAAGTAAATATCAGACCTCCTTTCTAAGGAAAGGCTTATGTCCAGCAGTGGACTATTAAAGGCTGTTGATAAAATATCAGACACACAACACTAAAACTCATTAGAAAGGATTTTTTTTCGAGACTGTTCAACTATAGCTCCGGCCTTTGAAGGACTTTGCAAAGCATTTTTCTGAAACTCACCAGACCATGGTTGCCGCCTATACCGCAGTTTCTTCCCATTCCTCCGGATGAGTTTAACGGAGCTGTCGGTGCTCTTCTTGCTACTGCCGCCACTTGGTGGTGCTTCGTTGAAGTGGTGGTTCACGTGTCGTTCCAATAATATCTGTAATTGTCATAACCAACGTCAGTAAGAAGAATGAACACCGTTTGGCCAGGATTAACAAGGTCTGTAAATAGATAAGATATTTTTCACTTTCACTGATTTGAAACAATTCTAAATCCAAAGAATGCATTCAAATTTACATTTCAGATTGGACTATAAAAATATATAAAATGTCAGTGATTTGAATGAAAAGTTTCGTAGAAGTTTTTATTTGCTTCTCTGATAAATCTGTTGCAGATAATTTCAATAGTAATTTTGCACAAAGCATTAAAGAAAACTTATTTTATCGGTATTTTACTAAATAATTTATTATTACGTTGAGAATAATTTAATACAGTAAAATCAATGACTTTTTTGTATTAATAGTAAATAGTAAAAAGCTAAAAGTAATTATGGATGCATTCTATACGAACTATGAATATGTTAGGTTATATAAGTTTGGTTAGTAATTGCGGAAGATTAAATTGTGTAATTGTATATTTGATAGGAGTTAGTAACTTTAATTGTGTTTTAGGCCCTAATTCACATTTTTATTGCGTTAATTATTTCCGTTAGTAGCTGAATTATTTGTATTAGTTTGTAGATAACTATTTTATTATTTTCAACGTATGAGGTTGATAAATGTTTTTTTTTTGTAAACTGTCGGTTCCGCACTATTGTCAAAGGCACTTAATGTTGTTGAAAGCAAATAGTTTCAAGTCCTTACGCACTAATTATATCTAACACAGTTTCAATCGCTACACAGTACTTGTTTTATAATCTACACTTATCCGGTCTCGGCGCGTCGTGTCGATAAAATAAATAATATAAATCTATTCATCACATTTAGCACTTCGACTGCCAATCGCGTAGATAAAGCTTATAAAGTTTCTAATATTATTAAAATGATGGATACAACTCAAAAAGATTCTCTAATTATTTTTAAATCTACTTTATTGACTCGTCGACATTGTTATAGCGGTCAAAGGGTTAAACCTAAAGAATTGATTGGTCGACAAAATAAACATAAAATGTGAGAAGTGGTGCCAGTCGGGATGGTTCCCTCAGGCCATGTCCTCGTCCTTAGGGAAAGAAAACATATCACAAGTTTATCGTTCAATTTATACAGGGTGGTCGTAAATAAACGTCGATATGGCGACATCACGCGACTTGAACATTTACAGGCTCCAGTTGAGTGGTAATAGAACGACAATATTACTTGCAACATAATTATTTGTGCGCGTTAGTGAATGGATTATAAGTTGCTTGACTGTGATGTGCCATACTATTTATCTAGTGATGGGATCACATCACTCAATAATAATACCGTAAAAGCCTTATTTATTAATATACAAGTACTGATCGTATTGATTAATTGGTGTCGATGCGCGGTTCTAACTTTGTATTATTTTTGAGGATATTTTTTAATAGTTTCATTGGTTTCGTTTTATTGGGTTTAATTCCTATTTTGTGTGTCGCGTTTTATGATCCAATCACTCGATTGGACGTTCGTAATGTACAAACACTATTTTATCAATACACATTAGATCAATAAAGTTAGCAAATTGACAATTTCAAAAAATAGTATACATTTTATAGTAGGTATTACATTTTGAAACCGTGGATTTACACTTAGTAGGTCTAGATACGTCATATTTATATGTGAGTGTTATTGTACAATATCTTAAGGTATTCAAATATAAAGTATTATATAAATGGATGAAATAATACACAAAATCTGTTTTAAAATTTAGAAAAGATACGTAAGATATTGTACAATTACAAGAAACGAACTAGATTTAACAATATTGTAGTCCCTTTTAAGTATTTTTATATTGGCTACTCTTCAAATAATTTAGTATCGGTGACTCGATAGTAGCAGAAATATAGTAACGATAATCATTTTCTTTAGTATCACAGGTGGAAGCTACCGTTACAATCTCGCCTGCATTTGTATATACACGATACAAATAATAAATAACGGTTATTTCGAGTATATTTGAAAAAAGTGAAAGAATATTGCTATAGATACTTGAATGTAGTAGCGCGATACTAAGATAAGTAAGTCACATATTATTAGGTGTAGTTTCCTTATGAAATTGATATTCTTTTCTGGAGTTTACACAAATAACCTCGTTCATGGAGATGAACGAGGTTATTTGTGTAAACTCCAATAAACTCTGTGATTAATTAATCACAGATTAGGCAAAGCCTGTGCTATGGTAACGTGACCGGTGAGAAATATACATTTGATAGATAAATTACACTCGAGACAGAACAAATAATTCTGCTTCGCTCACAATTATTTGTCCCACTGGATCAGCAGTCAGGGTCACTAACCACTAGACAACAGGGTAAGTCAGAATCGTTATTGTAATTTACAGAATGAATCGTAATTTTCCGAGGTTGAGACCATTATATTTACAACTATTCTCGAGTATACGCTTTCCTTTTAATACTCGAAGATTACTGCCAATTCATAAATGGTTAATGGGTGGGGAAAGTAAAGTTATAGTCCGTAATTATACCTGAGTAGAAAACCGCCGCTCGCAGCCGTCGAAGATGCACTTGAACGGTTTGTTTCCCCCGTGCGACAGCGTGTGACGTTCCAGCCAAAGCCGAGAACAGGAAGGCTTGCCCCGCACCTTGCATTGCTCCCATAAGCATACGTAGTTCTCCTTGCCAGCTTGCGGTTCAACATGGACTCTCTGGAATTAGACACAATTTTGTATGGTTAATATAATGTTTTTTACAGAGACTTGAGCTAAAGCGAAATAGAACTGTTTAATGATTTTTCGGAATGTCCCAAAACTTAATCTGTTGTTGTTGTCCATTAATCCGTTAACATGATATCGAAGATCCTGTTCTTTAAAACTAACGTTTTCCTTTTTGTAACGAATATACTTTAAAAGTTATTGATATCTTATTACAACAAATTCAAACATATTTGTAGTCTATGTAAGCATTCTGATCTGCTGAATGCACTTTAGACTTAGTACCGTACCGCTTCGCTAGATGGCGGTGAGTGTTCCAATCAAAATAAATTGTACACATAATAACTAACTTTAATGTAACTTTTATAACAAATAGTTGTAAACTTTATTTTGAAAACAATATAGGTTTCGATGGTTTCGTTAAATAAGATAAATACAAAAATGTGTGAAGAACGTACCTGTAAATGATCTAAAAGGTCTGAATCGCCATCGAACTCTCTTTTGCAGTTTTCCCACAAACACACTGTCACAGTGGTCGTTGTATCTGTACTAGACTTCCGTTTATCACTATTAGGCTTGGTTAGGCTCCTGGGAGGAAACCGAAGCGTCTTCGGCTGCTTGAGTATAGGACTCTTCTGACTTGGCACTTCAACGGAGGACACACTAACACAGAGAGACAACGAAGAATCTTCATCACACTCCTTGCTGGTCTGAGAGTCACTAGGCGAATCTATCGACTTGTCTGTTCCTATCCCGGATTCAGATTCAGTTGTGGTACTACAGAAATGTGTTTCTATCACAGTATTGTGCACGTCCGATGATACGTCCTTCATAACAGTTATCTGCGTGAAGAGCGTCTCCTCTTGCTTCGAAACCTCTTCAACATTCCTCATCAAACGTGGCTCTTGTCCCAAGTTCTTCGTCATTTCCTCACCTTTTTCTTTTCCTCTCAATTTCTCCACTGCAAGCTCTCCAAGTTTTTCTGCTATACGACTTACGTGTGCAAAAGGCCTCGAGTTAATCTTTCCAGAGTCTATTGAAAAGATGTTATTGTTTACTGTCTTCGATAACCAAGGTATATCACACTTCATCGGCATTACATCATTTATCTCCGGTTCCTTAACGGTGCTGCTAGGTGGGTCTGTGCCTTGGATCGGATTGTCTGGAGGTTTCACTGGAGCGATGGGTATACTACTCGAGTGAACAGTCTGCGTTGTAAAGTTCGCTACGATAGGAGGCGGGTGATGTACTATAGGATTTGAACGCGTCGTCTGCGATGCGGAAGCCGAATTAGTATTCGTGTAACTCCACGTTTCTTTCACGTTAATATTTGGCACAGACGTTACAATAAAACCAGGCTGTGGCATAAGGACGGGATGACTAAAATTGACAGTGTAATTCGGTTTCGATTGAACTGTCATTCCGACAGGTTGCATGCCTGCTACATTTTTATTCATCACTGGAATAGATTGACTCGTTACCGGCGCAGGTTTATTAACGGGCGGATACTGTGATGGCACCGGGTTGGCGATCTTTAATAGAGTACCGTTTATGAGAATTGATGCCGCCTGTTGATTTTGTAGGTGATCTTGCCCATGTGCCGTCAACTGAGAAGTTTGGGGAAGTACAAAGTTGGGCATTTTGGCCATTAGATTTGGAATTTGAACAACCGTTCCATTTATGTTTTGAACTAGCGGAAAAACAAACTGACCATTTAGTTTCGTAGGACTCGAGACATTGACATTCGGTCGATTGAAAGTTGTCATGTTATTAATATTAGTTTGTTGAGTCGACATATTAGCGCCGTTGAACGTTTGTGGCGATAAACTGTTTTGGGGTATCCTTAAAGTTGTAAGCATAACATTTTGGGGAACAGCAACGAAAGATGCTAAATTATTTGGTGTAACAGAACCATTGCACGGTTGTGGGATATTGATCTGATGACAGTTCTGTAAATTTGTTACAGGTACATTTAGATTCCCTATACTTCCGTTCACAGCCATAGAAACTTGACGCACACCATTTGGTATATTTATCTTAGCGGCTGTATTTGATTCGCTAGGAACCGCAGGTTTTATTGAAGTATTTTGTAGTGGATTTGTGCAATTTTGTTGTTGAAGCTGCACTTGTTTGAGATTGTTAGCTTTAGACCATGTGAGATTTTTGTTGTTGGCTATGCAAGCGGATGATTTACGATTTGTCCTTTTCGCAGCCTTAGCTGGTTTTTTCAGTAAATCCTTTTTTGCTGGAGGTGATTTTGTTATCGGATTTAGATTTAGATTATTAGATCCACAAGTGACCCCGTTCATTCGGCTGTCCAGTTTAGTCGTCGAGCTTACTACGCAGTTCATTTTTGATGTGTCAATCTTTGTGATCTTTTTAGGTGAGTGACTCGCTGAAGTAGCAGGCGCTATTCTGACGCCGACAAGATCACTTGAAGCAGACATCGGCATTTTGCGCTTTGTCATGTCTAACGTCCTATTAACTATTTCATTGGCGGATGGGCCCGGTGGCGTTTTTATTTCGAGGTTCTGCCTTTTTTCATCTACCGATCCCTTGAGAAGTCCTCCGGCATGTTTTTCTTTAAAAAAAGCTTCTGTCGCTTGTCGAACTTCTACAAATCCATTTAAGTTCATGTGAGTCTTTTTCTTTCATTTCTTTAGGACCTATTACAACCTGTCGTACCGTTCTAACTTGGTACTCGACGTCACTTTAAATTGAGATCTGGCGCCTTTGTAATGTCCACTTTACCGTTTAGCGCCGGTAGCGGAAGACTTTCGAAAGGGCAGCTTCTGTTTGTTTAAACTGACGTCCATCAACACTTTAGGACTGAGAGTCTGCGCCCAGATAGGATATATACTTTTCGAGGTTCGTGCGTGACCCTTTTTGGTAGGCACTTTTTCTTGGTGTCATCATTGACAGCGGGTGCACCGCGCTTTGAGGCCGTTCTGCGGCTTCATCTTGTGGTTGAAGTATTCGGTGTGCGGCGGGGGCACGGGCGCGGGGGGCGGTGCGAGGCGGCGGCGCGAGGTCGGCGCCGGTTCCTGCGCCCACGGCGGCATGCGCGCGCCAGCGCCTTCCGAGCACGAGCTGCACGGCGACTCGGGGCTGCGCGGCGAGCGCGGCGACGTGGTGTCGCTACCGCTGTACCCGCTACTCTCCGTCGGATCAGCACCGCCCCCGCCACTGAAACGAAACAATTTGAGTTTAGTTTTCCACAGCGATGATATACATAATTTTTATATAGACATCGACTTTTTAGTACCAATTGATATCACATCGCCATTTTTGGGAACAAGTATATCGTTAAATGACAATCAGCTGTTAAGCGAGTGGGATCGATCGCAAGAGGGTACATTCGCGTCGGCGGAATAGCGGGCGCGATGATCCCTCATTCGGGCGCAACGAGCGCTCGGTACGCGGTGCAATGCCCCGGCGCGGCGGTCCAGTGCAGTGACGCAACGAGACTGCACTGACCGAACGACCGTCCGGAGCGAACGCACACATTATTTTTGGCCGCGTGACATTCATCGCACGTAGACTTGACGCGACTACACACTGTGACGAATTAACTAACAATTTTATTCATTGTTCATGTATTTGAAAAGGTGTTTTATTATTTAAGTACACTTTTATATTCTCTGCAAAGACGTCGCCGGTGGGAGGTACGTATCCATCATACGTCTCACGATGACACTTACGTGACATGCAAATGTGCGGGATGTCTACCGCTTATCTATTTGTAATACCACAACTTTCGTGTCGTGTGTGAAATGTATGCTCCCGCATAACCCCGTTTCAGAATCTTTTGTAGGGCGAAATCCACAGGTAAAAGTCGAATAACACAATTTTGACTAGCAACCCTTGTGGTCGTGTGCGCTATTATAAGCTTTGTGGTTTTACGGGCGGGCGTTATTTTTCCCTGTACGGCTTGGCATAGGGTGGTTGGGGGCGGTGTCTCGTATCGAGTGCGCTCCCTCGCCCTTTGTGAAGCCACAACGCATACTTATAACTAGAGCCGTACGTTCCCCTCTTTTCTCGCACTTCGTAAGGAGCTTTGTTGCTAATTGACCCAATTTTTTGGAAGTTTTTTTGCACTGAAGATTTTCGAAGTACCTATCTGTCTAAGAGGCGGAGGAGGGAGTTCTTAATTTGATACCGAACATCGTTAAGCCCGTATTTTTATCAGAAAAACTTTTTATTTCCTGTTATGAGAACAGGATTAAAACTCTACTGATTGTTAAGTCTATCCTTTATGAGTCAGTTTCGTAAGAGACCGTGAGTGGGTAATGTATTTTGCCATAAAATATTGAACTATAACAAACATCTTTGCTATCTATTCATAAGCTTAAAATTCTATACATTTTTCTTCAAAAAGGATCAAAGCAATTGTTCGTAAAAATTAACATCATTTAAGATAAATCATATATTCCTATAGGGCCTAGGTATGTCTTTGAATAGCGGACTGAACAAAGATATTCGTTAAAGTTTTTTTGCGAATTGTCGAAAGCAAAAGTGGGCTGTCAGTGTGCCGTATGTAGGTGAGGCGCAGACGTCGCAAGGTCGCGTCCGCGCCGATTTCGGTCGTTCACCTGCGCTCCGAGCACTACAATGTAATCTCACTTCAATGTTCGAATATAGATTACATACATACACAGCTTCGGTTTGTTGTTTGTTTTTATTATTTGTATTGTTTTTTAAACAGTAAAGTCTTACGGTTAAAATTAATTAATGTATCTTGGAAGCTTAGATGCGGACGCGAACCCTAGCCACGTTTATGCCTATTGCACTAAAAATTCAAAAAGTTTACTCAAAATTTATTAAACGGATTAAACGGATTATTAATTTATTGTTATGAATGTTTTTATAGATTCATCGGGAGTATCCGGTAATTTGGTTAACAAATCGTTTTGTTTCCGTTCTAAATTCACGGCGATAGGTACCAAGTGTCAATAAGTGCCTATTGCGTTCGGTGTGACGACTAAGTATAGCAACGAGTATATTGTTAAATTATTTTAAATTCGGACTAGTATTCGAAATCGGCATTTTTAAGTGCCTAAGGGTTTAATCAATATTGTAACCAAATTAATGCCTAAATATAATCTTCAAATGGCGATATAACTAAATTCATTAAGTCACTGTGTAAGATAGGCAGGCAATAAAGTCTATTAAAAACCATGGCGAATAGTAACACCAACATTATGATTTACATAGGCAGTTTTGAAATTAGCTAATTATGCAGAATAAATTGATATGCATAATTGCATGAATTAGACTTCAGTATATATGTATAATCTCGTTAGTTATGTTCGTAAGTTTTATATGTACATATACATACATGAATCAATCTTAATTTGTTCAAATATGTGTCTACATTTAGGCCCTTCCGCACAGCGATATTTTACCGCGCAAAATTCTGTGACACATAGGATCTATATAGGACTATACGCACTGGCGAAAAAAAAACTGTGATTATTTCCACAGAAATTGGCGGAAAAAAACACGCCGTGGAATTATCGCTTTGCGGACATTTTTCTGCATTGCAGGAAAGGTGGAGTGACAATCTGCGCAAGATGGCTGGCAGGAGCTGCATGAGAGATACCGAAAATCGATCTAAGTTGCGTGCAATGGGAGAGGCCTATGTCCAGCAGTGGACTGCGATAGGCTGATGATGATAAGGTACAAATTTATAACTCGTGTCGCTTGTTAGTATTGCCTTACAAGCTTGATATGCCAAAGGCCCAATTGAAACCTGATTTTAAATCATGTGATGTTTACGTGAACCCTTTGAGCCGTACAGTTTCACAATTGAGCGTAAATTGTAATCTCTAACGACAAGGCAGCGATGCTATCGGCCCTAGCAAATTAACGCGATGACCCGCTCACCTAGCGTGTCGCCCCAGCGTAAGTCCCTTTACACATATACCATACAAACGAGTCAATTAAAAATAATTAAACACTAATTTATGTTTCAAATAAGGTACATATTATCACTTAATATAGAAAGATTTCTGTTAAATTTGTTATGTGATAGCACACTACAACTTCGGATAAATAATTCCATCAGATTGAATTAATCCACCAAGATTATATTTAAAATGTGTGTATATTTGTATCGAGTGTCAGCGTTTAGTAGAAACTCTTCGTTTTGAAAATCGGTTAAAAATTAAGGTTATAATCGGGGTTATTATAAGGTATTATAAGTATACCTTTCTGTTTACCTTGACACGTTCGGCACAGGTCGTTGTCACGAATGAACTGTGTTTCGGTTTATTTTTAACTTCCTTGTGCCTGTGGCTTAGCTGGTCAGTGTTTGAAATGACATGTTCAGAAACAATAAGATTAGAAGTTTTTAATGTTTTAAAAAAATAGCTCTCACACACATAATCACATTGTGTTGTGTTATGTGTGCGGTTGCTCTGTATGTGGTCTCTTAATAACCATTTACGTTTATAAGTGCACTCTTAGCTTAGAAGGTTACTCAGTAATGTCCACCTGTCTCCAGATATAATAAGTTGATAAATAATATTAGCAACTGTTACTTTCAAGTTATCTTGGTTGATAAGATTTTGACTTCATGCTGGACATATCTGTGAATATCGTTTAAAAATAAGTATATTATTATATAACTTCTTACGGAAATTTAAAAACCCTTTTTTTAAGAAAATACCGTAATAATTTCTTGAAGCAACCATTAAAAGCCGATTTCAACACGAATGAATATGACGACTTGAAAAAAATGCTTCCGTTTAGCTTAGGAAAAATATAAAAACTGTTTTAGGAAACTGAAATATTCATTAATCACGAACGACTTAAGTAGAGACAGAATAAGCGAAAACGTATTTATTAAGGAGTGAAATGAAAAGAGACGAGGGATTCCGGAAAAAAACATGAGATGAAAATATAAATAGTGTACATACCTACCTACTTTTTAAATTACATCTCTATTTGACTATGGTGTATTACCGTGACTATGGTTACAGCAATAAGCATACGTTTCAAGTAAATGATAAAAAAATCTCAAGAAGTTACTTTTACTCGAAGTTAAATAAAATAGATTATATTAAATACTCTTTATTTAGTTATGCAGGTTGGTAACCCCACAACTTGAACGTGTTGTGTGTATGCTTACTTCTCGGAAATATCGCCCCCATCCGCTGTGATAATAATCATTCTAAGAAATTACAACTACGCAATCTTACTACAAAAATGTACTATTATTACTATTAATGTTCAACACTTGATATAGACTTCAATACACGAGCATTGACTTTATGTTTTTTTTTTAATCTTCCTAATAGTTGCGGTAAAGAAAAGGCGCCGGGCGCAGTGTAGTGACGGATTAAAATTACGCAGTGATACCATGTAATAGCTGACTAAGGAAGCAAACTCTCCAGGAAATCACTGCAAAGACAAGGAAAACTTGAAACAAACCCTATACCAACACGGCTGCCCACAGTGGTACAGTAGGCCAAAACTTCCTTTCTAAGGAGAGGCATATGTCCAGCAGTGAACTGCTAAAGGCTGTTGATGATGACGATGAGGATGAAATCCCGAATAAACCACACACTGCTAAGCTGTCTCGCCCATTGAGCAATTTTTCTACTGTGCTGGATTAAATTATTTATGTTTTGATAACTATTTTATTTTATTTTTATTTTTTTTATATTTTATTTTTATTGGCGAAGTAATATTGGTTTGTCATCAGAGTTCCTTGGAGAACTATGTTGGACATTTTGCTCGTTTACGTCAGTAACCGCTTTATTATCATCAATCAGACAATGCGTTTATTTACTAACTTCATTCCTACATGAAGTTATAGAAAAAGCCTTAGTGACGAACCGATTAAAAAAGTAAAAATGTTTTTTTTTTTCTAATATCCACTTATTGGGTCCACCATCAGACCATCGATACTAAACCGAATCTGTTATTTGTCAAAACGAGTCACATGAGCCTAAACTGATTTTCTAGTAGCCACTGCAGAGTTCCACTACTCAGCTCCTCTTGGTTCTATCATCAGATCAGTTCCGAGGTTTAGAATTATAATATTGGTATCCAAACAGCATTTACCGACGATGGGGTAGACGATTGGCAAGTCATCAAAACGCTAGACGCGGTACATTTTTGTATCAAATACTATTTCGTGACGTCACACCAAGTAAAACTCATCGACATCTTATAAAAGATTAATTGATAATGGAGGACGATTCAGGCTCTACTTTAAGAATTAAGATGATGCATTTAATTATGCAGGCGAAATAATTTATTTTAAACCCAGGAATGTACCCTATTAGAAGTAGTATAACACTAAATCAATAAAGACTTATTTATAGTGAGTTAATAAACTACAAGTAAAGTTTATTAAAGCGTATTTAAAGAAATCATTATAAAAAATTATGAGTTAAGAACTTGGCAGACTAATACTGATTTCTTTCGTATTACAGCGCAACTGGCGTAAACTGTATTCTAAAACCAACGAGATTTAATAAATAGACATTTATTCAATACGGATATTAGACGATCAGTTCTAAAACATACCACGTTAAACGTACACCTATTATTGACTCGCTAAACATAAATTGAACCTGTGCTAATATTCCTGTTAAGTGGGTTGCATCACAAATAGTGTTGGGTAATAGTCGACGGCATCGATTATATTATCTACTATAGTAGTAAAATAGGATGTGTTCGGCCGCGCGTGGGAGCGGCCGTGACATAACGAGTAGGCGCGTACAAAAGCGCAAATGGTACACGTCAAGCGCACATGGCGTTACCCCCGATAAAAGGGAGCTTTGTGCACACCCCCCCAGCTCGGATTTAGCGTAATAACTATGGCAGTTCAAGGGTGGACAACTTATTAGTTTTTTTTTGTTACACACGTCGAGATAGTAAAATGAAATAAAGTATTATGATGAAATACAATTTGAGTTTAAATATTAGGCACTAAAATAACTTCTCAGCCTGGAATGTCATTCTGCTTACAAAAGTCGTTAAAGTTTACCTTTCCGACTCACCGTACCTAGCACCGACTGGTGACTGGCGGTGCGATTTGTTAAAAACGATATTGTACTCAAAATAGTGACTAGAGTTAGACGTGACTAGGTACAATCTGTTTATTTTTAAGAGTCCAAAGCTTTTTGAATAAATTCTAAGAGTATTTATTTCTACCCGTCGTAATTTGTCTCAAGCATGTTGGGATTAATTGGCGAACAACTTACATCCGGATTCACCTATTACTAATGATACACCTTGCGTGTAACGCATTTAGTAAATGTCTTGTAAGACGTTTAATAAACGAATTACGTAATATTATTTTTGTGATTTGTACTGATACTTACCGATTTTAATCATTTTAAATATCATGTATCCTCTACGATGCATGATATTATATTACCCCGACTACCACGCAGACGCGATAAAACTAGGAAGTTATAATATTTAGCACATTATCCTCAAAAATATTATTAATATATAAATGATATCGTAAACAAACAGAAAAAAGTGCAAATCAAAATTAAATAGGATATTATTTAGTTTAGCTTTGAAAATTGATCATTGTGAAGGGGGACCGCGCCTCAAGGGATTTAAGTTCTTGTCAAATTTCGCTCAGGGGTTCCCATGTGTTGTTGCGGAACCCTGCTGCGTGCATATGCGCCCCGCAAGGGCTGTCCACTGCCACTCTAGTGTTGTTAACGTATAGAAAATATACTCGAGTTGATTACTTTTTAAATTAGTTAACTGTATAAGGGCTTAAACATAAAATAAAAACGCCGAATATTACATTATAGTTTAACTATTGTATACCTAGTAAACTTTATCAAATTAACTATTGAGATATTGATTTGGTTACAAATCAATAAAATAATGGCATTTTGGCAATTCAACAGTTTAGTACCTACATCCCAACGGATAAACATACTACTATGATAATAATTTTTTATCACATTATTTATGGTGTCTGACGGTAGACGCTGTTGTTGATTAATTAAATGGAGGCCCTTTAACCAATAACGTGCTCAGAACATTAACCAATGGCAATTTCATCTAAAATTAATTTTCAAAAAAACTTGTAAAAATTGTAATATAAAGGGCATTATTAAAGTTCTAAAGTTACAGATTGTTTTATAAGCAGCGTTTGTAAAAACAAACACACAATGTATTTCAGGTGAGAGAACCAGTTTTAGTATAATATATTTATCGTAACGGTTTCTGTACAGCTACTTGTTGCTACTACTAATAAAACAGGTAATCTAGTAGGTACTAAGAATCACAACGTAAAATAATTGCACCGATCCAACAACAATAAATAAAAATAAATTCTAGCTCGCGCCAATTCTCCGGTCAGTTCACTTTCCACCTGAGAACTGTCGCTATACTGGTTTTCAATGTCGTGTTGCAGAGATTATGTCATCGGCGATGTATTTACGTCGTTACTCATTCATTAAAACGTTGAAAGGAAGCTCGCCGTGCCGCCCGTGAGAATCGTGTCAGTATAGGGGAGGCGAGGCGGCCACCCCGTCGGCGCGCTACTATGACTCCCCTTTGCCACCCCGCCCGCGATTATTATGCTAAGTGTCTGTCTCCATCGGGGTGACTTTTTCGCGCATCTGCTATTTATTTACGCGTTTTATATTCATAGGATTGTGTAAGTCGTTCGGTCGTGGTAAGACATCAAGCTTACAGTTCATTACGTCGCGTTACAACCTCACTGCGAACGTTGTGTCTGATCATTTTGGTTCTTGTGTCAGTGACGACACAGCCCAGTTCACAAGTTGCGTGTATATATAGGTTACCGTGCGCACCCACTGTGTCGCTACCAAACGCTGTTCAATTGATTTTGTTATAAAAATGTTTTTTCAAACTGCTATCAGCTATATTGGGGACGATGTTAGGGAAAGAATATAACTATAGTCAATCGAAAAGTTTTGAATTAAATCACTATTTTTGTTATTGCTATAACTATTATTTCGGATTGTGGTTTTGAAAATTATTATGGATTATGTTTTATTTAAAAAATTCTTAATTAACTATTAAGAGAATTTAATCAAATTGATAAGCTTTGCTGTCACAACTTAGTTACAACAAAGTTAACAGCTTTTAGATTTCAATTTCCTTCTTCGTCCACTTCAAGCCCGATAAAAGTAAGTTTATAGCACCCCATAGAACCGCAAGATAGCAGTGCCAATCGAAATATCAAACCGCTTCCTATTTCTTTAAAACTATAGATGGAAATCGATAGACGCTTGTTATAGCAAAAACAACTTAGGGTTTTAAAGGATTTCTTGTCGTTGTGCTGTGAAAATAGGATTTAGAATCGTCGAGCAAATTTATCCAAATGTTTCATTTGACGTTGCCACACACAAAGACGTTGCAGTTCCAGTTTCCGTAAATGTCTGGGCAGGAAATCAGCGGATGCACAGAGACAGCTTTGTCTAGTGCTTTAGTTAATATCCTCGAAAGTAATGCGGTTTTGTAAATAGCGTCGGTGTGAAATTGTTTTTGCTTCGATTCTTTATTTAATAAACGTTTTTAAGCAGACTGATAATGATTCTACTGTCTGGGTCATTTCTTTATACACAACTAGTAATTATGTTAAGGACGCTTGGAAATAAACTTAGTGTATTAAAGTAATTAATAAAGAGACTATAGTGATTAATCTTCAGTCTGTAGTGTTTGTTATTACATAGCGGTAACTTTAAGTAAGGTTAGGTTAGCTTTTAAACTTATTAATGTCATTTCCATTAACAAAAGTCACATTTCATAGCTATGATTATCGGCCTTACAGGTTCGCCACCTTTACCCATCGCAGTTTATTCTGAAACGCATTTGCATTACGCGTTACGTTACATTTTATTGTATAAATAAGTTTAAAGTGATCAAGCTTTCTTTGTTACACCATAAAGCTGTTAATACGCGCAAACAACCAAAAATATATATTCTAAATAAGCAACACGAATTCGCGTAGACTAAACAAACAGCCTAAATAGTGGGTTATAATAAAACACGAATTGTTTCTGTTCTTTCGATACCACCACTCTTTTTTTAGACTTGGTGACAATTAAGCAAAAACCTGGTCAGAATAAACTGAAAAATTATTGTAAATACATAACTTTAAGATATATATTAAACCAAAGATGTGAAATCATTTTAAGAGCTTTGAGAGCACTCAGATATTTTAAAGTTGAAAAAATTGAGTGTTAACTGCGATTGATGAGCTACAGATTAGTTTCAGCCGTAAAACATTTAAGTTCAAAGACTGCGGTTATAATTGCAACCAAGGTCAGAAATCTAGAAAAAATCTTCTCATACAACTCATGCCTATTTGATGACTCTAGTTTAACAGTTTGTATAATATAGCGATTGGATACAGAGTTCACTGTAAACCGGCTCTACGTTACGATGGGTAAATCATAGTCTCGGGCACATGAAAGAAAGTTATTTGAACAAATAAGTGTCCGTATTTCAACTTCTTGGTTTAATATAATTAAATATAACTATAAAAGATGAACAGAAACACTGAAATTAAAAGTAATTAATTATTTTACGTTACTGGATGTTTTGTTACTGTGTCTATGAGATGCTGTGTTTACAGTTTATAGTCGTCTTGAACAAAATTTCTTCTTTCTTTTTCTTAAAGAGGTTTGGAAGCTGGCACAAGCAACTTTAACTTATTCTAGGCCTATTGTAGAAAGTCAGTAACTCTATTTTTTTTAAACATAGCTTATTCCCACTTCGGTCTCGACAAAACTATGTAGTGACAGTAACATAATTAATATCCATATCACGGTTTAACACGTAATATTGAAAATGAATCGTTGTATAAACCGTCGCTTATCTATTGTAGCACAAACAATTTACGAAATGAACGGACGTTGCACCGCGTTGACCTGATAACTTTTATACTTCGAGCAATAGGCCCGGGATAATATCGATAATACGAATGCCCTTTATTGATAACTTTTGTGAGAATGGTATAAGGGCAACGATAGCTATAAAGCTGATTCGTAATAACTGTTGTTTTCAGAGAGGGATATGCAGAGTAACTATACATTTTTAGCTGTATTACACAAAAATAGTAATAGTTTTTTGTGCAATAATAATATCGCAGCAGGAAACTCATACTTATAAATACGGAACTTTTGTCTGTTAATATGTGACTGTGTACACACGTAGAGTACAGTAAAATAAGTAGAGCATAAACAAGACTGGCAAGAAATAAAATTTTATCAAAAAATTCTGTGGGTTCGAAGTGATTCCTCATGATTGATCGAAGTCTTATAACGTTACCTTTTCATGTCAACCAATGTTCAATTAGATTTTTATACCTTCTATACCCACTATCAAAGGAATTTATTTTAAAATAAGAATACAAGAGATTATCAAACCTTACTAAAATGCATCTGGAGGCTAGAACATAAATTATATTTGAACTTTACACAGTACTATCTAAGCTAGAGATCGTGACATAATGCAGTCATTACAAGTTCCTAGATGTCATTTCTTTGTGTGGTAAGTATGTCAAGTGCATAAACATTTATGCATGCATCCATCGTGATGTGTTTATATTGTAGATGCAGTTGCAGACATGTAGGTACGGTCCCTTACTATGTAAAACTCGAAACGAAACTCATGAATTTTTAGCTGTTGTTCTAGCTCCGGGTCAATGCGTACGGTATTTACACGGTGCGGGAATTTGTTATGTTAATTAATTTAAATCACTATTTGAGATGCGTGAGAACGCGTATGTGACAGAAGTGGACTAGTCTGTTTCCGGGAGCGAGGATCACATGAGCGGTTACGGTTTTTATTAAATTGTTTCAGCGGATGTAATGGATATCGATTAGCCAATTGAGTTTACTCTTCCTGTAAGGCCCATGATCCAATGAATATGATTAAGAAAGCGTTTTAGTATAAGCATTATCGTCTTTCTGATCTTTATCTAATTTTCGTTCTCGTCCGCGCAATGTGTGACTTTGTCAAGGTTTTGACTGGTTCAGTTACGGTTCGCTAGACTGCCCGACTTCAAACCTTCTTGATGATGTACCTATTTTCAGTAGGGGTACATAAGGAAGGTAAATTGAGGTAAGTCAAACGGAAGGGGCAAGGAAAATGGAGTAAGATACAAGTAAATATACGACGATACGAAACGAAAGTAAAATCGTAGCGGCAATTATTGAAGTAAATTCTACGTATTAGATTTGTATGTTATGTGTAAGTTGTAGCAACGGAACAATAATATTCGCCCACACACTGTGATCTAGACGCCGAGACGCCTACGCGTCAACATAGCGAACTCGGACCTACCTTTTTTTATCTAAGCGACCACCTTTTATTAATGTATATTTTAATATTTACTGCATATCAAAGTTTTATACTATAAGCAATATAATTTAAAACCCATATATAAACCACTTTTCAGTGGAGAACATTCGATACACTTTTGCGCACTATTTTGAAACTATTCTTTGCCAGAAAAAAAGGTTGCCGTATACCAGGATTGTTGTTTAATTAGCGATTTAGGTTCTGCATTAGTTTATTAATGAAAAGGATAATTTTTAATCATATTTTATCATGGTCATTGCAACTATTTTTTTTTATTATCTATCATAGTAGCGGTTGCACAAAGGGCATTGCATATGTTCCGTAATTGCAGTGCAGCGACCTTGCGCGTTGATGACAGCCAGACCTCGCTGTCGACGCCTTTGTGCTGCGTCGTGATCGTAAAAAAACAAAGGATTATAGTACCGCACGACGCTAATAACTATTCTAAAGTCATTATCATACAACAGCTTGAATATAAAGTTGAAGCACAGTAGCGGTCACGTAGCGCTGTTCAAGTGAAACGAAAACTCTGTTAAAGGTTTTATGAAAAGGAAAAACAATTATTTTTGGCATAGTCCCCGTATACAAAAGAAGCTGGTGATCCCACTCAGTCATAGGAAAAGTCTCGAATACTTTAAATGAAAGACCACAGCAGTGATATTGGTTTACCGTATATGGAAAGAGATTGTGGTCACATACGCATCGCCATATTACAAAGGCAAACATACCCAATTAGTGTTCTTTAATTCAAAGCCTGTACCTACTAACCGAAGTGAACACAAAGTATAAGTATATAAAATTAGAAATGTACGTTTTATTATAATTATTCTGCTTTGTATTATTTTGAGAAGCAATCGCCATTAATACATTTTGTTAAAGTTACTTCCTTCTCTAGTAATAAATCACATTAATAAGGCAATGTTCCATTGTCATACTGAATTACAACCTCCAATTCAGTTAGAGACCATCATGAAAAAACCTTTGATTCAATATTAGACATGTCAAGTAAAAAGTCTATTACGATGAGATCAAAATTATAATCAAAAATAATACAAATCTAATGATAAATTGCCATTTGAAAGGTTGCTGTCATGGACGGGTAATATTATATCAGACTTTATATCTACAATACTATTTGCTAAATAATTATGTTGGTTAATAGCTAATGTTCCGAGCTTCATGCTGCATTCCTGCACTATAATATCAGACGAATAAAATAAATAACATAATTAATTATTTATCAATATACTGGCTGTACCCTGCCACGCTTTGCTGAGGCACATTGAAATTGCATTGATGAGAAATCAAAAAAATGGACGCGATAAATAGATAAAATTCATCCTTGATGGTTTGTATATCGTGTCAAAATTTAAGCACAATCGGTGTAGAACTTTTTGAATTTTTGAAGCTCACACAAACCAACTTAACATTTATATATATATAAATGCACTATTGACTTAATTTACCAGCAATTGACAGGGCTATCTGTCAATACGAAACCACAAACGTACGTAATATGAGTTACATGTCTATGACATATCTGACACTTAGAAAAATCTGACGATTCGAGTGATATGTAAACTCGTTTTACATCTTTTTGTTTTTCAAACGCCTATATACTAGTTCTTTATTGGTAGACATTTAACTTGTGTTTTTTTTTAACTTATATTATTTGTTTCCAATTCCCACGTGTGGTATTTCCTGACCCTGCTATGATTATCTACCATCCTGTCATGTCCCGTACTACACTTTAAATGTGACAAATGTTTCAACAAATAATTATATTTTGTTGTTAAACTACAATGATTAAATAATTATATATAAATAACTGCTTGTTACATAATAACATTCATCCAAATCGAAGGTTTACAATAATTGCACTGCACGGATGGCGTAGTGGTTTAAACGGTCGCCACGCCGCTTACTACTACGCTAAGTGTTGTAGGTCGATCCCTACGTGGGACTACACTTTGTGTGATCCACAAATTGTTGTTCTAAGTCTGCGTGTTCTTTGTGTCCGTTTCATGTATGTTTGTAAAATCCCCCGCGACACATGATAGACTTATTCCTAATGCGGGAGTTATCTTTAAAAAATTATATATTTAAATACAGCGATTCAAATGTACATACAAAGATATTTAAATATTTATATCTAAATACGTAATAAAGTCTACAGCGCAGTCAAATTGGCATTAGGAAAACTATACCGTTCAATAGGAATTAATTCTAAGCAAATGAATTTTTAATTTATACATATACCTTTAATAAACTGAAGTTTATGAATATACAATGTTTATATATAAAAACAGCACAATTTTGGGTGCTGTTAATCGCTCTGGGAGGAAGTAGAGTTCCGGTGGGGCTTAATTAATGGACGCTGTTCCCGCTAGAGGAAGAGAGAGTACTAGCAAATGTGCTCTGAAATTAAGATGCCTGTCTATTTATAACTAAGTTTATAAACTCTCATTTAAAAAAATAGAATTATTATTTTTAAATTCCTAAAAATATATGTAAATTAAGCTAAAATAACTATTGTTTGTGTGTAAATGTATTAGTTTATTGCGTATAGGTCATATAAAAATAAAGCTTCTAACATGTAATAGATACATGATGATGATGATGAAGGTACATGAATGTAAAACATCGTGTCCAGCATACTAAAATAAAGCCCGTGCAAACAAATACTTGATTTATGGAGATTTACTGCCTAACATCGTAACTGTCCATGTGATCTTTTTTTCCTAAAGATAAAACTGTAGTATGTAGTAGTGCTTTTTAAATCTATACAAATAAATAAATTGAAGTGTCTGCTTATAATGTCAAAATAATAGGTTTTTTTTTTATGCTCGTGCATCTATCGTATATTATTAGATGCCTAAAATCAGTTTAAATATTTTCTGTCTGTCTGTTTGTACCCGGTTATCTACAAAACGGCTAGACCGATTTTGATAATATTTTACTACCAGGTAGTTTTCTATATAAGGAGTAACTTAAGCTATGTTTCCTATCAGATAAACTATATAAAATTTTGTCCGGTCCGGAAATCGAACCCATCAAGGTCTCATGGACTGCAGCGCTTTTCAATTCCGTCGTAAGTCCGTTCCGAAGTCGCGGGTACCAGGCCATTAGACATTCATTTGCCCTTTAATCTAACAGAATTTTGACTTTTATCAATAGAATTATCACTTTATAGCAATTTTTATCGTACACCATTTATCATTCAAGATAATTTAAATGACAGAAAATTATATCGGCGACTACAAATCATCGTGATGAAATTATTTATACTTGGAGTTATAAAACCGCTTTAGTCTATTAGTTATGAATCTTTAGATAACTTTTTGTTTTGATTTCAATGACGTTAAAAAATAGAACATTAGTTAAACGATTTATGCATATTGAAAATTGAAAATTACATGTAGATAAATTGTTCAATAAAAGTCCCTTTTATAAAGCATCGAGTGGAGTTTAGTACTTGACAGGCTGCACATCTGTAATGTAAATCATAACAAGTGTAGCGTACTGGGTATCGAACGGTCGTAACATAAATTATTAGTTGTGGCGAAAGTGAACGCGGTTGCGCTCCGAGGCCTGATAGGAATGACTTGCGCAATACGATGCGCCTACGCATTGTCGTTTACTTTCAGACATGGAAATATGGAGAAGGAAAGCTATAGAAAAATCTAAAGGGTATGGTATGAAAATGTTTTCATTAAGCTATCTCGTACGCAATTCATTTCCATTGTCAAGCATTAAGCATTGATCAAGCATCACCGCTTTTGTAATGCGTCCAGTATAATGTTAGTAGTACGTTTAAATAAATATTTTTATAAGAATATATAGCATAGAGTGTCTAAAATACCAGGATAGATTCATCTATTGCGATCAACTTATTTTTAGCTATATAATATTCTGTAGTATGTATATCGATTCAATGAAATAGGTTTCGGGAAAAATAAACCACATTCCTACCTTATTGACCTTGTAACGTACTAATTATAGTATAGTTACAGTTTTAGGTTTTAGGTGTTAAGGCAAAATTTAAATAACTATATAATTATAATAATAATAATATTCTACCACATTCACACATCACCATCTAGTCCCAAATCTAAGCAGAGCTTGTACTATGGCTACTAGACAGCTGATACAAATACATATATACTTTTTTTTTGTAAATACATACTTATTATATATAGAAACATATATACATACTAGCTGACCCAGCAAACGTTGTAATGCAAAACAAAAAAAAATTAGGGATGGGTCACCCTTACCATTTAGGGGTATGAAAAATAGATGTTGGCCGATTCTCAGACCTACCCGATGTGCATACAAAATTTCATGAGAATCGGTCAAGCGGTTTCGGAGGAGTACGGGAACGAACATAGTGACACGAGAATTTTATATATAAGATACATATACATACATTGCAGTAGTTCGTACGTCGTACGAATACTGCAATGTATGTATATGTATCTAACATCATTTGCTATTGTAATAAAAAAAATGTTATATAATAATTGTTCAATACGATAATAATAGTATTTAACTCTCCTACTTAATGATGATTTAATGAACTGGTTCAAAAATAGTATCTATGAGTAATTATATTTCTGCAATGTGTGTAAAGTGGTGTAAAGCGTGTTGCTCTGCTATATCAAACAACATAAAATATTTATGACCATTAACAATCGTGTGAAAAAAGCTTGGCACGGCATGCATCGTTACAATCGTTAAACATAAGAGTTGATAAATTACACGATGATTATTTCAATAATCTTAGATGGCATCAGAGTAGCAGCGGCCATCATGGGGGTTATTTGTGGTGGGGCAACGAACACTGAACCCTGCCCGCATGCCCATTGTCCACGGAACAATGTCCACTTGCGGCCACATTTTGTTTTGCTTTCTACTTGCACTACGTTTCTTGTAAGATTTGATTTATAATGCAAAACTATAAAATGTGTCGTAAACTATATAGTGTAGGGTTTACAATCAGAAATAAAAACATAAATTAGAATTGCTGAACTGAATAATTCTTTTCGTTTTAACATTATTGTATTATGTTTTATTTTATTGCTGTTTCATGTCAGGCAATACCATGTCATATCAACTATGACACTGATATCTGAAGATTAAACACTTCACATATCACATTATCACATCAACAGCCCTTAATAGTCCACTGCTAGACATAGGCCTCTCCTTAGAAAGGTGGTTTAAGTTTTTTAAACACTTTATATTATGGAATTTTATATGTAGGTAAGTATATTGATAAAAAAAATACCATACTTTTCAATCAAGACCGTTTTGCGCTTTAAACGTGCATCGTTGGTTAATATTTTGAGCTAACAAAAATTTCGTACCAAGTTACTGTCTTTGTCCGTTTCCCACTGAATAATTTTTAAAAGAATGTCCTTTTTTAATAAAATGCCAAGTGATACAAGGGCACCACCTTAAGATACCATAACCTTAACATAAGATACTTTCGTACCCAAAAAGAAAGAGTCGCCTATTATGGAGTCCTTATATTACTTGAAAAGGCCATGTCATTTTTATACCTCAGCTTTACCGGCTTCAGAATCTCTATAAACCGCTAACGTGTTTTGAAAATTTGTCAGCACGGATTTTCCTTGTTTGGTGAGGAATTTAATTACGGCGCGGTATTCAATTTTCTTTCTGAGAGAGATTTTTTATCTGATTGATGTTTATAGCTTAAAGGTTATTTATTGGGGTTTGACATTGGTATATTTATTAATATTAAGGTATAAAGTGCAAAGTGCGTTCAATTTACACATAATATTTCCATAAATCAGAACTCAAATCGTTGTTTTATTAGGTTTTAGAACTTATTACAATCTTACCGTTGCTATAAGTAACTCACATTTAATATAGAAATTTACGTCATGCATGACTGAATCGTTTATCATAAAATTAATAATAATCATATTACAACTAAGTTTATTTTTAGCATGATTCCTTGTGTCGCAAGTTTACTATGTCAGTTCATAAAAATTACTAGTCACTGCTGATATGAGAGTATGTTATTGTTTATTTTATCTTATAGCAATAATATTAGTCATACGCAGGATTCTTATTTTTGCTTCCAAGAATAGAACAAGAATCTACAGATTCGAAGATTAAAGACCAACTATGACTTGCCCGTTATTTAATAGTATAAAACTATTTCCAATTATAATAACAAATTTATGACAGTTCATGAGCCATCATCACCTACTTTAACTTTACATTGTGTAATCGCGTAATTATTCAAATTAATTAATTTATTATGCGTTTAAAATTGACAGTTTGAATATTTATGACCCACATTATCCGGCGGTATCAAGTATTTAGCAATGTAAATAATAAAACAATATAATTATTGCTTTAATGTGACAGCTAACATAAGTGGCGCTTTTTCTTGCACGCGATTGTAATTAATTGTAATAATTAAAACTATCACATAGTATCATCGCAAAGAGGGGACATTATACGGGTAGGTTATAATTATTTTTTTCAAATTTAAATAGGCGCAATGGAAGCCGACGGCGCTTACGTGCCTAACTTACTTATAAGGAGTTCAAATTAATATTATGTTCTATTCATTTAAATTTTAATAGTAAACAATATCAATGAAGTCTTTAAGTAAAAAAAAAGTAACAATCAATTTAGCCTATAGCAGTTCACTGTTGGACATAGGCCTCTCCTAATGTACTCACAGTTATGTCCTATTCAACTCATAAGTAGCCCAACAACAAATTGAGGTCACATTTCGACAAGATAATAATTATGGTATCAAAAATCAAATAGCCGTATGCACAGGTGAGTCTTAATATGCACATTAGCAGGTGTGCCGTGTTCTTATTATGATTTGGGGTTAAGTAGCCCACGTAAGTAGACCATAACTTTATGAGTTTCTAATATTAATTTACAACTCATTAAGTGAGCTTGATTTGCGTAAATAGAATGACATGTATATATTATAGATGATATATTATATTGGTTACGCAGTTCCGTATAATAAACTGCAGCGGAGAAGACAACTTATTTATTTTATACTATACAACGTTATTTGCGAGTCATATAAACCAAATGAAATTATCTATGATATTATAATGCAATACGTTATGATATAGGTTGTTTAGTAGCAAAAAAAACATTAATGCTTTTACAAATTCTAATAAAATATACGACTATGCCTGGCCTGGATTATTCATCATTATTTGAATGAAACCAGGCATAACCATTCATATAAAAAATGGAATGAAAAGAAAAGGAAACTAAACTTATAAAAGTATACCTAAAATCTTTCAGTGCAATTGTTATTACACTTATAAGTCCCATGTGTGCATAAAAGTATACTTTAATTCCTTGACGCTAAACAAATAAAGAGAGAGAGAGATATTTATTATGGCAAACTAATTAGTTAATAGAGTGAAGAAATACTTAATACATGATTAGTTTAATTAAACAATATATAATAAGAGTATGCATAAGAATGTATGTTTCACAACGTGATGGTGGCAACAACTAAATTTTATAGCGGTACATTATCGCGACATATTAACATTAATTTACATTTCCGATGGCAGTAAATAAAAGAATAAACGCCCGCTGTGGCTTGTGTGCTTTTAATAGGCCTGTATACAACCATTAACAGACTGTCACCGCTTTAAAACTGCTCTATGTATTTTAGACAATCACAAGAATAATAGTATAATCAAAAGCTTCTGTTAATCAATATGAATAAGAATAAAGAAGTACATATATTGGGCTCATAGACAAGAATAGTTTTTTTTAGCGATTGTTTAAGTTAATGTCGTAACTAATCTTAATGAATAATGATTAGAGATATCTTAGATCAGTTTTTAATAGATGGAATAACTTGAATGATAAATTCAACGATCTCTTTCGGTATGTAGGTCAATTATTACAGTGATGATATGGTCGTTGACCTGCACCCCTACTGTCATATTTATATTGATAAGTAAGTAAACAATGTGTGACTAATATATTTTAATCGACAAATATCACAATGTAGTATCGTTACACATCTATTCATACTTCTTGAGGCAAAGCTGAAGACGTTTTTTGTTAGGTAGTTTGTTTGTTTGAACTGCATAATCTCTGGAATTACTATAAATCTAAAAAAAAAATGAAATATTGGACTTCGTGTTAATTAAAGAAGACTAAAGGCGTATGTAATTATTTTGCTCTATCTTTTAAGTTTCACTGCTGGGAGCATATATTTCATACATGTATAATTATGTACGTTAGAAAATCAGCTATTCGAACAATTATGCTCATAAAATAATCAGTATCCGAATATCTGTCCTGACTATGTAAGTACATAACTTATTACTTATGTATAGGCTGAAGGCCAATATAGTTAAATCGGTAAATAAACTCATTTTAATCTTTTCATAATAAAGAACCAACTAATGAACAGAAAGATATACAGATAGTTATCATTTTGTTCTAAACCGCCATTGATATCTAAAACACGGAAGCCGTTTTACACATCTTATTTAGATTATCATTTTCTCTGATAAAAGTTCAATTTTTAATACAGAACCAAATTGAAACTTATCAGATAATTATTTTCTCGGATAAAAGTTCCATTTTTATTACAAAAATTTTATTAGAAACTTTACTGATACAGTTGTTATAACTATTTAAAATATAGCTTGGGATTTATATTTATGTTGGAGTACGAGAAATACAATCTCTATGTTGTGTGCGGTGAGTATTATAGTTTAAGAACGGAAAGAACTTACAGTAACATTTCTTTGGTACTAACACTCAAGTATTGACACGTAAATATTTACACAACGTTATGACATACCGAGCCGAATCGTGGACACTTATGGTACGGCTGGTTCACAAGTTCAAAGTCGCTCTGATTGCTATGGAAAAGGCTATGCTCGGCGTTTCTCTAAGGGATCGCATCAGGAATGAAGTGATCCGGCAGAGAACCAAGGTCACCAACATAGCCTACCGGATCAGCAAGCTGAAGTGGCAGGGAGCTGGCCATTTTAGCCTCAAAACCGACAACCGTTGGGAAATACGAGTTCTTGAGTGGAGACCGCATCTCGGCAAACGTAGTGTAGGACGCCCAAAGGCCAGGTGAAGCGAGAATTTTACACAACACGACAACTGCGAAAGGGTTCAGCCAATTATATCTATTCAACCATAACACATCGTGCGCTAATTGACCGTCATGTTGACATACTAAATTGTTATGGATACTGATTTAGACGCGTTAGATTACCAATTGCATAGTTTGATAATAACGGGTCACGGACATGTTATATCCTACGAGGAAAGCAAAGGTTTTCTCTACCCATAACCGATTTTTATTACACAATGTAACTGTTATGGTAGCCGCCAAGAGTAGTGTAGAGCCTCATAACACTTACATTTATATTTAAGCTTGAAAGCTTTCAGATCATTTCAACTTCTGTAGTTTTAGTTAAACACTTGTATTCTCGGATCGTACGCAAAAGGAAAGCCAACACTCTTTTGGATATTCAAACAAACAAGGATTTTAGACAACAACATACCATCCAACACAACTTTACAATGATTTTGGATTCGTTTATAAATAATGGAAGCTACTCTCATCTCGGCTTGCAATAAAATGAATGTCTGTTGTTTAGAGTCCAGCAGACACCAAAAGTCGCCATCGATAAAAAAGTAATAACAATAATTAAGAGATCGATACACGAATGAGGGTTGTAAGATCTTTGGGGAGCCGAACACAACTGCTTAACAAGATTATTTCGCTTTCGTTTTACTATTGAATCCCTGACATTATTGATGGTCTTGTTGTACTCCTGTATAATAAATAGCAGGGATGTTTATATCCTTTGTATAGTTATAGACTTAATTTATTTAGTATTTTATATAATAGGTAGAGTTGATGTTTCAAAATAAAAATCTTGAACTATATGGCGATTCGTTATCAGGCATGCAAGCAGCTCATACGAAGTCGCACTCTGATATAAAGTTATTTTCCGGACTTTAGCTAAAAACATAGAAATATAACATAGTCTTGGATATTTGAAGAATCTTTAATTCATAGCAGGCAACATAAATCTAAATCGTCATCATAAGCATGTAAAGAATCAAACTCATCATTCAAACATACGTTAAAAATACGCCGTAGAAACAAACTTGATTGAAAATCTATTTTTAATCGTGATTGTTATATCGAATACATTTCAAAAGTCAGTAAAATCAATCGATCAATGCATTCTTGAACCCAAAGTTAAAAGGTTTCAACGAGCAATACAAACGGTTGCAATTACGAATAAATAATATCGATGAAGTACTCTCATGCGCCATCCACCGACATCGGAATAAATCGATGTGTGAACTTGACCGATGATCGTTCATTCATTCACCACTTACGGTTAGGACTAGTCCCGCATCCGCTCCGATACTTAAAAATACTATGAATACCAAAAATGATTATATTTATAAAAAACCGGCTCTTGTGCCGCACCGTATAAGAACGAGTGTAAATTGTGTAGGCTAATAGTGGGACAGGCTATTTACCTTCGTATCCTTACAGAGTGGAAATTTAAAGTTTTTGTTTAAGTCATTGACATTGATTTTCTATTTTTTATTTATTCTTAGTTTTCATGGTGAAATCTTTTTTTTATGATAGAGGGGGCAGACGAGCAGACGGGTCACCAGATTGGAAGTGGCCATCGACTCCCATGAACGTCTGCAACTCAACTTATTGCTATTACCATACATATAATTTAAATAATATGACGATAAATCTTTAGTACTACGATGTAGTCATTTGAATATTTTACGTTTGAGTTAAACTGACTGCAATGAAGTCCAAAAGAGCATTTTAGTGTTAAAAGTAAGATATGTTTATGTATGTATTCAAAATAAGAGGAAAAAAGATACTCTCAGAATTTTGATTAGTTAAAATTTGATAAGGATAATTAATCTTAAACACTACTTAATTTAAACATAAACGTTTTTATTAAAGCACAAAAGCACTAAACACGCACTCGGTCACTAACCCCGTGTGGGCAGGAAACACGCTGAGATTTTTATTTTTATTACGCAACTACGTATAAGTTTTTCTCATATTAACATATGAATTTATTGTGCTATGCATGCCTATTAAATCAACTCCATGGAAGAAGATAAATATTCGAACGTATATAATAAAGAACTGAAGCGCCTTAACGTTTAAATCGTATAAAATTTGATATCCAAGATAACCCAATAGAAGCCCTATAAATCCTTATGCAGCTCTTAAAAATGGTCACTATTTTCGAAATGCGGTGATACGGGGAATTTAAAAGCTTTCTTTACATAATAACATATATAAATTACAAGATACATGCACAAAATTCGGCGTTATTTGGACTGATAACCAAAGAATTGTAGCAGACTTGCAATTTATAGCGAGTGACATTACGTGTAAACGTGCGTCACATTGTATCTTATCATACAAGTTAACGACACTCATCTAGTATTATTGTACGCTCTCGACACGCGATTATTATGCCAGCCATGCATCCCAACGCACGTATTTTTAGCGAATGTCGTGCGCGTAACGTTCCGACTTAAGCCCGGAATAGACGAGCAACGTGAACTCGGTAGTCGCCGTCGGATGTTACGCGTGGCACACACATCGATAAGCCTAGTCCCTAATAAGATAACTTTTAGATAGCGCCTTATCGTAAAATACATGAAAAATATTTCATTGTGTAATTTTTATCAATGATAAGTGATATCGCTCCACCTGAGCGCTATTTGATGAGTAATTTTTACATGAAACATTACGTACTACTAACGTCAAACAGATAGTAATTATATAAGTCGTATGTATTTAGGTTTTATGAATCATATTTTTTCTAAGATTTTGATAATGATAATGACAAAAAATGTTTTTTTACAGCAGTATTACATTGTGTGACAAGGGATGGAGGTAAGCTTCGTGGTTTCACATGCTAAAACATTACCTATGAACTAAAAACCACACGCTACTTAAAAAAATATAAATTTCGTATTTAACGGACTGCTATTCCAAAGGTCGCGGGTTCGATTCCCGCTCAAGTCAAACATTTGTGTGCTTAAACATTTAATGTTTGATTTGGTCTGGGTGTTTCTATGTATAATATGTATGTATTTACAAAAAAAAAAGTATATATGTATTTATATCAGTTGTCTAGTAGCCATAGTACAAGCTCTGCTTAGTTTGGGACTAGATGGCGTTGTGTGAATGTGGTAGAATATTATTTATTATTTATTTAATTTGAAAAAAATAAATAAAATAAGAGCTGCTGTTTTCATTTGATTAGTTCTGGGTGTAATACTATAAAATATGTGACGTTCCACCAAAAAGGAGGGTTCTACGAATGTGACCACCCATGACAAGCACGAGGGGGTCCAAAAAATCATTAAATCGTGAGTTATATAATTTATGGACTCCTAATGTTGTATAGAAATCGTATACGTTTCCATAACAAATAAAACTGAGAGTGTGAACGTTATGATCGTGTATCCAGGTCTTTTGACTCAGTCGGGGTTAATGTACTGAGTTTATTTCGTTACGATTGATATTACGAGACTCAAGAAACCTGTGAAGGACATTTAGTGATATTTGTTGAAATAATGTTTCTATTAATATTATTATACTGATAGTGTATGTCCAAGCAAAATAATCTTTAGCAAAATCGGTCAGCAGTCCAATTGAAATATGAATGAACAATGAAACGTAAAATATTCAAAAATACTTTTTTCACGAGTAACGGATTTCAAAAGTCTAGACAGCTTTTAATTATCTCCCGTTACGAAATTTATAGCTTTTCATTGATTTGACTTACAAAAACTATAAACATTCATAATAAAGTAGTCTAGATAGCATAAATACGAGAAAGATGAATAATTGGAATCGAAATTTACTGAATTTAACACCTGCTGCTATAATTTTTATTTTAACAGATCTATAACATTTAGAATTGAGTGAACACATGCCTGGGTTTACAAAGGCTTTTTGTAAGTCTATAGAAACATGTAGTGTTTAAGCCGGGTCTCTTAGGCCACAAGTCTGATATACATCAACGCGGACATTTTACAACCGATAGAAATAATAATTCACATACTAACAATACCTTTTATTGCTGTTCGGTTAACAAGCGCTTATATTGTTTACATGCTGAATAATAAGGGTAATATTACATTATGCCTTGTTCTCTATAAAACTTTTATGAACTATGTTGCTAGGCTCACGAACGTGTGTTTATGACTTTGATATTGTTTAAAACAAATTTAAAACTATAGTAAGCTGAATCAACTAGGAATATAATATTTTGAAAATATGAAAGTATATCTAAATGTCTAACTTTTGTAACTTTTATATTTCAAAGTAAATTAACTGAAATGGTGGTAAATTCAGATTTTTTACTACACTGCTTTATTAAAAAAATGCCTACTCAAAACTACTTTAGGCGAAACAATCCACATTATGAGTAAGAAAAGGATAGAACATCATATCGATCTAAACACCTATGCGTTCATCTCATTTTCTATTTTCATAATTTGCATTTTGAGTTAGGAG
Source organism: Arctia plantaginis (assembly GCA_902825455.1). NCBI lineage: Eukaryota > Metazoa > Arthropoda > Insecta > Lepidoptera > Erebidae > Arctia > Arctia plantaginis. Next base: position 1,621,201 of record CADEBD010000041.1, on the reverse strand, counting down.
GTTAGGACCCTTTCATTCTGAGGGTGCGATATACACTTCTAAAGTAAAACGAGCAAGATGAAATTATGACAAAGGAATATGGTGAAATCATTAATCTTACTTTAACGATGGTATTAACTATTTTAGCTTTACTCAGTACAGAACCTGTCTCGACATTGACAGTTTGGGGACAAAGCATTGAAAGTTGAGTCGTAAACGTTTACAAGAAAAATGATTGAAACAAATAGTGGGGTCATTAAATAAATTTTAATATTCATGTGCTACCGATATCCGCTGCCACGATACAAACGTAAAAAACGAGTTTTGTGATATTTTAATCAAACTAATGTTTATACGTAATTTGTACCCTAGACTGTTTATTCTGTACTGTCATAACTTCAGGTAACAAATGTAGTAAAATGTTAGTGAATTTTCATGGCCTTTGAATATGCGGCATAAGAAATAAACTCTTGCCAAAATTATTAAACGTGTACATAAAACCAGACAATAAGTATTAGTAACAGAAAAATAATGGGCCTTATTAAAAATCTGGCCCAGTCTTAACAATCCCCTTAAATTGCTATTTTAAAGCGGTAATCATGACTACAAAGGAACCTGTTATCTTAAGCCAACACTTTATGTGCTTACTTTCTGATTATTCTACCAAATGTCCAAATTCTATGAAAAGCTTTATACTATTCCTTCTTAGAAATGATGTACATTAAAGATAGTATGCAGTTGCTCGTTGAGGATGTTAATGGCTTGAGAACATCGCAAATGTTTTGAAATGAACAAGTTAATGATGTCGTTAATAATGTATATGGGTTAACTAATTATCTGGATATAAATAAAATTATGCATTCGAAGCTGTTGTATTGGAAAATATTTTATGTAGAGGCAGTTACAATAAAATTAATTTATATTATCTGGAGGGACACATTAATTCGAGGTTGTAATCGCAACCAGGACTAGCGCAAGATATAACGAAATCGACGGATCATTTGACATTTGGTACGGAAATTGAGCGTACGAGACTACGAGATTGCTTTTAAATCGCATTATGCGCCTGATGCACATGCGATGCAAGCAGCCGTCTGTAGAGCGCAGGGACTACGTGACGGTTCACTTGATAATTATAAAACTCATTTCTTTTCACATGATGAACCTTTAGACACCCTTCAGTATAATGCTGAAGTTTAATGTAATATTTATGAGCTCGGTTTTGTTTATTGTTTAATAGCGAAGTTAACGTATAATTGTACCTTTTAAATTATATGCTGTCCACCATGATATGCGCGGTAACGACTAAAATAAAAACTTATGTAGTTGTTAAACTAAATAATGTAAATTAAAACAATTGATACCCGAAATAACGGTAGGCAATAAAAGAAAATACCACCATTGGGTAAAGCTCGTGGTAGTTTTCGAAACCAATGCACAGGGAGAATTAAAATAACAATAACACAATAACGAACCAGGGTTCACAGCAAATAAAAATTAAAGCTCAAAAAGGGATCAGTCGTAAAACTGCGCGGATGGCTAGAATGGGCAAAAAAGACAAACGGTCGGTACGAACGATAAAAAATGCCGACAAAAACATTTGCTTTAGTGTGTTTTCGAAAGGAAAGTGAATTTGAAAAAAATATCGCTTTACTAATAGACAAGGGGTGTTAGTAAGCCATGAATATGTCCATAAACACAACACAAGAAATACCACGATTTTAGTCTAAAATATACAACTTGACGCTGAAAATTCCAATGAATTTATTAGACATATATAATTTAAACATTTATAATACATAACTGGCACATTTGGCTCTTGAGTTAAAAAACTGGGTTTGGATTTTATAGCGGTAAAACACGATTCGAACTTATGATTGATGATTGATTAATATACGAGTCCGATGGGTGATTTACACGTGTATAATTGGAGTCGTCATTGATCAAATGGAACAAAACATCAGTGGCCGATGTCGACGGGGTCACCTTAACCCTCGCAACATTTGCTGAAACACGTATTGTTTATGACACGTGAGAATATATAAAATAAATATGATTGGTTACGTAGTTTGGACAATAAAATGATTCGGGAAAACGTGGCAATTTCGGAACAATTTCATAAAATATGCATAAAATATACAAGTATGTGTATGCAGCCATTGCTAATGTTTTATCTTTCACACATTATCCGATACGAATTTATGAAAATTCTTAATATTGATTTTGATTTCTATTAGAAAGTTCATAGACAATGTGAGAAGCAAAAAACTATAGATATATAATAACATAAGCCTATCAACAAACAAATAAAGCAACAACAGTTACCACTGTACCAAAATGTCAAGTTTAATGACTTATTTACACAATGTACGGCAATTTTGAAAATTGTGCATAAGGTATAGTGTTAGCAAGCTGATGTCAGTTAATATGACTCATTGCTATAGACACTGAATATACCACGAGGATTCATCAAGAATTTCAATAACTTCCTTGCGGCTTGTTTTATGTTTAACCATCGTACTGACGCCCGTTTCATACATGCATTTAGCAAAAAAATGTAAACTTTCTAAAGTAATACATTTTAACTCTCAACCGTAACATCTCGTGAGGATTACTATTGAATGGAACAGGATGACGATGCTCAAATGTAACAAAGAATGACGTACGCAGGATCACTAGTAAAGGTTACATAAATATAAAACAAAGAACAGATTATACATTCAAAGGATAAAGCCGGAAGGCTAAGCACAAGGTGCTAGGTACACCTGCCTTATACGTACACTTTAATGCGATGTTTATGTTTGCTCTAACGAGAAAGAGTATCTGACGCTGTTATATTTCTAACATACCTTAAACCATATAGGGAAGCAGTCTAAAGAAACAATAGGATACATTTTAGAACACAAATATGTTTTTGTTTCATTTGTAAAAGGTTAGCTTTAATTTGAATTTATTTTATAATTTTATAGAAAATATATTAATAAGTGAGGCATGGAAACTATTAAATACTTAATAATCGACAGCCACCGTTTTTAAATCTGTTAAAACCTTGCTTAAAAGTATAAAATTGTGTATTACGGGGAAAGTAGTAATTACAGAATTGTCGAAAGATATTAAAGATAAGAAATCGAAGAGTTATGTTTTTCCTTTAAATTTCTGACCACCAATATTTTTGTGTACGACTAAACGTGTTTCATTAAACAAGTCACCTTACAATAAAAAAAAATGTTTTATATTTATTTACACCATTACGTTTGTAAGATAAAACTAGTTCACTTGGTATCCACATCTACTAGCAGTTGATTTCCCCTTTTAATCTGCTGTCAGCCATTGTTTCGAATTGTCTAATTTATCCTGTTGGCTTGTATCTCCGACTAGACATAAAACTATAATGAAATATTTTAATTGAACAACTAACGTAATTGAATCATTTTGATTTAGAGTTTAAAATCGTCCTAAGATATTCTATAAAAAATTTATCTTCAGAATTAGACATGAGAATTAATATTTGGCAGAATCGATGTTAAGTCGAAGTAAGTATTGTAAGTAGGCCACAAGATTTCTGCCAAGAATCAGTATTATTTTCAAATTTAAGTACTTTTATGTTATCGACAAAATGTTAATCAGCTGTTGTATAAATATATTTATGTGAAGTCTGATCAAAACGACAAACTCTAAATCTACATGCTTAATAAACTCTTTTCGGTATTTTTATGGATAAGTAAGAAATAAAATTAACAAGGAACTTTAGTATGTTTTTAGTTTGAACTATTCAAGCTAAAATTTTAATTTTTTATTGTCCGTAAATTTTGTTATGATATCTATATTCATTGCTATTGGGATTTACAATGACGTTGCTTTATTATTCACGGTAAACAATGGTGACGTTTATGGAAATAACATATTATTTCAAAGAATATTACCTCAACTATTAAAATTTGTATGTTTATATAAATTACAATGAACTGTTGCAAAATCCCGTTGAAATGTATGAGTAATGTAATTTAATTTTTCGCAAATCTTTTCTGAAATAACTATATTTTTTTATCGCTATTTTTTTTTCATATTCCAATCATATGAAATTCACATGATTAGTAAAGTGACATGAAAATCAGTTTTTAAGTCTCTGTCAAAAGCCATTATAATCCACTAAAAGAAACAAGTAGTTTTTACACGATACCAGTTTTCTTTATACTGAATGCCTAAAAAAATGCGGTAGCTTTTTGTGTATAAAAAGTACCAGCCGTGCCTTAACATCAATGAATCCCCCTTGATCGAAAGGGCGACAACCATTGTTAAAGTTGACAAAAAAGATATAAACTTTTTTGATATGACCCAACATCGTATTTTTTGTTCATCCCAAAAAAAGCGCCAAAATATCGGCGTTGCTTACCAACAGTTACGAGCTTGGCGGAATAAAGCACTAAAACTATCTTGTTGGCCGACAGAACTGTCTCCGTGACAGTCCCGCTTTGCCGTGCGCATGCATGGTGTTATAGGTCCGAGGTCGGGAATAATCACCTCGGTCGGTGGCGTAACATAACTTCTCATCTCCCAGCAGCGCCACGGTCAGCTGGCTGCGCTCAATACACTGCACATCCTGGACATGGTCACACACAACACAACATTATCACTAGGAGCAGGTCGATCCTGTCGTCACGCACTCACTATGTCACTGTCACAGAGTTGACCGAGTAGGGGTCGCGAGACGAGCGGCGTCCGCTATCAACGCCGATGCATTGGCGGTGTGCGCGGCGCGGTCCCGGGCGCGCAACAGCTGACGGGAGGCGCAGGCCCCGCACCCCGCACCAGCCCCGTCCCGCGCCCGCGCGCGCAGCCGGTGCGTGCGCCACACCCCTCCCGTCTCCGCTCCCCACCTCTAATCCATTATTTACGGACGGCCGACCGGTTTCAGGCGCGTTCGTTCTGCCCGCCGCTTCACGACGATCGTTCAAATTTAATGCCCTTCCTATGTCCGGCCTCTAATGCGATAAGATTACGGTCAACGAGCGCTGGAAGCCCTTACAGCTCCCGAGTCGCCAATGCCGACGGTGACCTGATAAAATAATTAACGGCTGCGTAATAGTAGTAACACTGAGTCGTTGCACCGACGTGCAAAGAGCTCGTTAGGTATGATTCAAACGCGTGATTGATATGACAGGGAGAAGGTGAACGAACCTTATGCAGGCATCGGCTGGAACTGCAAGCACTAAAATGCCTATAACCCAAAGTTATATTCTGTTCTAAGGGCAAATACACTTTTGAGGCAGTAAATCAACGTAGAGATCATAAAAACGCTGTAAAAATAGAATTGGAAAAGAAAAGGGTAGCTACAACATATTGGTAAGTTTGTATTTTCAACTATTTTAGTCGAACTCGTAAGGATTTGAACCAAGCTATGAGCGTTGAAATAAACGTCAAGTATAAAAAAAACTTTCACAGTTGACTGTTGACCCTTCTCTCAGGCTAAGTTTATCTTAACATTTATCATTTAATATTTCCGTGAACGCAACTTAAAAATGTTACTTCTTATCTTCCAGTTCTGAGAATATTACCACGGGCACTGAATTTCAAGTATGTAGTATTTTTGAAAATTAGCGAAGATGCGATGTTATATGAATGAAATATAAAATCAGTTTCAATAATACACGTATTTGCCAGAAACAAATTACAGAGAGGACTACATTCGATTGAACTCGACAATTATTTTTGCGGGCCATTTACTTACGTACCAATTCTCCAATCACAAATAAATATTAATACGAATTGCTTTTGTGATTTTGAAAGCAAAGTTTACAGTTCTCCGGCACGGGTATAGTAATAAAATCGAAGCAGGGGGCTTATAAATTGAAAGTCGCGTAATTAGAGCAACTAAATACAAAGCAATATACTAAGAAGGACCACCGCAAGGTTTTATCGTCGCGTCGTCACTCATCCAAAGAACGTGTTCTTAATAAAATATGTAACATAAGATATTAGATATTATAAAGTACAGAAAACAAACACCACAGACGGGGGTCTTTCACGTCCGGGGAGTATAGAAGCGAGTGTTTCTTTACATATTTCTTAGTAACATTAGCGCCGGCCGAGTGACTTCGAGATACTCCAGGCTCCACTTTCGGCGGACAGCCATAGAAATCACGTAGTTCGCGGAACTTTGTTACCTGTGGTGCGCCGGCAGCGCAGCGCGCCAAGGTGAACGTTCGGGCCAAGGACGGACCGGGCGGCGGGAGGGCCCCGCCTACGTCCCTCCACGCGCTTCTCCCCCGTACCCGAGTAAAAACGCTTCGAACCTTCGAACGCAGGCGGTGCAACCCAGCAAAAAAAAGGGCCCGACGGAACAAATAGAAAATGTTCGGGCTTAACAAAAAAAAAGAACAATACAAATAACAGGGGTCTTGTATAACAGACTAGTTAGGCTCTTTGGTTAAACGTCAAAATAATATAGAGTTCGCATGTCACCTGCGCCTACGCAGACGGGTCACGCACTGAGAACGCGCGTGTTCCTATGATGTAATAGGCGAACGATAAAAAACGCCTAACGGAAGAGGCGCGGAACCGGCCGTATCGACGACGACGGCCCACTAATCACCTGACATGATAGTAATTTTATAATTTCACAGCTATGGCTAACCGACGAGGACATTAATATTCTAGAGATAGCCGTCTTTGCTTCAATTATTCATGTATCTTCTTGCTTATTCGTGATGCGTAAGCGTTGAACTTTTTCATAAGAATTAAAGGAAGACTAAGGACGATAAAGTGCCAGGACCACTTCCTAGATGTTGTGTTCTGACCGGTCTAACAGCGCATTATAATAACTTCCCTAACAAAAAAGTTGTGCTTGGGACTGAACACGTCCTCAAGAATATTCTTTAACGATGTGCATCTGTAATACCCCTCCTATGAGATGAAGTTTTATTACAGCATAGTGTAAAAACTAAGTACATTCCAAGCATACGAGGGCTTTAACATTTGAGGAAACATTTTTTGCCTGTAATAGCATGTTGACGCAATAGAATCTGTTATTGTTGATCTGTTGATGTATTTCTATTCTATCGTAGTACACAGACAATAAATGTCTCCCTGTGAGCGGTCATATGATCGGTCTATTGCTTAGGTTACATCACCGTTCGTAAATAGAATCTCCTGGAGCCATTCGTACTTGCGTATAGCGCGTGCAGGGAGGCGTAACTCTCTGTGCTCCTCTAACGAACAGCATCGAACGAGAGAGAAAGGGACGAGGCAGTGTTACAGTTAAGCAGGAACTCTATTTATATGCAAATATAACCTCGGAGTCGACACCTGTTTGCGTATTCTCAGCGCTCGCTCTGCGTCGCTTTGTGGCAACACTGTGTCCGTGGTATCCTTTGGATTATGAAAACCCAAATCAACTTTGCGTTCATTCGACATCCAACTCCGAAAACAAATCGACCTTAATTCTAAGTATTAAAGCTTCAAACGAAACTGGTTCTACCGCATTGTGTACATTGTTATCCAATACCTGTACCTTTGGCCCTTTTCTCTTGTTTTTTCTGACCGCTTTTTAATCTTATTAGTTCAAGCGGCATACTACGATTCGTTAAGAAAAATTAGCTTATAAAATACATGTGTCACATTTCATTATTTGAGAACTTTGAAGAATTTGGAGCATAGATTTAAAATATGTGAAACCCCATGAACTTATCGCTACTTTCGTAGCGACTAAAATTAGTGTGCACAAGGATAAAAAATATTATTAGGGTAGCGCGGCAACGCTCTTATTTATCAAGGCGTAGTATCAATAAATTAATGCTATTTGATAACAAGGAAAGTCGAGTTAGATAGAAATGTAATAATTTTGATGGTAAAGGTGTAAACACTTAATGATTTGTTGTACTCCTTGATAGATTATGATATTGTTTAATTTTTTTGCAACGTCCACTGTATTTCCCTGGTGGATTTGCTGTCACATGTTTCCATTACTGTCATATATCTCCCTTGTGCTCTATGGAATAAAGAGAAGAATTAGAGCAGGATTGTGGCGGACCATTTATCATACTCGGTTGAGTCAGGCGCTAGAGTGCGTTCCGATGTACGTCTGCTTTTGCAGACACAACTTAGTGCTTAATTTATTATACACGTGTTGTGAGATCTACTTTGAAATATCTAGATATTATAAGTCTCATATGTTTCAAATTATGACCGTAACGTTCAAAAGATCTGTATATTCGATGCGTTTGATTTCGTCTTTCAGATTCTTATTCCTCTGTTGCTGTGCAACTGTAAAGCACTTGTAAATTCTAAGTTTTACGCTTTTCTGCTTACTCAATAAAAACCTGATAGAATAATCCTGAACTGTATTTGGATAAAGTTACCTCTTAACTTAGGATCAATATAACAAAAAACAATTCACATCACATCAACAGCCTTTAATAGTCCACTGCTGGACATAGGCCTCTCCTTAGAAAGAAGGTTTTGGCCTACTATACCACGCTGGCCAGACGGGTTGGTATAGGGATAGTATCAAGTTTTCCTTCTTTTTGCAGTGCTGGTGTCCTGCGTTGTTTTGCCTAAAAAACAATTGCCTAGGCCATTTACCAGAGGCGACTCTTACCATCGAGACATCTAGTGACATTTAATTGCCTAAAAACATTTCACCTTATTTGATTTAATTTACTTTGGATTCTCTAATTATCAACTCTCAATAGCATTATACGAAGTCAATTAAAAACCGTAAAACTAGTTATGTTAACTAAGTTTTTAAATGCAAATGTATCACATTAGCACCTGAGTTAGTAGAACGGCGCAATCGAGTAACGCGTCGCATTGGCTCCCGGGTGCGTCGCCCGAAACGTCCTTTGCTTGCCCTTTACAAGTAGTAAAAAGCCGTGCGTAAATAACATTGTGTCATTAGTTAATTGATAAGCCACCGTTCTATAATTTACTTACTGATTATATTGAAGAGCCTGATTTTGTAGTGTTTACATTAAAAGTCAACATCCGCCCGAAAAGAGTATTTTTGATTCTAGTATTGTTGTAGCAAAGTAATGGAGTGGGCAGCATTTGCGAGAATGCATGTAGAATAGATGAATAGATGATATCAGTCGTTAATAATACCGCTGAAGTCGTAAAGTTTAACTAAGGGCAACGAAGTAGGTAATGACGTCTGTTAAAGCCTCGTTCATGTTCTGTTTCTGTTACTACAGTCCTTAATAGGTGCATAAAATAATTGCAAATGCCTGATTTTGCTGAGATTTAGCGAATACGTGACTATGAACTAATAGTACAAAACTTAATTACATCAAACAATTAAGTTAAAGTTAAAATTTAGTACCACGTACGTACGTACCAATTGCAGTAGGTAGCACACTGAACTGCTTTCACAGAACGGTCAAAATATAACTTTGAGAGTTACCGTAAGCCTTAATATTCTCTCTGGCTTACATAGAGAAACTTACAAGTATTTGTAAATTTTGTTTGTATAAAATAGTGTTATTTAACCATATATTTTAAAATTTTTAGAAGTTGCGAATTCGCAGATGTGAAGAAGTGAACATAATCAATATTCTCGACCTACCCACATTTTAAAAACATTTAACTTAGAAAAAATATATATTGTAAATCGTATAAGGCAAATGTGAAGCCTAGCGACCTACGTTTTATGACTTGTAATTAGGTTTTAAAGTCACAATTATTAATGATACAATGCTTACTATTTAAAAGCATTCAACACGCAGTAAGACTCCAAACTCGTTACAGTGTAAACTCAATAATTTGTGTCAGTGAACAAATTATTCGAGGTTTCTTTAATCAAATAGAGACGGTGCTCCGACGAGCTTGTTAGACGAGGGAATTTAATCTATATACTCCAGTACAAGAGTGGCATGAAGCGCTTTTTGCCTCCGTTCGTCTCTAACGTAATAATAAAATGTTGCACTTTGATGTCTGCTGGCGAACGTTCGGGCGGCGACGGCGATGTGGCGGCCGCAGTCTGTACAAGAGGGTGGAAAATCACCCGCGGCATTTCAGTTCTGACGTTGTCGAATTTCAAAGTAAGAGAGAGGAGTATCGCGATAGAGGCAGAATTAATCTAGAGAGCGAAGCCTCGCCTCTTTCTGACCCATAAACGCCGTTTCTACGACGCTTGTCTTCATATAGCCATAAATATTTTGTTACTCACCCATCCTATATAATATTTATGGGGAAGGGAACTCCATTGCGATTAGAATGCCGTTTCTTTGCAATATTGAAAGCTTTACCAGCTTATCTCGCCCCTTTTCCATATGGATATTTGCATAATTTACTTGGAAAAGTAGGATGCATCCGAAGAAATCTGTGAATGAATTATTCGGAGTTACTATTTTACGATTAGGTAGCTGACTTCGTTTTCATATGGTTTTTGCGTTAACTAAAACATTATGCTAACAAACTTTTTTTAAGTGCCAGAATTTAAGAGTAACAATCTTTAACTTATTTTAAAAATAATTAATAAAAATTAAAATGTGTTCCACGCAAGTCCTAATTTATTTTTAAGAAAGTATAATAAGTCTTAGGGTACAAAATTAAAGGATAAAGAATACAGATTTATGTTACAATTTATCATGAATCGGTGCTATTTTAAGTTATTTATTAAGTTTATATATCATTTCACAGTTAAATTAAGTTACATTCTGTGGCGATATTCGGGCAGAAAAGTGGCCTGGAAAAGGCACCCAGGGAGCAACGTGCTTACCAATTTATTGCACGTATTGAAAAAAGCGTTGGCAGGAAGGCGTCGTCTATGACGACATTGCGGCATGTCGGAGACAATTTTTCAATCAATCGGTCACTGGTCCACCATAGGTGGTTGCCTTCCTTTTTTTTTTATTTCAGGACTTACACTATTTAGCAACCATCATTGGTTTTAAACATCCACATCCTTTATTTCCGATAGGTGAAGAGGTTTTTGTTTGTTTAAATGCTCTAATCTATGAACCTATCAATCAGATTGCATGTACTTGATGTTTCGGATAGAGTATTTATAAAGAAAAGATAAAGGAATACATCACGCTAAAAATTTACGAGCGGAGCAGTTGCCAAACGGCTAACGTTTGAACGGAGTGACGATTTACGCAAAATGGCTGGCATGAGTTGGACGCGAGAAGCCCAAAATCGATCTAAGCGGCGTGCAATGAGAGAGGACTATGTCGCGACGGGCTGGTGATGATAATGAAACAAATGCAGATGAAACTGCAGGTAATATACATAGTTAAATAAGTCAGAACTTAAATCACTGTCTGCCGTTCAATCTGGACAGAGTGACTTGATATTTCATAAATTCTTAAATACAATTTAGCTATTATTTGATAATAATAGCTAAATTGTATTTATGAATTAGAATTAGAATATTTAAGAAATTATACTACGCTCTTTTATGATTAAAAGAGCGTAGTATAATTTATAACTGACTGATTTAAAACATATTTTAAAGTAAACCACCCACGTAGTAATACATAAGTCTTTGACTTATGACTACATAGCAATTGTAATATACCTAACTTTATTAAACGGAAATACAATAAAACTGTTTAACATTTACGCCCTGTTATGCTAATACAGTGATGTTTGGCATGCAGACGGAGTGCGACAAGTGAATTAAAAGATTTTCTTCAGGTATCAAGAATAAATTAAAGTTTAAAAGCCATTAACGACTACCTACTCTTACAAAATTAATGGAAATACATTAGTTATAGCAGCTTTACAAGAATTTTAACAAAAAGAAATTTAATTAGCGCCTTTGTAATGCAAATATTACTCACATGAGAAGTCTGGGAGCATAAGTTGAGAAACAACGAACAATTATAACACAGATAATTTTATGTTAATAATATTACCTACACAAATATTTGAGTTACTTATTTCAAGCCTAATTAGTGCAGTTAAGAGGCTTGAAGTACAGTACAGTGTGCAGTCAAAGTCGTTTCTCGCTGAAAAGCACAAGCACACTCTCTGCTTTGGTATCCACCAAAGCAGAGAGGAGAGGAGACGAGAGGTGATGTGTTTTGAATAACCAATCAGATTTCGTTATTTCCACATCTCTACGCTTAGCTTCAGTGGAAATGGATCAAAGCGGATTTTCTATAAAATTTTATGCCGCGAGCGAGCAAGTGGCGCGGCAGAGCGGTGATGTGTGTAGTTCGCGGCCGGGCAAGCGCCCGATTTACTTTATAATTTCTTTAACCCTCTTCTGTTAAGATGAAAAAAGAAAATTAAATAAATCAGCGTCAAATCTACTCAAAGCCATTATTAATAGATTGAACATTTTTGTTAGTTTAGCTTTATATTGCTGGTTCAAAATTATGCAATTTCTTCTATCTTATGATGTTATTTACTGTGTTCCAGAACACAGCAACAGAGTTGAGCATCCACAAGAAACGATCGTATATAAAAAATACAACGTAGCTGTTAAACTTTCATCAGCGGTAATTGCGTTGCATGTGTGGCGGCATTACTAAGACGTCCCGAAGCAGCGGCCGCCACTGTACTCCGGAAGTGTTCTTCTCGCATCCACTGCCCTATTTATAAGCCGTCTAACCTATACGCATATATACAGTTCGAAGGCAAACGAGAAAATGTAAAATATAGAATGCATGTAAGTACGGCGCGTTGTGTGCCTCATTAGAGAACTTTTGAGCCAAAAACGAAAAAAAGTTCCTGAAAGGAAAATAAAGTGCAAACATTTTGCCGGATATTTCGTCGAATTGTTTGGAAAAATATCTGAAAATGTCACTCGTGAATTAATAAAGAATTTCTTTCATTTATTATTGGAAATGATTAAACAACAAAAGCTTTTTCTCGTGATCCATTAATCCACGAACGTAAAATTTGTGACGTATTAATCTTCTTTTTAATTGATTTCGAGGAATGAAGTAAAGCGGATGTTATAGCTGACATAATATTTTTTTGTATATGTCGGAAATATTATGTTTAATTTCTATCTTTGTTGTGCTATATCTATAAATTGTGGGACCGAAATGGAAACATGAGCTGAGAAAAGAATAACTGCCACAGTTTTTTCGTTTTTATATTGAGGAACCCTTTGTAAAAATATCCAATTATATATATTTAATGTGTGTAAACGCAGGCGTTGGGTTCTGTAACTTGATTCAAACGTGTTGTGTTTCTTATTGACAAATCCATTAGGTATTACTCGAGTTCTGGGGGCATGCATAGAGTCGGAACAGAATGCATTCACAAGTGCTCACTGGCTTTTGACATATGGTGTAAAACATCAAAAGTTGGATTGCGTATCATATTGCGTTACAGTACATCGTATTTTCGAATGAGTTAAAATAAGCTGATCGATAAATATGTGAGGTTAACATTAGTATTCTATTCGACAAGAAATTATGAAACAATAATGTAGTTTGTTGACATTTCCTGAGGCTATAGGCTATACCGTGTAAACTTACTTAAAATTCACTGCTAGTAAAGACGTTTCCGTTTTTCAATTTAGCGCTCACTGTGGACAAAGCGAAAGTTCAACACGTAACTCAAAACCGCACCTATGCGCTTACACATTAATCAGGAATAAACTAGCTTTGTGGACAGAGAAAGAACACAGCGAAGTAAATCTTGAGGTTAATGAGTCTACCAAGCCGACCAACAAAGGACGGTGTGTAATAAAATAAAGAAATTGTAAAAAAGTTACCAGGCACATTACCCACGTGAGTAGCAATTATAGATGAATGTTGATAGTTGTACATAGATTATTTCTGTAAACATACGCCATGACACTAACTGACACGTATAAGTATTCGTCAGTGTCGTGCTGTATGCTTACAGAAAGCGAGACTAAAAGACTTGACGTACATCAAAGCCAGTACAACACACGAAAAAGTATGCCATCCCAGGGCCTACAATGCGGTAAAATGTACTTTAGCAAGTGAGTTAGAAAGAAATACATTATAGTTTATAATAATATAGAAGATACAAATAATACATTTCAAATTTAAACTGATTGCTCGCGGCAAACTAATGACTGATAGCCAGCATTTCATTGTATACTGAAATTAGAATGTTATAAAATGCGAAAGAAAAAGTTTCAAAGCACATTCGACAACTTAATAACCTTCATCAGTGGCTGACGTAATTACCGTAAACCTTGAACGTGTATAGGCTGAGGTCAAGGGAGGACTGAAAGCTACATCCTGAATATAAAAAATACATGTCATTTCGCACCTTAAAAAAATTGTAATCAATATATAAGCCAAATTCTTCAGAAAATAAGTCTCAACTACCAAACGAACGAAGGGAAACTTTAAAACGTGCGCGTAAAGTTTAAAGCGTGATAATCTGTCGATGTTACAATGGAGTTTCTATACGTACTAGGTATATGGTATATAATCGACACATTTACTTTCCAATAGTTTGAAACTATAGTTTCTTTACCGCCATTAGCCGTAGCATCTACAAAGTTAAACGTTCGGTAGTTAGCTAGGTTGATGTTCTCAAGTATAGCTACTAAGTGTTTGACTACACAGGCTGAACGCTTTGATCTTAGGACGTTTGAGAAAACTACGTATAGGTATAGATATATTTTGCTTCGGGCTGTATGGTTGTAGCCGTTGCTTGCCTTTATAGTTCGAAGAACACGCAGTGTTACATTACCCGAGTATTGAAATACGAATGCCGTCTTTGTGTCAGCAGATCTTGAAGTTATTTTGATTTTTTCTTCAGTTATAGGATATAGATAAACTTTGTTTTACCCTTTAGTGGATAACAGAACGACCTTTATAGCTTCGTGGAGTTAGAATTGCAATAAATGCAACTTCTAGCTTTAGCAGATGTTTATATAATGTAAGTATCATGCAAATTGATTCGATATGACCAAAAATACTCGTAAATGTCTGTCCAAATAATTTTGAGTGTTTTTGTTTTATATAATTTTTATTAAAATATAATATGCAATTAATGTTTTTCTTTACTTATTTATTAGAGAAAAGGTTACTCTTATTTGTTGATCTATTACAAAAGCAATACACATTATCTTAATGATGCTTAAATAACAGCACATTCCAAAGAAAGTAATTAAACACGGACTTAATTATACGAACTAATTATACATATTTAATTAATAACATAATTTAAATGTCTGTATGTATGTATACAAACATTGTAGTTTAATATAACAACATGTTCTCTACGCAAATGGTATCAAACCGGTTCGTTAATATCGACTGGTTTTTGTGTAAAAGGGTTCATGTTTAAGGAAGCGTCAAAACGGGGTAGATAGATATTATGACCAGGGTTGCCAGCCATATATTACATCTCGATAGTCTATATTCTGTAAAACCGATAAGTGTTTTGTGAACAAAGCTTTAAAATAACAAAATGAAATATTGTTTAGGATTAGGGTTAGTTGCATGTACTCTGCAAGTTTTATTTATTTATTTATTAGGATCTCCTACGAAAGATTTACACTAGTAAAAAAACAGTAATTAATAGAATGGGTTTAAAGTCGGTGTACTCCTTCACTTACAGGAAACTACAGCAAGCACAGTGAAAAAATAATAATACCATCAACCAAGCGAACAAAGTTACAAGCGATGTTTAAAATTTAAATTATTAAAAGTAACAAAAAATATAATTAAAAAATTGTTTTGATAAAGTTTAAAAAATACGAAGTAAAACAAAAAATAATAATAAAAACCTTGAGGCTTACATTACATTAAAGCTGTTAAGCATTTCTTACATTTTTAATTGTCTTAAAAAGTTTACGAAGATTATGCTAAGTTCATGTTCGAACAAAATCGATATTTACTAGTAAATTAGTATATGCTTTCAATAGGTACTTTTATTATAGCTGCAAAACCTGTCTCACTTTTTCACACGAAAATTTTTGACAAATTGGTGCAAAGATAGAGGGTCTGGCCAGCGTGGTATAGTAGGCCAAAACCTCCTTTCTAAGGAGAGGCCTATGTCCAGCAGTGGACTGTTATAGGCTGTTGAATGATGATGATGATGAAAGATAGAGGGACCATGAAGAATAATATAGACTACTATTCGTTAAATGGATTAATGCTACTTGAAGGCTTTGAAGTAGTGGACAAAATATAATACTCCGAAGTGTTAGGCAACTAAGACGTCCGCCGACCCCAACTAGTTATTTTAAAATGATAATAAAGATAATTAACATTAACTCATACTTGTAAACGCTAACTCCAAGACCAGTAGCAAGTAAAACCCTCTGTATACAACCGGTCATGTAAGTCATGTAACCCGACCGTGGTCAGTAAGGGTTAGTTTAAGGAAGCGGGAATATTCCCACGGAGCTCGCGCGCTTGCGCCCAGCCACAGATAACCGCTTGCGACGTACCTGTAAGCAAAAAGTACATATTAGCTCGCTGTTTAATTTATTAGATATCTATCTATATGGTGGTATATTTAATTTTATGTATTAAATAGCAAATAATGTGTACTAATGTGTATTATTAATTGACATCGATTGGTAGTTTCAGGCTATAATAATTATTGTTGGTGGCAAAGGAAAAGTGTTTAAGTATTAAATACTGCTCGTCTGCCCCCTCTAACATAAAAAATAAATAAAAAAAATAAGTTGAGAAGAGAGCAAAAGCTATTCTCGTTTTTGTTTCTTTTTTGCTTATTATTTTTCCTTAGAGGATAAGGCTAGAAAGAGATTTACCGCCTTATCCTCTTTTAGTTAGCAAAACAAGAGTTGGAAAAAGAAACCATCGCCCAACATGTAAATGATGACAATAATCATCGTTAACAGGAACAATGTATTCAAACCACTTCGCAGCACATACACATTATCATAAGAAACTATGTATATATCAAAACGCACTCAAAGGATTGAACGTCAGGAGAGGACATTATGACGTCACCAATTCTGATGTCCAATTGACAAAGTTTTCTAGGTACCTAGTAATAATCAGTTCCGATAAAACGAGACGGGTTTCTCTAATGTGAGTCGTCGACTTCCTACCCCGTATATCTGTCAGCTATAGGTGTACATCAAAGACACCGTTAACATTGGGCCATTAAACACGCAATATGGAAAATTAATGTGGAATTAGAATTTGTGACATTCGGACTCTCGTCCGATTATTTAACTAACTCATTATTTATATTTAATTTTTCCTATAAAGTTAAAGAACACAAAAGTAATGTAAAAAATGAACAGTTACATTTTTTACATTACTTTGAGACTCGTAAATAATTTATTAAGATATAAAAATAAATATATTCATATTTCTTTGATTATACATGCGCTTGGCTCTTCATAATGAAGAATAAATTGTTATTGGCAGACATTATTCACATTTCGAAATATGCTAATGTATTTAAACGAAATCATTGTCAAGAACGCGCGGGCACATTGCCATAAGTTTTCGATCTTAGTAAAACTGGTTATTTTATTTTCTTGCTTATTAAATATAGAAATGCTGAGTCAAGTAGAAGAAAACTTCGTAATTTTTTAAGGTGATGCAGTTTTGACGTTGCAACAATATAACCTAAAAAATCTTTTTATGACACTAAAGGTGGATGGACCGTGCTTCGCCACAAATGGGCCGGCTCGACCGGAGTAATGCCAGGGCTTTACATGAAACCGGTGTTAAGCACTAAATTGAGCTGATATTTAAGAAAGTGTGTCATATAATAAGAAATTACGCGTATTTAGTGGCCACGGCTATAGTATGTCGTGCGCAGGAAGTCACCGCGTAGGCGGACGTTTAATACGGGCGAGGAAGCGTCGTGTCCGGTGCTACGCTTGTACCGCGTATCGCTTGTCACCATGCTTGCCTCTATCGCTTCTTAAACTTTATGAGATTTCGGTCGTGGAAATCTTAGAACGTAACAATTATTCGCGGTGCGTACCCAGTTTGTTAATGTAACAAGTGCAAAGGCAGATTGTCACAGAAATGCAAGGTAATGTTGATAAAACAACATAGCAATAGCGAAACTGGAGGAAGATAAAAATCAGACGTAATATATGACATGTGATAATTAATTTTTGTTTCTGCACCAATTATCTTTATAGAACCTGTTTTACATATTCGAATTGTAGTGACACTTTTATACATACCAAATATTTTTTTTTGTAACCAAAGTATAAATAAGAAACGTACTCGTACTACGTAAACAAACACCGTTTCGTTGTTTTACTGCAGTCTCTTTAAAGTGATGAAGAAGAGTTGAGTCCTTAGGTTTGTAAAATGTAAGAACTAGAACATTCTAGAGTTTGCGAGATATGTACACATGTGATAGTCAGATTTCAATCACAAAGGATGTGCACTTGAACAGGTCGTGTATTATGACGCATATATGGTGAAAGGTAACGATCAACATCGGACTTAACTTATACTATGGTGGTAGCAATCGAGGTTAGGTTTATTTATTGTTGTGAACCCTATTTTGGGGTTAACAAGAATACTAGCAATGTGTGACCCATGTTATCAGTGGTTTTGTAATTTAATACCTTAGACTTTTGGAAAGATTGGGTTTTTTCATATGTTTATCGTACGTATCGCTTTTTTTTAAGAATATAACTCTGGAACTTAGTGAATTATCCCCCTCTCGTCGCGAATTGAACTGGCTGAACCGTCAGCTGCACGTTCTCACCACCCTCTATTCCATACTCAACTCACCTATTTCCCCTTCCTACCTGACATACTCATTTCAATTTCTATGTTCCAATCACAACAAAACTCTCCGTTCCTCAAAAAATCTACGTCTGTTATGCCCCACTTATACTTCCGCATGTGTCAACTCTTCGTTCCTAATCTAATCTGTCCTCCTCTGAAACGCTGTATCTTTGGAAATCAGGATAGCACCCAGCCGCCTCTCATTTAAGACGAAAGTCCGAGCTCGAATTCTCTACATAGCAGATTCATCACATCCCTAAAGTTTTATATAGTGTATTCTATGTATATGTATGTAACTCAGTAAGTATATCTGTATGTGTATCTCAGTATGTATATATGTATATCTGTCGCACTGGTTCTGTCCATATCCTTAATTATTATTATCTCGTTACATATAAAACTTAATTTCTAGTGCACCTACTCAGACATTTCCCCACCACCCAAAGGTAGACTGGGAGAAAATGCCTGTGGCATTAAGTCCGCCATTGTACAATGAATTGTTGTTTTTGCAAAAAGAATTAAATAAAAAAATATCCTTGTACATATCTACATGGTAAAAATCGCAGGACTTGACTAAACTTGTTAAAGTGAATATGAAACAATTGTAAGAAAACGAGCGAGCTTCTGAGTAGTGATGATGTGTAACATTCACGTTAAACTCTTAGCGGGCATTTCTTTGGCTTTCTATTACATATTTCCGTCCCTTTTCACTAACTCATTCCCTCAGATTGCAGGAAATCCAGAGTAAAGATGATCACACACTACAAGAATAATAAATTACTCGGTGACAAGCTAGAAGTACTGTTGTACTGTACTACCAGTTCTGTCAAACATATTATCTCCGTATACGTTTTAATTTGTTTCGGAACAAAATATATGTCAAAACTTCTGCAACTGGTTATTTTTTAAATTATTCCTAACAACCTCAACTTTCAACGTTTTTATCGTGATGTATGTGTAATTTACTTTGGGTTGCGATTGTTCTATCCCTAATTGTTGTCATATCCGGTCTATTCCCAAGACGAGCGATAGCAAGAATAGCACAATAGCTAAAATTCCCATAAGCATGTGTTTTAGGTTGTCTGTTATTGTTGTGCATACTGCGAAATACGTTGAAAGCCCTCATTGTACCTTTGTCAGGGTGTAAACATTGACGAACAGGCCATCTCGTAGACTTTGTAACTGTAATTAAAGCCTTCGAAAACAATAAGTGCTCCCTTCTAAAGGTTCTGTAGAAACCTTAATTACAAACAGTGAAATTTAATCCACTGTCTACGATACCATTTTGGCAATATAGCCACTGGAATCAATATTAACTGTTGTTTTGAATTATATTGTTGTACATTATCTGGTCGGCTCTGCATTTGATGTATGATGCATGTGATATCCATATTTTGTAGGTAAATGTAGACGATGATGGGAAATACATATTTTTATATCAAAAATGTTTTTGCGTAATATCATTTATTATTATTTCTACAATTCTACTTGCTGAATCCAGAAAGAGATCGCTCTTTAGTCAAATTGCGGTATAATAACATTAACGTATGTTTACCAACAGATTATAAGAATCCGATAATCTTGAAACAGCTGAACAGATTTTCTTGAATTATAGCCAATCTCAATAAAGTTACATTTTTTTTTTCAATAATTACAAAACAAAAACACAAAAAATAATATTTTCCATATACGTATGGAAAGACTAAGAGAAAGACTAGATAATTTAGACGTATCTTAATTCTATTTTCGTCTTTGTATAATTCAATAAGACTTTTATCAGCAACTACGGGTAAAGAATGTTTGCTTACCAAAAGGGGCATAAGTGCTCGTACATACTTTTTGTAGCACTTTTGTCCTGACAAAGAAATTCGCCTCACTTCGTCTATTTAAATCGGCTAGACCTTCAATAGGTGCAGTGCAGTGTTAAATACAATCAAACGTAATCAAACACGTTTCGATTACGGTGGCTTTAGTAAGTTCCCAGTATGTTTAAACTTGTCGTACAGTTATCTGATTACGATAATCAGATATTCTATATTTCTAAGCGTAGGCGTAGCTAAATTTAATACTTCTACAGTGCGTCCATTATTATGCGGTGGTTTGGTATTCAGTGATTAGGTGAAATCGATTGATTGATGATAAATAACCTAAATTATCGTACTAATTACATAATCGTTTGATTATAAAATCTAAGTATCTCGAACTTTTCGATAGTCAATTATGTGTCACTACTATGAATATAAATGTCAAGAAAACTGCTCGAAAATGGTCCAGTGATGAACGTCCAGTGACGTTTATACTATAGTCTGATAGTCTGTATCTGCTCTCGAAATTTTACCTTAAGAGCGGTTTCGCACTACGTCCGATCCCAATCCGAGAAAATACGAATCTAGAAATCTCGAGCTGAATTTGGATATTACTTTTCGCACTACCTTCTACTCCTACTATTATGCTTCTTTAACTTAGAATGACATAGTGTTAAGATCTTTATCTGTCAGCGGGCGGTCTTAGCTTTTCAGAACCTATATGTTACTGTATGTTTTTGATATTACCTAATATTGCTCTATAATAGTATACTAAACTACGAACGTAACTACAACTAACTTAGTTTAAGCATGACTAGTATTCTGGATTCTAGTATATCTAGTATTCTAGTATTCTGGAGGGACTGGATTCACATGGTACGTGGAGCATTCAGTAGTGTTCATTTTCACATCCTCTTTATCGCAAGTTCTGATTCAATCATGCACGCCCATAAAATAAATTATTTAATGAAAAAAAGCAATTTAAAATATTTAAATTTACGTCTTTAAGTGTAAATTAATGACGATACAAATCTCTAAGATGTTTTTAATGAGAGATTTTATCATAGTGATATAACATTACAAAACTTTAACGAAGCTGCAGGGATTCCTCGTTATCTTCAATAAGCAAACCAGTCTACAACCGTACCCTTAAGCCCAGAGTTGATGGAATATGCTTGGTAAAAAATTATTAATAAAATAAACATAAGCTAACCCTGCGTTGCCGCTCTGCGTGTGCGCCGCATACAATTGTTCCGATCTTAACAGCTGGTACCTGCGATGATTATCCACTAGGCTTGCCTTTCGTCTTTCGTTACATCTAAAGTAATTTAATCAGTAATAAAAATGAATCTTCATAGATTTCCAGAACTTCATGTCTTTATTATTAATTTCCAAACATAAGTATTGTTTTAAATTAATAGTTGTTACTTCGTTAACGATCGTATTTTTGAGTCTGGCAGTGCTGATGCTGATTTTTTAGGTTTATATTGGTCATGCTTTTTATTAATAAACACACTTTAATTTCATTACAGAACAAATGCCAATTTTGCAAACCAAATGTTCAGGGTAGAGTAAATAAACTTTGGATTAAAAATGAAGCAAAAATCATGACCCAATTAAGAAAAGAATTCGGTATGCCTTAGTACAAAGTATAAATTTACACCAACATACATACACACACTTAACTCTGATGGGACTCTGATACCAATAAATGTAATTATTAATTTTAAAACATCGATTCTGATACTGAATATCAAGAGTAGTGTCTAACATTCCCTCGAACAACATTTCTAAATGTAAAAAGTAATCGTAATGTAAAATGTAATCGTTCCAAATCAGTTTTGTTAACTAACGCGTTTCGATAGTTATCAATACAAAGTTTACACTTATGTCTAATTATCTAAATGGTTTCGCTAATGCCGATGGATGTTTTTCGACGACCGCATTGTTACTTAATGTGATAGTGTCCACAAAAACGATACGACGTGCATTAGACTAATTAGGGATTGGAAAAATCACAAAGTACGAGCAAGATTATATGATATGACATTTAGAACTTTGTAATTTTTCGTACTGTGAATGAGTATATCAGGGGTTTGGACACCTTTAATCGATTATTTTATAAAAATAGACAAAACAATTTTGTTGGTATTGTCAACCTCAGTTTGTCAACGATTTTCTTTAATAAAAACAAATATTTGGAAAAAATCACCCTTATATTTGCGTAGCTTTATGGCTATCAACAATTTAATGAATTGGTGCTAAATTTTAACCCCTGCACTCTAGGAAAACGCAAGAAGTTTGTTGAAGATTTAAAGTTGTATCATATAATTCTTAAACTTTATACACATATTTTTAAAATAATTTAGAAATTGCATAATTAGGCCACACAAGGAAATGTATATACGAGCGGCTAGCGGTCTCATACGCTGAATTTGAATTATGTACAACAGATAGCTGATTGGTACCTTGACACAGTCTACAATCAAGGTCTAGTCACATACAATAGTCATAACCTAACACATACGCTCATAAAAGCATCCATAAATTGCACGTGTATATTCATAAGTTGGATTTGTGTATGCACATGTGTGTGGTGTGCCAAGGACCTTTCCAACGACAAAGAGTAATCGATCCGCGTGAAATTGATCCCTCGATCCAAGAGAGCGCTCTGAGAGCACGCACTGCGAGCTACCATGCGTCAGGACTTGTGTAGACATATTATGCGAAACTGGTTTCTTCACACTGATTTTTTTCGTGATATTTTTGATCTTAATTAGTTTTCGTACAGAATACTTCACATTCAAATTAACGTAGCGTTTTGTAGCCCACTGGTCAAAGTTTTAGCGATCATTTGTAATCACACGTATTTTCGTGTGATTTTAAAGTCGGAGGTCTACTAAATTGTTTCATTTGACTACAACATACAACCATAGACTTACTTTAGTTTATCATAAAAAGTTATCATTTATATCTTATTTATACCATACTATCATCAAAATTATAAAACCATCATTTGAGGTTATGTTGCTATATATTTTTCTTCTTTTTCATCTAAATGCAGACTTGAATAATTTTACATTATTATAAACATATTTACATTGAGATATGGAGGCGGGAATTGCATAGTCATGTTTTTTCACACATACGCACTACTAATAATTTCCTAACCTAAATACACGATGATACTGTGCTGATTAAGCTTGACTGAAAATCGACTAGAACAGGGTTTAGTTGCTTGCACAAAGACACCAGTAAATAGGAAGTAAATGTTTATTAAATGGAATCCAGAACCACAGTAACCCATTTAATTTGAGCTAAGAGTTCGAAATACTCGACGAGATATAGCTCCAACATGACTCAGCTAAACCTGCACATGTCGCACATGTCGCGCACATCGTGCCCCTCAACTGGGGGACACATAATCCCCTGTCTATCTCAAACACGTTTCACCTCATTCGTTTCTCGAACAAAAAATCTCCTATTAGACCCACTAAGTTCCACCGATCGATGAGTTGTTTGTGACTTGACAGACTTGACAGTTTTTAACGACAGTGTGAATGTCATTAACTCTTTTTATTGTTGTACACTTAAAGGTGTTGTATAGAAAGTTCATACGAATAGAGGGCACAATATATGTGGATGTCATTAAAACAATGTTATAGCAAACAATAAGTGTTAAAGAAATACATTAATTAAATTTACTAAATATGTACTCTAATTATATTTATTTTTCGTGTGAGGCAATTAAGGAGGGAGTACTGTATATTGTGGTTAATGTTGCATATCAATTAGATAACTAAAGGAAATTACCCATACCGTAATCAAATTTGAATAAAATCTTAGATAATGATAGCGGTATCATTCGTTATCAAGGCGCGAGACTTTATTCTTAGCCTAATAGGTGAAGTTAATCTAACTAATAAGGATTTCAACTGTGAGAAAGAATTTGTTTACTTTTCACATTTCATCTTTTTAGTTAAGTTATAGAGACTCGTTCTGAAACAGTTGTTTCCAGTGCAAATAAGGGAGTGTATTCATGGAAAAAAATATATTTGAGTCAGCTACTGTTATCGGCGAGGAAACACTGGGTATCTTCAAGTGATAAATGAAAATAGTCGGCGAGGGGGGTTGACTCCCGCAGTGTCTGCACACATGGCCTCATCGACCGTACAATGTGGCTTATGATGTAAGAGTTGGCGGTGATTACCCACGAATTATGTTTTATTAAAGGCGTCAAATTTAGAAAGTACAAATTTACTTGTATATCTTTAAGATATTATGACACTAAATACTACCACTATTAAATAATACTACTTTCGACAGATAGATCTAATAACATCTACGACTCTGAAACTCGCTGTTCGCTTATCCCTCCAGCCTCCCTACCCTGACACACGCGCTCTCCTGCGCTTACAATAATAAGTGAGCGCGCACGAGGCACGCGTCGCGTGTGACCGCCGACTGCCGAAATAATTGTCCATTAACATCGCATACTTGTGGGGGAAGATATGTATGAATGTATCAATTACGAAGAGTGAAGACCCTTGTAGTCTTTCAATACCACGTTTGGAGAAATAGTATCGAAGTGCA
The DNA here is from genome assembly GCA_902825455.1 of Arctia plantaginis. Taxonomy (NCBI): domain Eukaryota; kingdom Metazoa; phylum Arthropoda; class Insecta; order Lepidoptera; family Erebidae; genus Arctia; species Arctia plantaginis. Next base: position 1,596,195 of record CADEBD010000041.1, on the reverse strand, counting down.
TGTATGTATAAATATAAAACACAACTTGAATAGAAAAGTAGCAATTAAGCAGCTGTAACTCAACAAGTTAATTTTTGGAAAAAAACAAAAACCTGATTGCGTAAAAATCGTGTACTTTACTCACAAATTTAATTATTCTTTATATCTTTTTTAGCACTTCTGGTTCCAAGTTACGTTCAAATAAGTTGTATATATTTGTGTAAGACATGCAAATATACATACATACACTTAAAAAACATAACCCTCCTGGTGCAGTCGGGTAAAAACAGACAATTAGGTGTTGCTTTAATGTTTATATAGGCCAAATTGAATTATTACGATACATTGCAATAGAAGTCTAAGACCAAGAGGCATAACAAATGCACAATGACATTCATCTCAACATAAATAACCTTTAAATTCTCAGTTTACACACGTAACAAAATAGAATAAAGAACAATAAAGATTAATGTATGTATAATGGCTTGCCTTTCATGTCCTTTGATGTTTGATTCTCTTACACTTTTTGTTTCGAATTTAACTTACAGTGTATATTTGCTTTATACTGTCACCGTGCCAGATATGAAATATAAATAAAACATTTAAAACTTATTATAATAATATATCTGTACGTCGAACATCGTCACCGGGGTGATATTTAACCAATGTAGCGGATCAATGAGAACGACAGTAAATTTTAATTAAGCAGCGACAAATTGATAGTAATTGGTAAGCTTGCCGCGCGACAGGTAAATGACCGCAATGGACTAGGATTAAAGGGTTGATAATGACAAATCTGTACTATAAATATTGGGTCTACCGCAAACCTGACCACTTTCGAAACTCTTTAGGCAAAACTAACACGTTTAGGTAACCTGGAATCGCAGAATAAATGTAATTAAATAATTGATTTATCTCTTGTATGATGTTTTTATGGGTTCTGTTTCTCAAAAAGAAAAAGGGACACTTATACTCTCATTTCATGGCCTTAGAAAAGCGTGAGAGGGAAAAGGGGGATATGGAGTTGAGATTATTCCTTAAAAATAATGCCGAAGCTGCAAAAAAGTGAAACTTCTAAGTCAACAAATTAAAAGTTAACGGTGTTAACGGAAAAAACCGAGTCTTTAATTTTTTGTTTTATGTCTGTATTGTCTTTTTCTTTCAACATTACCTTATCTTTTGGAAATGAGAAATTCACTGAGACTTATTTCGATATATGGAGGAACATTTTAAAAATTGTTTTGACTGAGATTCGATTTTCGAAATCGATAAAGTATCATCTATATACAAATTTGTAGAGAACCTTCGGTGTGCGAGGCAGACTCATATTTCTTTAGAACATGTTCCCTTCTTAGTCAATAAAAATTAATAATATTTATTTTTAATTGTATGTAGTAAAATATACATTAAGTAAAAAATATCTTCACCTGTAACACTATATCTACGAAATAATAGTTATACGTTTACTTAATGTTGCTAAGCGTATGACGTGAAAAATGTGACAATAGTTTTTTTTTGATGCTAGGTTAATTTATCTCCAATCGGTCGTCTAGCGCTCTGGTGTTCCCACATACCAACCGACTGACGCTCTTCATATTTTTGTGATTCGTTTATTTTTCTTCATAACGAATGAAAAAGTGTTTTGAGCACCATCATATATCAGTATCATAATAATGTAGTACTTGCAACTGGTGAACTTAAAGAGTTGTTGATACAAGTTCTCTCACTACATACATTAAAATATGTTAAAGACGTCCACGATTACACAGCGTCTTCCTTGGCGTTTGTATTCTTTATTACATCATTCTATCATAGGGACATGAGTTGAGCAGATTTGCAAAGTTACCTATATCAGTATTTTTGTCAGGTGTCAGGAGTAAACGTAAGTAAGAGTAACTTACTTAAACGCAACTAAAGTTTTCCTAGAACAAAAACTAATAAGTATACATACTATATGGGATTAATGAAAAGACAGGTTTTTGGCATGGCTTCAGACGAATTACTCAACTAGCGTCGCAAGCAAGACCACAATAATTCTACTTTAAATTCTAAAAAAGCCTATTTATAAGCAAGAAAAACTGAACGAATCAATTACCACTTTGTACACCTCAATGTTTGTCGTTTAATTTAAAAAGCCACTCAAAGCCTTTGATGTGGCCTAAACTTAACATTCCCGGCATTCCATGGACGCGTGATATCGCACCGTGATTTGTGTGCCCCATTCTGTTTTCTCATTTCGTCCTTTATATCGTGACAGTTATAGGGCTGAACTGAAAAGCTATAGCGGATAATATTAGTTTTATGAACTCCTTATTCAAATTAAGTTAAAAAGATAAACTTTAGACTTCTAAACAAAAGAAAGGCAAAAAACCTGTCTCATAAACTGACAAATCTATGTAACTAGCGATCACGTTGGTTGTAAGAGGTATAAAACGACATAAGTAAAAATTATGGTGATTTCATTTTAAATAAACTCACGCTTACAACATATGTTGACTGTCATTGATCGACCTCTAATTTCGAGAAGGTATTACAACGCTACGCGTCAGTGACTTGCCCCTTCGCACAATATGTACGGGGCCATTCCGCTCAATTAGCCACGCCGACCGGGTTTGCTTACTCCACAGACGCTGGAACTGTTGTCGGCCGCTTTGATTAAAGTTTGATTGGGAGCTGTCACTCATTCCACAGATTTAGAACGCTGTTCACGCATCGATGTCATATAAAAGCGGTGGCAATTTTTGATTGATGCTGATTTTTCAGCTATACGTGCAAATTCTCTGTGTATTGATTATTTTGTCAAGCTTTTTGAGGAATGTACAATAATTTGTTGTGCGTATGGTTTAAAATATAAAAATTCAATTAAAAATATTAGTGATAAAGAAATTCAAATAAATTGTGTTATTTTAATATAAAATTTAGTCATTTGTTTTAGATAGTGTTTTGTTTTTGTGAAATTGTGGTAGTTTTTGGTGCCATGAATAAACTGAAAAGTAGTACAATTTTCGCTGAAATACCGCTGCGTAATCAACACAAAACATTAACGACATGTACGGGCCTAACACTGCTTGCAAAAACACTGTCCATTTTGGTTCAATCCTTTTTGAGTTGAAGAACGAGCCTCGCGGCCGGCCCGTAACTTTAGTCGACAACGATGAATTGAAGGCGAAGTAGAAGCAGATTCAATACATCTACGGCTGAGCTTGCTGTGGGCTTTGAAGATAGTGTCAAAACAACATTGAAGCACTTGCGTCAAATCGGAAATATAAAAAAGCTAGATAGGTGGGTGCCACACGAACTGAGCGACCATCAGCGAGACCTACGCGACGAAGCATGCATAGCACTACTGAATCGGCATAGGAACGAGGGAATCTGAACCGCCTGCGTGAATCTGAATCTGAACTGCCTAAATTCTTTACCTGCGATAAAAAGTGGATCCTGTACGATAACCGTAAGCGTTCGTCTCAGTGGTTGAACCTGGGTACAGCACCTAATCAGAAGATGATGTTGACTGTCTGGTAAACCAGTGTCGGACTTGTTTTTTACCGAATGGCAAAACAGTGACGGCAGATATCTATTGTTAAGAATTGCAAACAAAGATGGAAAAGCTGGCAATTCATCAACCTCAACAATTCAACAATCGCTCTTCCCCATTGCTCGTCCACGACAACGCGCGAGTTCACACCTCACGTCTGACCATCGTAATCACGCTCGCTCTCCGTCATCTAAAGTACTCACCGGACCTTGCTCCAACAGATTTCTACTTTTTCAAAATTTAGTCAATTTGTGAAGTCGGAAAAATTTAAATACCGGAGAGGCAGTACAAAACGCTTTCGCTGACTTCATTGCCTTCTGTCCAGCAGACTTCTACAGTAAAGGGATAAACAAACTGCCATCAAAATGGTAGAAATTTTATAGATAATTTGAGCCAATACTTTGATAAGCTAAAATTTAAAAAAAAAGGTATTTTTTTATATATTTTAATACAAATCTCCAACTTCATAGGCAAAACCTAGTATGTCTGTGATCTATCATTAGATTAGTATCATACTAATTTTGGACGATTTATGACTATTAATAGTCTGATATGACGATGGTGTATGTCGATTTTTCAAATAATTACTAAAATAATTTACCTGTAATTATAAGATAAACTGTTCTTTTTTCTTCACCGAAATGTAATTATGTGAGTGAAATTTATCAAGTCAATTATCCTTAACTATAGTAGATAATTCGTTGACTTAACAAACGGCAAAATAGTTACCGCAATCGTTTCAAAAGAAAAAAGTTAAATAAATGATTACCTAATTCTTGTAACAGGCAAAGTTATAAAACTTCTTCCCCGTCGGCCGTCAGGGGAGGTGAGGGTATTATGGCACAGCTTCCCGACAACTTTTTATAACTCGTAGTAACACTTGGAATGAGTCAGTGTTAGGTAATTTCTCCCCTCAAAAGTCTGTAACTGTTGCGTAACGGGTACTTATTCTACAAAACTTAGTACAACAGGTTATATCAGAGGGATTTGTATGGTTTCGACATTGTAAAAAGTTGGTTTACCCTCAACTCACGTAAGAGGTCAAGTTTCTTTGTTAAGACATATTACTTAACTAATTTGTTTTTCACCTAAAGGTTTTTTGATAACACCGCTGATTTTTATTTTCCTCAAACCTAAGATTGTAGAGAGTTAAGGCTTACTATTTATGGATATATACATTTTATGTACAATAATGAACGCGTGATAAAAATTAACGTCTTGGAAATGATACATAGTTACTGTCGGCGCCCTTAACAACCAAAATATTTAATTAAGATTCTCATAATGACAGTCGGTGGCACTTTAAACTGGTTTGATTATCAAGATGTTTCCAACTACTGTATTTTTTATTTACACGTCGGTTTTTACTCGTTGTTGTAGACTAAGATTCTGAATAACTCATTAAAAATTCTTACTTGAGTTTACATAACATTAATTCATCTAGAAATAAGAATATTTCAATCTCCAAAACGTAGTTCAAGTTAAATGTTCTACTGTTTGAGTGTTTTTTAGGAAAGGCAGTCCATGTGACAATGTTTACAAAACATCCAGTAAAGAAATAGAAATATAATAGTTGACTGCATCAGGTGTTAAACTTGACTAGGTATGTATTTTGACTTTGGTATTCTGTCAATATTTTTTGTTCTTAATACTGTGCAGCGGGCGGCACACCTATAAATAATCACTGATATCTATTGAATAATCTATAGGTTGTTTAAAAGTAACAGTTGCTATTGTGTATGAACTTTTAGTTAAGGGTCCAGACTGCTAAACACTACGAATCATTACGGCAAGAAACCGTTTTTAATCATGGTGATAATAGAACGATTATCCTATTAAGCTTTCAAGTGCCGTTTACTACTACCTAACTTCATTGTATTCAAGTCCACTCTGCAATTCTACATAGTCATAATAATGTGACATCCTGTTAATCAGTTAAATGGTATTGTCTCTTGCGTTTTCTTTTTTAAAGTTTATTACATAAAATTTGAATAGTGTCTAAATTATGCACTTTTATCTTTCTGAAGTTTGTAGAGTTTAATTGTGCGTATTGAGTTTCAATTTATTTCAATATCAGTTTGTTTTAAACCCAGTAATTAACGTTTATGGACGTTGTTTTCATTAATCCACACAACACTGAATCCCCTAAAAAATTAACTAGGCAAACAACTGTTTATTGTTTCCGGTGCATATTGTTTTGACAGATGCTGCCATTGGTAGGCCGCTGAAATGAATTACCAAATTTACTGTGCGCTCAGAGAATCCGTTCAGATCAGGATACAAATCATTTTCGTCCTTGTTGCCCTTGCTTAGTGCTGTAATCATATTACAGCTTGATAGTTTAACAGGGCAACGTGCGTTGATTGTTGTGTATAGAAGGCGTGGTGTCGTCGTATCTATTTTTAGGTTTACGAGTTCAGTCCCCTTCTCCCCTGTGTCCCTTTCATGTCGTGCTTCATCCCTAGTTGGCCAAATGTGATGGGTCTCACGTAAACGTCTTGTTGACTAAATATACAGACAGTTACAGAAAGGTGTACTTACTAAAATTTCAGGCACGTTATGTAAGGCCGGTTTATAGATGATTGGGCTATTTTTTTAATTACTTTCGTTTCAAATTGCTTTACTCGGTCGGTACCACAAATTTGAAGTCAATTTCAATCGGTTTGTTATTTTTATGCAGACTTTTCTGAAACATCTAAACATTACATAAGCATTCTTGGTATTATACATAGACAGTTTCATTTATCTCAGCTCACTCCCCTACTAACTAAAATAACTATATTAACTGAAATATTAACTTTTCGGTGAGTTATCAAGTTCAACTTATGAATTTCAAAATAGGATTTCTTGTGTTTTGTATTATTTACGGGGTTATACTGTAAGACTATGAAATAAAACAAAACCTTTCTGTAATTATCACCTCTAAATGTATCGTTCGTTGTTTATTACTATTTTGTTATTATAATTATCAAAACAGAAGAGTATTACAACATATACAATGTTTGCAATAACGATATTTGGATTGATAATATTTCTTTGATAGTCAAGAATAGAAGTCAAGTTGACATATAATATTTTGTCCCCATACCGAACAGTGAATATTTATAACATAATCGTAAGTAACGTACCCCATAGCGTGTTCTATAAAGAATCCCGCCGAATGGTAGCAGTATAAATTGCGCGAGACACGAATCAGCTCGATCTTGACCAATATTTCGTAGACGTGACGTAATCGTCACAACTGTGAATTAACCCAGATAACATTCCACAGTTTGTAAACGTGTGGCTGAGCATCACAAACTTTTATCTCTACTCTAGAGTGGTTTTAACTGATACGTTTCTAGTCCAGTGTTATCGAAGTGTGGTTTCTGTTAACGCGACGTATTATTAAGCAAGAGTAATCAGACATCAACACGCACCAGATGCTTTAACAGGAATAACAATCATACCGAAAGATAGCCCAAATTCTTTGTCGATAATAAATGGTAATAGATAATATACCTATATGTCAGTAATAATAAATGGTTTTCAACTCAAGCTGTACTACGACTTGCGCGCTAATTTGTGAATAATGGTAGAAGAACAATTTAAGGCCTTGTCGGTGACGTCTGGTGATGTCGCGCAACAGGCATTCTTTTCAAGTTTTCAGGATATTTTATATCACTTGTGGTATCTATAATGTAATGCCAGTTTACAATGACCCAAAAAGGCCTACGAGCTTCAGAAAGCGTGATCCTTTAATCAATATATAAATTAGGGCACATTTCTGTTGTTTCTAGTATAGAATCAAGAAGAATTTAGGACAAAGTTTAGAATGAAGATCAAAACAGCTATGAACACTACTAATTGTTTACTGGTTTGTTTTAGTGAATATGCAGTGGCGTGGGCGACTGTAATCTAAGCGATTAAGTGTAAATCTTGCCCTTTCTATGGTGTACCTAAATAGAAAATACTGGTATTGCTATTGCACGTAATACTATTTAATGGCCTTGGAATACTTTTTATTAATCTCTAAAATAAAAGATCGAAATGCACAAAGTGGGCGGTCCGTCTACAACTGCAGTAAAATTAAACGGTCTTTATCAAACAAGTGAATGTTCAAATTACAATTATGCAGGTAAACGATGTGCACAGTGGTATATCGCGTGGCGGACTGAACAGTGAGCGCTGTACCGGGAACAACACATGCAGCGATTTCTCCGAAAACTCATTACCCCGCACGCGTCACGTAGGGACCATAACCGGTTTTATTAGGTTTCACTGTCGCGCCCTAAGTCGGCCGGAGCACGAGAGTGCGCGGCCCGTCTGTACCAAACTTTGTTTAACGCCCACCGACTTACGAACCAGATGTTGTAGTTTTTGAACTCATTTACGTGCCTAGTCATTTAAATAATTAATCTACTAATCAATACTAATCGATATCTATACTAATGTAATTAAGCTGAAGCGTATCTATTTTGTTTAGTGTTAGTTTAAAACGCGATAATCTCTAAAACTATCAGTCAGGCTTAATTGATTTTTATGTACTGGATAGGGTATTTATTGCGGATTAATATAGGCTATACAATATAAAACTAAGAAGCTTAGGACATGGCGCAGTGATCATAAACGCTAGGATGAAATTGCGGGGAACGGCTAGTACCTAATAAAAACTTAAGGTAGTTTGAATGTGTTGGATTCAGAAAATCTATTTCCAAATTACAAATACAAATTTTACAATACAATTTCAGATAGCCTGCTCTTAAACGAAGATTATACTAGTGATAAGTTATGCGAAACGGCGAAGTACAAAGAATAAAAACATTAATAAACCGAACGCTCACAAATACACTAACTACTAAAAGTGAATTCATTCACAAAAAATACTATAACACGTTATAAGAAAGGAAATGTCGTGTATTCTGCAACCGATGTGATTGATTATGATTGCAAAACCTTCCCGTATCAAGGCGTTATTTCCTTTCAATAACAGATCAATTATATTAAAAGCAGCTTGACTATTTAAATTACCCTTTATTCTGTTCTACTTATTGAATCGATACGTCATCGTTACCACGTTATTATTTTTCACATCTCGTACGTCTGCACTAAACTGTGCCAAAAATGTTTTATTTCATCGCTCTACCGTAACTACCTACGTTTGGAACACCTAATCCTTTAACGTCACTAACATTTATTACTCTTTTTATCTTTCTTCTTCTTTTATCTTTAAAGAAAGACAACTCCCGCATTAGGAATAACTATATCCTGTGTCGCGGGAGACTTTACTAACATGCATGAAACGGACACAAAAACACCCAGACTCAGAACAACAATTTGTGGATCACACAAAGTGTAGTCCCATGTGGGGATCGGACCCATAGCACTTAGCATAGTAGTAAGCGGCGTGGAGACCGCTTAAACCACTACACCGTCCGTGCAGGCTACTATAGGCGTACTATTGTTAATGTAATTCATTTATTTGATTACCCGATGAATTTAAGCTATTGAACATGACAAATTTAAATGTCTTGGCTAAATAATGCAGTAGCAACAATGTTGAAAAAATTAGAAGTTAATAAAATGTGTTAATAATAAGTTTAATTGTTTTTTTAAACCTAGAAAGTTGTAGCACGCATTATTAAGGTATATAATTTACTAAACTAATAGCACGGCAGTTAAGTTGTGATTTTTCTCTTCTAAGTTATTGCGGATCGATGATATGATCAACTTGTTATGCAGATCAAAACAAGATATCTTCCGTTTAGATTTATTTACAGACTAGTTATTAACTGCAGCTGCTTTAAGGTAAGATTGTGTGGTTTAGTTAAAACAAGATTTGCGTTAAACAAGAATAGACGTGTGCCAAGACGGAAGCTCGAAGTGCCAACGACCACACATGCCGTAGTCGGTTCATAACTTTATACTTCACGCTCTAATGAGTCATACCACACGCATTTCTAATGAGATAAAGCTTTACCACATTTCAATATACACGCCTTGTAAAGTATTTATTTTTGTAGCAAACTTTAGAAACTACACAGTTCGTAACTGAATGGAGCTGTTTGTGATGAATAACTTTACTAAATTTGAACACAGGATTATTTAACAGGCTAAACTTATGAACACTGTTTTATAGTAGTTAAGATCTACCCTTCCTTATTCTTTTTTTTCATTTTTTTATCATTCACATAGGTATTATTGAAAAAAAAAGGTTTTGTAAAATAGCCTTTATTATGACACATTGAAAAGGAGTCTCAATGTGTACATAAAATTTCGTGTCTGTAAAGTTGAGTAGGTCCCTCGTCTGGATCCATTCATCAATTTAATTCTGAACTGCATATATAATTTTAACTAAGTAGCAAGTGGTTTTAATTCAGGTTTAAGGATTTGACACAAACAAATATTGCAAGTTCAGTAAGGTCTGAATTTATTTCAAAAACCGCACTGACAATATAAAAGTATAAAAAGTACCTTAACTCTGGTAGTAAGTTCACTCAATAGCAGAAACAGCTCTACAATAGCAGCGCTTAATTCCCCAGTCAGACAGTTGTCATTTGTGTAAAAAGCAGCCTATTACTAGAGCACCATACCATCTTTTATTTCCTTAAAAAACAATGACAATAATAATATACTGATTTTTTCTGCGGATATGAGTTGACACGAACGATAATTCAATTCACCATATCCATCATAGTATAAAGGTACAGGATAGTACAGAAATTACAACAACTCTGTTCTAGACATGCAAACGTGCCAAAAAATCAAAAAATCAACTACCACCTTTTAAAACTGCTGCATTTCGTGCACATTTTGGAAGTCTGCGCCCATGATAATATCTGGGGAGGGTTTCTTTTTTCCTTCTATTTTGTTTCAAGCATCGAAAAATGATTCATAGCTATATTCTAAATATACCATGGGTGTGTTGTATACAAAATTAACGATTTTTTTTAACTTGATCTGGAATCGATGTATCCAATTACATGAACTATTCACATGACAAACCCGGAACGTGCAGAAGGGCAGCCTTGTTATTATCAAGCATAGTTCCTCTCCCATACTTACATGCAGTAGATAGAACTCCATACACCATATTATTGCAATAATGCATGCATTTATGACTTATGCATGACATTTAGATGTAAATAAAACATTGAAAATTGACTTAGGCAGTAGTGCCATGTATGATGAATACAAGTACTAAAAAGATATGAATGTTCATGTTCTGCATGACAGAACAATCTAAAAGTTTAGAGTTTATATAGTCGTAAATTATATTAGTGATATCAAACTTTAAACATTTGAAGTATTTAATACGTATAACTAGAATAGAATATCGCCTTATCGCTAAAAGAATTTTGTTACAGACAATCTTTGGAACAAATCGTAAAAAAAGGATGAATTTTTACGAATTGCCTGACGTTTCTACCTAATTACAGTGACAGTAGTCACCAGCTTACTGATTTTCACGGCCTATTTCATCGTTTCCGTAATATAATTTAAATGCATTTATTTCAATTAAAATGTACAAATATTTAACATCCTTCATTGCGTGAAACAATCCCTAAAATGTATCAAATATTAGTTTGGAAGCTAAATAGTTTACAAAATCAAATTGGCCGAGGATCGGTTTACGCAACTTGACACCCCAGGGATATCGATAACTATTAGTTTTGGGATTAGCTCTCGCTTGATGTGAATCTGTTAATTGCTGTATAGGTATGTTTTTGTGAACTTCATGATTGCTGTTGGTAGATAGGATATTGTACAAAATGATACGAGTTTGTTTGGTGCATCAGTATTACAAATTAGTGCACCACATATGACTTGCGTGTAATGAATATGCATTAAATTAAAACGCTTTTAAAAAAATAAGAAGTTGGCCTTATCTAACAAATTGTTGTAAAAAATTTACATCATTTGGCAACAAAGAAGCAGTGTAGAGTGTAGTAGTAAAAAAAATAATACATATTTTGTTTCAAAGAAAAGCACTTGTTCAACAATTTGATTTCTTCCAGGCAATCATTAGACGGAAATTCATAATGATTGCCGTAAGGAATGAACTATATTCGTTGTTTTTTATCAGCGAAAGCTAAACATAATTCACTTCTATGTGGAGCTCATTTGAAATACATTGGATAATGGATTGTAATATTCAAATACATTATGTATGTTCTTTCCTAATAGTTTGTATCCGACAAGATTTTTATTTAAAGACAGCTTTTAAAGAAAACATCAGTCACACCAGAATACATTTTAAACTAAACTAAGTCATATCTAAACATGGCTTATCGAAGCTGTTTCAAACATCACCAACGGTTCGCAACAAGCTCGCGGTACAACGCAAACTAACTTCTAAAATTAATTCCAACACCATTGTAAGGCCGCATTTGTGGTATGTTCTAGAAAGCAAAAGTACTAGGTTTGCATAGAAGTGAAGGAACGTTAGCGGTGCTCGCGTAGGCTCGGTGCGTCGGGCAGACGGCGTGCGGGGGTGGATCGATACCCTGGCCGCATTGTTGCCCCAGCTCACACCCCCCTCGGCCCCCGCATACGTCGGTGCTGCGCCCCGCCCTCGGCTTGCACCCGAAAATTCGCCCCATTTGATCCTGAGAGCGCGAATCAATCGCTTTTGTTGCAGTAACTTGATGCATCACCCTAAAGGGCGAAGTCGACTGTGTCATGCAATAACCTTTTTACGCAACCGTCGATCTATGTCCTATATTAATACGGATGAAAATTGTTTACAAGGGTTTGATTTTTTCTATAAACAGCTGTTTACGACAACTGTTTAAGCAAGCATTGTACCAGTCGGCATAAAAGCAAATAAAAGAAGAAAGCGTAGCGCAGCAAACAACGAAAGGAATGGCAAACTGAAGTTTATTACAGAATGAAACTCTTAATTAGAGGGACTAGATATTGTTGGAGAATATTTTACAGCAGTCGCTCTGCGTAATTAATTTCCCGATGTAAAAATGTTGTAAAAGTGTGCATGAATAATGTATTGCATTTCACTTTCACATAAAAACAGGTTTTTTTATCTTTGAATTTGATAGGAGACATATTTGAGTATCGGAACACAATGACTTATAGTGCTCAAAACAACTATAATTTGTCACAGGGTGCGTAATTTGTGATAAGCTTGTGGTTTGATAGAATAAAAGTTGATGATGTTAATATATCATTATTAAATGTTATGCAAAATGAGCAGTTCACTTGTGGATGAAAATATACAACATATTAATAAGATTTGCAAGACTCAGGTGTGTTAACTACCTACGTCTGTTTAGCACACAAAAAATATTTAAATAAAAACTATTTTTCATCATCGTCGTTAAAAAAAAATTGTAATAGCTCAACATAACTATTAAAAAATAAAAAAATAACTATACGTATTACAAAATATGGCTAATTACACTATTGTCATAGTTCAAAAAGTCTAAAACTTATGTATAGTTTAGTTTCTGTTACTTAAAATGCATGAAAGTTCGAAATTTGAATTCCCACTAATTAAAGCTTAAGTTACCAATCATAGTATCAAAACATAGCTGCATTATGTGTACGAATAAGTGTAATATAACGTCACAGAGTGAGAACATGAATAATACAGTCTATGTAAACACTACACACACGTAGTCTTCTTCAGTCAATACATTTAAAGCACCCATAAAATATTTCATACAAATAGGATTCAGAATTTATAAAATTTATTTTCTGTCTTTCTTTACGAGATCTAAAAAGTAAGGTTTAAAGATATGACACGACTTCATATTCGACTCTGACACGTCATTATATTTACTATCGCCTAACACTTTGGCTCAGCTCCGGATTTATACATTATATGTGGAGCAAGTTTTAGTGTTATTAGTTTTTTAATATAACTGCTGAAGTGTTTGCATACACGGAGTATCAGCGTGTACAGTTAGTTTAAGGACTAACGATAAATGCACTCCGCCATTAAAGATAAGCCCACACCTAGCTAATAAACTAAAATAAGGTAACATTAAACCTCGGCTTTCAATATGGTATAGGTGATTGTATGGTACGGGTGATTACCCATTACAGTTTAAGTGTCCTATACACATGGAGAAAATGATGTAAGATATATAAAGATAATGTAGGTAAACAAATGTGCAGTATAGACATATAGCGTATATGTTTACACGTAGCATATAATGTAATGTAAATATTGAAATAATAACAAAAAGTAAGTATGACAAGATACAAATCACAATAGTTTTGTACGACTTGCCAGTCTATTGTATTGTATTGTTTACGGTAAAATGCTTTTTGAAAGGACCAAAAAAAAACTAACTTCATAGCAAGTATAAGTAAGAAACTAAAAACACTAACGAGTAGGGACGCACTCCATAGTATTTTTTTTTAAATATTGAAATAGTTGAATGGCGTCTGTTGTGTAGGGTGTGCCGGTTACATACCTGCTGTCATTGTAATTATTCCAGAAGAGATTTTCCGATACGTTGTTGCCATGAATAAGTAACAGTATCATAATGTCTCGTAATAATATTACAAGACGTGAAATTAATTATTTAAACTTTGTTAGACTTGACTTGTTTTAACTTAGTTAGACTTTACATTTGTCGAGTTTAAAAAGTGTCTGTAAAAGTTAAGAAAGATCTGCAGCAGAAATAAAGTTCCTGGACTGATGTTACAACGAGTAATGTACCTACCTACTTAATATAAAAAGCCCGTTTACACAGATTTTTGACGCCTTTTCTTTACAAAATTATAACTCTACAACTACATAATTAAATATGAATAATTATATATGATAACTAAGAGCATAAATATGTGGGACCCAATTTTTTGAATTATTCATAAAATATTCTGTTTATAGACCAAAATCAAGCTTCATTTCTGATTCACATATATACTTAATATACCTGTTTAATTGAACTTAGGGTTAACAGGAAAACAACGCGCTTTGTAATTGAAGGGAACAGAATTGGATTATTGGACAAAGTTATTCAACTTTGGATTTTATGTTTAACACACACTCGTATGTTCAGTTCAGGGAAACTAGCACTTTGTCATATATCATTCGTATATTTTACTCGTGATAGATTTCTTGGGAAATTTAAATGCTCCTGAAGGTATTTGGTTCAACAAGTGTTGACATGTCGAGAGTTTTTAAGGAGTAACTCAAATTTCAAGAACATCGAGAGGTACTCCTAAAAACGCGAAGATTGTAACCCGACCCTAACGTTAAAATACACACTTAAATTGGAAAATAGTAAACTTAGCAGCGGTACGCATTTGCCGGGTCGTAATACTCGTAATATTCCATTAGCCCTTTGGCCCTTCGCATCATAAATCTTTGGAGTATCGAGGGCTCGCAATTAGTGCTATGTATTACTTAAACATGCAAAGTGATGCTCCGTCGAGTCGCACTCGTTGAGACCTATAAACTTATCACTGGTTTATATTTACGACTGTACAAATCTTGAATGCTGTTTACATTTAGATATTGAATTTAGATGAGGAGTGGTCTGGTACTTATATGGAAGGTAGTACCTAATTGCAGCAAAAATGAACAAACTAGTTTTCTGGTTAAAGGCAACGCTTTATTTAATTTACTGAATACTCGTCCTCCCATCTTGAAAGTGGCTTTTAAAAAATTAAGTTTCTAAATAAATATAACTTTTTTAATGTTATTCAATTCAGTGTTTAATTATTTTGTAAAATTGTGTATTTTTTTTTTGTTACTAAAACCAGATACCGATTAGAAATGCGCTACACAAGTACAAACAAAATATAGAACCGTATTAAAAGTAGTTAAATGCATCTTTGACATTAAATGCTTCATCAATATGGTTGAAATGAGATATCTACCAGTTGCATCTAATTATGGGATATTGGTTTATCAGTAAGCGATACATATGCACACAAGCTGACACGAGATAACGTGGGCGCTCGAACAGGGACGTCGCACTCCAATCCCTGATAGTTGTTCAGTTATCGGCCAGTGGGTATATAAATAAATCACATTCGGAAAGGGCCAGATAAAGCAAGGCTTATTGTTAAGCTCTGGTCCAAGTTACAAGAGAGAGAAAAACGCGTTTTATTGAAGGCAAAAATTAAACTTTGAACATATTAGTCTCAGAATATTGTCTGAACTTTTATTTACAATACAAATTAAGGAACGTTAAGTTAAAGCACGTTAACAAATTAAAGAGGTTCCCTTGATGTATTTATAACAAGCGTTTTTAGGAACTTTTACATTAACAATATATGTTAGGCATAATAAATGTAGGTACATAATAAATATATTTTTATATATAATCATCTACATACCTATTAAATAATATCACCAAGCCATTTGCGCATGCCTCACTTGATTTACGGATGTAAACGACAATAAAACACGACCAAGACTCGATATCTACGATTTGGCAAACTGCCAAATATCCTAAAAGCGTGACCAGGTGACTAACATTATTATCTAATGGTTCGATAACATTTGTTTATAATAAAAATGTGTTTATACACTTAATATACGTATACCTATATTTATTTGTTTATAAGTCTTTGTTTTTATTTCGAACCTATGATTTTATTTAATAACTAGTTACTGCATCTAGGTATATTTTATATCAACGAAAATTAAAAGTTAAATATTGACTGTCAAAATTGGCAAAATATTATTATCTCCAATTTCTGACATGCGGAGCTTAGCATTCAGCTTACACAAAGTGTGAGGTTAATTTGCATTTTTACGCTTTCGGTAATGATCGTCATCTAGTATTTCTTATTAATCGTTTAATTTCAAAACAATTTCAAATTAAGCAAAACATAAGATTATATGTTCCAGTTTATTGACCAACATTCTTTAAGTCAATAAAACAAACATGTTTAGTATTAATTTGTTATTATAGCAGTGAATCGCTCTCGCTCATAAAACAGACATTTAAAGTTAACTCAATAACTATAGCGTTATAATCATCAACGTATATTAACATTAAATTTTCAAAGGTTATAGCAATAATGATTAAAATTGTTGAAGGCGCATGTGTTTGTAACGTAAACACTTGTCATGTCATACTAAAAATGTGTCGCCATTAGGTCGATATTTATCACAGTAATTAAATTTATTCGATACATATGTACGAGTTACAAATTTGTAATATTTAAAATAAATTGCTGTAAATATAGTAAAGGCTGTGTAATTCAAATCGCTAAGTCCAATATTGTGTTGCGTTATTTGAGTACAATGTATGCACTATAAACCACGATATAAGAAAACCTGTTTAGTTACGACATTAACAGGTTTCAACGACTGAGGATATACCTATAACTCGTTAGATTTCACCGTAGATAGGATTAACTAATATATAGGTACTATTTACAACCACGTATGTACACATTGTAATTATGTTTTAAAAAAGTATCACCGTCTAGAATGTAGGTGCATCCCATTACCTCGTGACGATTTAAATAACCATTTGCCTTTAATTTGTCACCCTCAGGGGTGATACTTTTTCATCAAATTCAATCAGGACCAATTTTCTAAATCGGTCCACAAAAGACGCAATTGTAGACAATAAACAATAAAATACAACCGATTATAGAACCTCCTTCTTTTGAGTAGATTAACAACAGCCACGGCAGGGCTCAACATATTACTTCTGTTATAATCAATTGTGATTACGGACGCCTAAATGACTTACGATTATGATATCTTGTATAGCGTGAGCTAACTTTGTCTCATTCTTCTAATAATGACACATCAACCACTACTGCCACGATCAATCATACCTGAAACAAAAAAAAAGAATTCTGTTAAATCAACATTCAATAGTTGATCGTGAAATACGTACGCAGACGGTAAAAAAACATTTTCGGACGTCTCGTTTAGTTTAAAACGACTATACAAAAAAAATATGTGTATATTTCTAACTTTACTCATGAAACCAATCATCTTTCAACCTGTCATTGACGTGTCAACGGTACGTAACAATTTACCAATGTCTGTTGCAGACTTGCCAACAGTCTACCGTGGGCCGTTCGACGGGGACATTCAACGATTCGCGATAACTGACCTATCGCAACACAGCTCAACTATTCGCCAAATGCGTCATTCTACGTAGATACGCGCACGTGGATAGTCTTTCACTAGAATGTTTGTTTGAGGAAATATATTAAAACTACATCGCAATTCACATTAAGGCAATTACTTTGATTGAATTAACAAACAAAAAGATAAGCCTATATTACTATCAACCATTAAAGACGGATAATTTCTAATAAACAAGGGTTAATGAAAAACTACAATTTTTTTGATATAAAACCATGTTTTGGCCAAAGTTTTCAATACAGAAATATAAAGATAATAGTCATCTATAATGATGTAAAGAAATAATAATGATAATCGTTGCAAAAAATGTTCTTTTGAAAAAAGACATACGACAGCTATGCCAAGTTTATTTTTTAATAAAGCATTCATTCGGATAAAGTAATTGAATTTAAGAAAATAATATAACTGCTTTGAAACGTCAAAATTCATTATGGAGGCTGTGGATACAACAAGACTTTAACACATCACAGTGAGATATAGATATACATATACCATAAGAATATTAAGTTAAACTAATAAGCTTAAAGTGAAAGTAAAAACAGAATTATACATAAAATAGATATACATGTATTTATCCGATCAGATACTCGTTAACGATTGTTTGAATGAAGCTAATAATTCTTTATGAAGGCTAGAAAACATCTAAGGTCAATTGCAAATACAAGTAAACAGTTCCGTCATCATTACTCGAATATCGGTAGACAATTTACAAATTTATTCTACTGGTTTAAGGGCCTCAGAGTTGTAATAATGCAATGCAGCTGTTAATATACAGAACAACCACATTTCTAATGAGCTACAGAGATCATTAAACCTTAACATTTCTCTAAATCGCAAATTACTGCATTTTTATGGTCTGTTTCCTTTTAGATATCTTTCTTATAAGTAAGATTTTTATATCAAACTTAACAATTTATACTGTAGCTTGTAAATGTTTTAACAGTGCGAATACAAGATTACGTTATAAAGATCCACAGAGAAATTCCTTATGGCTTTTATAAAAACAAATACGCCATTGTTCATGCTGTTGGAAGTACGCCTTCTTCGAAGATCGACGATGCCCGCCACGTTCGGAACACGACACCGATTTCCTGTCGGAGGTCGATGTCGTTGTCGCATACGCGTCATTGTGTCGTCCATTTGCATAATTAAATAACATTATGCATTCATTCGTTCAGGTCACCCCTACAAGTACTGCCAAAACAAAGCTCGTGTGCACGTTTACAAGAAATAAAATGAAAAAATCACATCGCATCGACACAATCGCGTCAACAGTTCAATTTGGAGGCGTATAGTTGTTTGGCGACAATAAGGGAACTGTTTAGAACCGGAATTAACGCTCGAGAAGTTCTAAATTAATAATCTTGAGGTGGACGCCCGCATAGGAAGTACTGAGAGTAAACATTTATTGCAGGGGCTTTTCCTACTCTATTTAGTTCGTGGAAAGACAGGGGTGTTTCGTGGAAACCGAACAGTGGCGGGTATACCCGACGTTGCCCGAGGAAAGCGAAACCTCCCCACGTTTTCCCCCTCACCGTGGGCTGAGGTCTTTGTCCCCGAGCGACCCAGTTAATGACCGCACCGCCCCCGCAGACGAGGCACATAGCCTCGTTCTGATATAAATACGCCTACTACACTTGACCTCCAAAAGTTTTATTGGAAAGCACGTGCCTTAGATCGTGTATTGTAAACAAATAACTCTGTGATTAATGTTGTATTCGGTCTGTAAACATTAGTTGGACAAAATCTTGAATGTTTTTCGATCTTCTTATGAAAAGCTCAAAATTCCAAGTTACCTAGTGTCCTTCGCTATGTTATTGTTGTGTAAATAAAGGTTTGTAAATTGAAAGGGTTTGTCTGTCGGTCATATCGTGCGGTAAACTAGGTAGGGGAGAAGGGAGCTGAAGCAACAGGTCGCGAAACAACGTTTTAATTGTCGGCCGATAAGCATCGACGTCACCCGAGCGCGACACCTACACGAGGCCGACTGCACCAAGGTGCGATGACCGGACCCTAAATGCATTCACACCGCTCACTCCGTGAATCTTTTTAAAAACATTGCATAAATTTACAATGTAATCATTAACTTCAAGGGATTGGAATTTCAGTGCTCATAGTAAGTATTTTTAAACAAACACTTTTATGACCACAGGCCAGGCCTGTCCTATCTACCTGTCGGTTTGACAATCGTGTCAAACAATTTTGATTCATTGTATAAGTACCTAGATAAATTAAAATACTTTCTGTATTTCTTCAAATGATAATACTGGTGATAACATAAATAATTTGAATACCTTGGGTAACATAAAGCGCGTTCATTTGATTCTAATGTACTTTATTATTCTCAGGTAACCTAATTAAATAAACAGTAAGTTATTCCAATGTAAAATTGCCACCAACGTGATAAGTGAAACTACTTATGTATAAAAAAGATAAATGTTGACCTCTCTTATTAGGTCCTAATATCTACAAGTTTGATTAAATACTTAACTATTGAATAGACATTTCAATGGCAGTTTATACACATTGGTAAACCAGATACCGGTTAGACGAGGGCCAGTAGCAGCAGAACTTTCGTCTTGGTAGGAAATGTGTGTCGTTAGATTAGGGTCTGGTGCCTTCTACAGTGGACGGGTCTGCGGGTATTTATGAATATAGTGATGGTCGGATAAAGTGCCGTTCGGAAAACCGCAATTTCATTTTCCTTTGTCTTGATCAGGTTTTTTTACGTACGCTATATTTTCAGATTTAGGGAGGTACGAAATAGTATATATCGCTGCGCCGGAGAGAATGAAAATAATATCATATACCCACTCAGAATTAAGATTAATCGATAAATCATCATCGAGCCATTTAGGCTGCAGAAGGTGCCAAAAAAATATACTATACATGCATGCATACACTCGAAACAAAACTATCCTTTTGACGCAGTCTGGTGAAAATGTTGATTACGTAAATATTACATTTTGGGGACCATAGAACGCTCATGATGATGCTAAAAGCAAAACCGTTTGTTACTTAATCTCCATTTGAAAGTTGGAAGACGTTTGAAATCCTTTCATATGATAAGCAGGTAGTTTCATAAAGCCTCGCCCACGATTCGAAAACGTAAACGACCGAAGTACTTCGAAATATTCGGTTTGTGGCTCATTGTTCAAGAAGCTTTGTGTCAGCTTACACCAGGAGTTTGTACTCTGCCTCTGCTCTGCATAAAAGCTCCGAGTTACTAACGCATTTAACCCAATATTTGCGTTTGTTCTCTTATCAGTTGGAATTGATGTTTGTTTAGGATAGTTTGTGTTGGTACGTTTGTAGAGGCTGGGCAATCTTATCCGGGTAGTAGGTAATTATCGATTAAAGTAGTAATAAACTGAAAACACGATATTATACAAGAAATACATTCTATATTCAATAGCATGCGAAATTTGAATGATTCCGTTATGAAAATATCTTCATTCGTTATGTTTTTCTTAAAATAATTTCAAATCTTTAGGATTTTTTGATTACTCAAATAGCTATAAGAAATGTATAGATGTCACTAGTGACCACTGATATTACCACAAGTGGTGAGAAAGCCTTAAAAAAACATAAGCATATAACAGCATTAAGAGTTTTTTAAACCACTCTTTCCCAACCTTTAATAACTATAGATACTTGGACTATTATTCCATCAATGAAAGAGATAAAGAAGTTCTCCCAGATGACAGATAGCCAGACAGATATGGCAACATTACGTGGTCGCTACACATGACCTGTAACACCCAGCGAATTTGTATTTACGTGACGGTTTCAGATTTTATTTTAATACCGTAGCAACTACCTATTTACATAAACATAATATAGTTTCCAGTAACATTAATAATAACCTCAGACATCTCACACACGGCCGTCTGATCCTAAACTAGGCAGAGCCTGTACTATGGTAACCAGACTGCTGATAAACTTATTTATATATTTCTAAATACAAACATATTTTAGATAAATTACACCCAGACACAGAACAAATGATCGTGCCCATCACAAATGAAATTATATGTGTTTCTGCAAGTAAATCTTTTTAGATATTTTCGTAGTCGTAATAAGTCGTAAAGTCGGACTTTACAGCTAGAAGGCGCCAGAGCCACACAATTATTTATCCTGGGTGGAACTCGAACCCACGATCTATGGCTTTGTAGTTAGAGTCACTAACCACTAGGCCAACAGTCCACATAAGTCAATTATAACAACATTATTAGTAAAATATACGATGTTCATGCCCCTATGTGGTCTTCTATATTCGGTGCTATACAGTAGCTAGTTGTACGAATTGTACGATATTACTTTACGAATGGACTTGTCAACGTATAACAAAAGTCATGGGATATGTTATTACTGTACAGTAACATGAGAATGCGGTGCAGGTCATTGGTAACTCGTAAATACCAATTTGAGGCAGACGTGTAGGGTTAACGAAACCCAGTTGAACGTAGACCTTTGTTTTATAACCATTCATATTTAGTGATTGATTTTATTCAATGCGGACGTGCTAAATTAATAGCTTTATAGCTTATAACCTATACCTTTTGAGACTATTGGTGGATGGTAGTGTATGATTGTGGGTTTTATATAGTACTAGTTTTTGCCCACAGCTCCGCCCGCGTGTATGTCGGTTATCGCGGTAAAAAGTGGTCTATGTTACTCGCTGATAATGTCGCTTTCGAATGGTGTAAGAATTTTTTAAATCTGTTTAGTGGCCAAGTATGGATTATGAGTATGGCTTATGCTTACGATGAAACTAATGATAACAATAATAACTAGAAAGAATCTAATTATAATACATATTTGTAAAATTTATATGTTATGACTGGTACATACATAGCTCTCGTAAAACAGAAAATTTCAAGTGTTAAATTTAATTAAGTAACACATACCGCCCGCGGTGTTCACGATATACGAGTACGCACATAAAATACTAGAATTACGGTAAATGAATCATAAAATGATGCAGCATTTGGGTCCGGTTGTATTGTCTCATTACGTTTACATTTATATAAAGTCGTCAAATAAATTAGTAATTAACAATCACCGTTTCATTGTTAAGTGTTGTGTACTGTTATACAATTATTTCATTACGACTTCCTCTACAACATAAAACTATTATCACTAATGGTAATGTAAAGCTTCCCTAATAAGCTAAGAAAGATTTTCATTAAGTTAAGAAAATGGAAAGAAAATATTTTTCCATTTTCTTCTTCTCGAAGAAAAAGAAAGTTATTTTAATAGGAAGAAGTGTCAAACAGACTAATAAATATAAACCAGGAGTCATCTATACATTTTAATGTTGTACAATTTCATTATTTTACAATTTAGGTGCTGAAAGTATAAAGGAGTAGAAGTAATAGATTTAGAGAAAGACCCTTGATCAAGAGGAATCTGTTTGATACTTTTTATATAACTGCCCTAAAACAATGCTGGTTATGTTTTTAAGACGCAACTCAGATTCTGACCAATGTACGGGAACACAGTATTTCATCTACAAAAATGCTTAAACAGTTTCCATAAATGGGTAGTTTGGAAGATTAATCATAGATTGTATTAGTACTTATACAAGCCTATAGGGCTGCTTCAGTGGTTAAAGCGACCGATGGACTTACAAAATAGGTAGTAACTCAATTGCGTATGGACCGTGTGGTGACGGATTAAGAATACAGAGTGTCACCACCCCTATTCATCCGTAAGGGTGTCGTAAGAGCCGACTAAGGGAAAAAACTACGCAGAACTACAGCACTGCAGAGAGAAGAAAACTTGACACAAAACCTATACCAACCCGTCTGGCCAGCGTGGTATAGTAGGCTAAAACCTCCTTTCTAAGGAGAGGCTTATGTCTAGCAGTGGACTGTTAAAGGCTGTTGATGTAATAATTGCGTATTAGCTATGATTAAAAAACATTATTAATGAGTTTTACTGTAATACTTGCAATGAAAACATTATTCCGTCCTTTATATATTGATGAGAGACTGAACGAGTGTCTCTGTAATTGTGTGTGCAAATTAAATGGCGGTCTCTGTTCAATAAAACAAGTTGCAAATGTTATGACCACTTGTTGATCATACTTTACTTTACATTCTAATGTCAAGGTACGTCCCGTAAAGTGTGTATACATCCATTGTTTTATCTGCATTATTATAGAAAATGACATGTCTATTGATAACAATTAATCGCGTCATGTCTTTGTATAATATTTTATGGGTTAGTTTTCAAAATTAACTATTCATTTTATTAAACAAATAATGTTTTCTCCTTTCTAAGGAGAGGCTTATGTCCAGCAGTGGACTATTATAGGCTGTTGATGTGTAACGTGAATGTTTTAGATATGTAATAGGAGTGGTATGTAGATACCTACTATATACATTGAATAGTAGATATGTTGGTTAAATAAACATTTGCGCCCTTAGATCTAGTGTTTAGAGTATCCGTTGTTATTTGTTATAGGCAAGAGTATGTAAATTGTCCGTGTGGTGACGGATTAAGAATACAGATTGTCACCACCCCTATTCATCCCGTGGTTGTTGTAAGAGTCAACTAAGGGAAAAAACTACGCAGAACAACAACACTGCAGAGAGAAGGAAAACTTGACACAAACCCTATACCAACCCGTCTGGCCAGGGTGGTATAGTAGGCCAAAACCTCCTTTCTAAGGAGAGGCTTATGTCCAGCAGTGGACTATTAAAGGCTGTTGATGAAGAGTATGTAAAAATTGCCCAAAATCGATTTAAGTGGCGTGCAATGGGAGAGGCCTATGTCCAGCAGTGGACTGCGATAGGCTGATGCTGATGATGTAAAAATTTGATCTTGAACTGAATAAGGTTTACAAACCAGTTTGGAATATTTCAATTTAGAGCTAACTAAACGTGACAAAATGATAGACAAAGCAGAAAATTAGATCAATCAGCCTTAAAATAATAAAGCTATACCAACTAATTAGTAACCACCAAAAAATTAGTATTATTCATCGTGGAGGAGTCCCGAAAAAAGAGAAAACTTACATACCGAGGTGTCGGTAACGGTAACAGTGTCGCGAGTTCAATTGTTTTTCCCATCTCAAAAATGTTTTTACTTCAACAGAAGTGTCGGTAACAGATGCGCGAGTTCAATAGTGTTTGCCCATAAAATACATTTTTTTTTTGTTGTTCAAAAAAGGCCCAACGCGCCTAAAGAAGTTGATAATTAATAAATAGGTGCTTATCATTATCCTCGCACTATTGCCATTTTAATAGAAGGTTATCAATACCTCTGCTAAAGAAATCCTTTTATAGGACTTCTTCAGAGGGTTTCATAATCACTACTTGAACATACGCGCTTGTGGAATATTAATATATCTAGCAGGTTTTTTACATAGCGTTTGTATAATACCACAAGCTGTCATCGACTTATTAAATCCCCATCTTATCTATCAAATCGTCAATTGAGTTGGTCTAGAGAGGCAACATTTAGCGTATTAGTCGGCCAATAAGCATGCAAATCCACAAGGACCCAACACAAATCGTATGAATACCGGTTCGTGAATGTACCTTCTCAGTTGCAATAGTGCAGCTAACTGCATTTGTTGCAACAGTATGCAGAGGCCTTGCATTCGCCGGCCATGGACTGAAATACCAGCTTTCACGCAACAAGCCTGTCTGTATTAGCCGACTAGTTTGTTTAGAATACGAATACTGATTAGATAGAACAAATATTTGTAAGGCATTATCAAGTTGTCGATGTCTATGCAAATATTACTACTACAATTTGTTCAATTGATGATGATTACTGTCTTTACAATTTGTCACGATTAGATAATATTTCTAAACCCGATGTGTTATAATTACAACTTGCAATGGCAGCTAACAATGTATGCAAGATAATACATAGGTATTTACTGTTTCTCACTCGGATTTTTTGTTAGAATCTGAGGTACTTTTGCAATGGTATATTTCTTCCTTATGCCTATAGTCGTAAGAATACCATTTTACTAGAACGTTACAATTTTCCTGACATTAATTTAGAATCTAATACTACAAAGTTTGAATTTTATACGTTAGTTATTTCAATGACAATTTGTAGGTACTTACGATAAGTATAACCTGATTCTGTGCCTAGGACTTTCCCCACACAAGGTAAATCTACAGCCGTCACTAGTACAGACATAAGACTCTCTAAGTAGTAAGTCTTAAGTTTTCATTATTTTTCTGTTTACCTGAATTTAACCCACCATCATGAAATATTATAATATGCGCATTGAGTTGTGATATACAGTTCTACCATCATTATATTATAGTGTTATTGCAAAGGAAAAAACGAGTTTGTTTATAGACATGATTATCGAAATCATTTCCCAACAATTAATAACCTACGCACAAGAGGTTTGATTGTATTGTATACAAGTGTTATGAATGAATTAGTGTCATTACTTCACAGTTCATTATGTACTGTGGGCGGTGATGACACGGGCCAGTTTAACAACGAATGTTTCTCTTGTTAAGATATCAGAATAGTAAAAATGATGCTTGAGAACTGCCACCTGAGCTTCACAACTGACGCAAGAAAGACCGGTGGACGACTTTCGATTTTGTTTTTGTTTAATAATGACTTCGCTATAATTTAAGAATTTCTTCTTTAAGATCATTAGCTTTTTGTTATTTCATTTAAACTTGTATAAACAACTACATGTATGCGATATACAAACACTATAAGTATTTGGGCTAAACAACATTTCTCGAGTTACGTTAAACATATTTATGGTCAGGCGCAGCATATTACAGAAGACTTCGGATAAGTAATACTAATAACGATTACTATTATTTATTTATTTATTTATCAACTTTATGCACACAAGTACAATGGCGGACTTAATGCCATAGGCATTCTCTACCAGTCTACCTTAGGGTGGTGTGGAAATGAGTGTGGAGGTGCACTACCCTTTGGTTGAGAATTATAAACTGGACATAAAAGAAGTAATGATAGCAATACTCAATCATCAATCATTTATTATTTGCATAAAACAGGTATAAAGGTGGTAGAAGAACATCATATAATACATAGGTACGCTGTAATATAACCTCTTAAAGGTGTGCAAATATTTAGTCATAGATATTTAAAAGATTACTATTTAGACGCTCAACATTACAAACACAATTTGAAGAATATATTCATGTCATAAATTTATTCAGAGAATTAATAATGTCAAGAGTGTTATGAATGCTATTAAGTCAGATCAATATAACAAAACCAAAAAATAATAATAAAAAAAAAAAAACAACAATAATAATCAAAGAGTCAAAATAATAAAAATAAAAAAAAAATGTCACATTGTCATGTTCAACATAAATTAAATAACAATGAACGAAATTAATTTGATTTACAATTTGTCTTGCAGAAAATCATTTACATTATAATAGCATTTTTGGCTCAGAATTTTTTTTAATGTCTGTTTAAAGATAGTCGGATTTGACTCCTTTATATTCCTAGGCAATTTATTATATATTTTTGGAGCCATGGCGAAAACACTGTTATGCATTAGAGCAGTGTTTGATTTACACAGGCATAGCCGGGATTTATCTCTTTGCATTCGGCCGTACGCATCAGAAGACAAAACAAATAAATTAGGATTTAGTTTGGCAAACATAGCTACCTCGAGTATATAAATGGATGGTAGTGTCAAAATATTATATTTTTTATAATAGGGCAGACAGCTGTCGGTTGATTTTAGAGAGAACATTGCCCTCACACAACGTTTCTGTACCTTGAATACTTTATCTTTATGTACAGAGTTACCCCAGAAAATTATACCAAACCTAAGAACTGACGCCACCATACCATGGTATGCAGTCAGAAGTGCATGAGTATTAATTACTTGTGACAATTCATGAAGTGCATACACTGATTTACTGACCCTCTTGCATATTTGTTCTACCTGTTGTTTCCATGTTAACTTATTGTCTATTATTACACCTAGAAATTTTGTGGAATCTACTTCATTTAAAGATTGGCCGTTAGCGCATATCTGTAGGTTTTTAATACTAGGAATACGCTGACTAAAATGCATTGTTTTTCCTATGTTAGCTCTTAAATTGTTTACATCTAGCCAGTCGAGAACAGAGTTTAAAGCGTTATTTATATCATCATTATATGTATCCTTATTATTACATTTAATAGTAATTGTACTATCATCTGCAAATAGGGCTATTGGGTTATGGGTTACATTAGGTAGGTCATTAATGTATATTAGGAACAAAAAGCAATGAAATAATATATAAATACCAACGTATACATACAAGAATACATACATTCATATTCATATATATTGTGTTATAAATATACACATACATATATATCATAATACATAAAGTATCATATTTGTGATGATTCCGCTACATTCCGGTCAAGAAGAGCCCGCACCTTCGCCCTAAACGAATTACGACTGGTCGCCATTCTGATATCCTGGGGAAGAGCATTCCATAGAAGTACAGATTGAGTGAGGAAGGAAGAATGAACACACGCAGAAGTGTGGGCAGGGCATAAGAGTAGAAGATTATTTGTAGAGCGAAGGGTTCTGTTATGATTGGAGCACAAGAACTGGAAGGAGGATGTCAAGTATGTAGGCGAGTTAGGAGAGTTGAGAATAGTGTAGAGAGTCGTTAGTGCCCGCAGGTGACGACGCTGACGAATTGGGAGCCAATTTAATTTAAGACGAAAGGAGGAAATATGATCATATTTACGAAGATTAAAAATGAATCGAATGCAGTTATTAAGAAGACGGTCGTATTTGTTGAAGAGATCTGCATTCAGGTCGTAGTAGCACACATCACCATAATCTATAATGGGAAAAATTAAAGTTTGTACCAACATCGCTTTAATCTCGGAAGGTAAAAAATTCTTTAGTCGGTATAGCACCCGCAGGGTTCCTGTAACTTTCTGGCTGACATTAGTAACCTGGGTTTGCCAATTGAGGTTGCAATCAATGAACAGTCCCAAATCCTTCACAGTAGAACTTAGGGGAATGGTTGACCCGTTAAATACTAGGGATGGTAGTTTTTCATGATCTAGCCTTCTGGTCATACGTGGACTGCCTAAGATGATAGCCTGGCACTTTGTGGGGTTCACAGTCAAACCGAACCTATAGGACCAACCGCTAATAGTCTCCAGGTCGCCGTTTATCATGGCAATAGCCTCCGTTATATTATCTGCAGCAGCATTATAGTAAAGTTGCAAGTCATCAGCATAAAGATGGTACGCACATTGAAGATTCTGAGTGACGAGATTGATAAAAATAGAAAATAATAGTGGAGAGAGAATGCCGCCTTGGGGGACACCAGAGTCAAGATCTATTACTATATACGATTAGTACTATTATATGTATTACTATTTTTCTAGAACGGCTCATTTACGGGATAAAAGGTACCTCTTTTCTGTACCCTTGACAAGGGATATAAAAAAAATGCATGCTTACCGGTTTAAAGACAAACAGTAAATTCATTTTCGCATATTTTTAATATTTGTAAGAATTTCCTGATCGTGGATCACCGTAACTCCAACGAGATACGGAAAGGTTTGGTATTGTGTCACAAGCGCCAATAACCGTTATTTTGCTTTTTTAAGTTAATATGCATAAACGCGGTGCATATAGATTACATAGACAAAATATATAACACAATCGAATAATATTGCCTGACACAGATTGGATAATATTACTTTAACATGCAATAATCGAACTAAGTGAGGTGTCTCGAATAATTAATATGGTATCTCTACACAGCAGTACGAGCAGTTTGCAAACAGACCGCTGTAGATTGTTAGTGTAGCCACAAATTGTTTACATTCAGTTCACTCGAAGCTCTAATGGTTATGCAGCTTGTCTACAGAGACATGTACCTATGTATAGAACCTTCTATACGCTCCGGTCGCCTTAGTACTAACCTACTAGAATCACAAAATAACTACACAAGTTTTGTTTTGTTTTGCATTGTCGGTTATTGCGGTAAAAAGTAGCCAATATCCATCCTCCAGAATCAAACTGTCTCCATACCAAATTTATTGTTTCCCCATACAAACTTCCAACCCTCTTTTCACCCCCTTAAACTATGATTTATGTTATAAAAACTATCCTATGTAGATTCCCGGGATTCGACCTATATCTATACCAAATTTCATTTAAATCGCTTCAGCAGTTTAAGCGTGAAGAGGTAACAGACAGACAGACACACTTTCGCATATTAGTATGGAGACCGTCATGGAGAATTTTATTCCACTTGCATAGACAATAAAATCAGTTCAGCACAATTAAATCCACCAACTGAAACTTATTAAATCCTTAATCCTCCTAATTTTCATTTTCTATTATTTTTTTTGGCTTTATAAGCTATTTACCTTTTGTTTGAATCGTATTTACCAGATAGTCGCATGCATATTTCTATTCAATCATTTTAAGTACAATTTTCAACCTATATAAATCATATATAATAAAATGTTTAAAGTGTATCCAAAGTAAGTAAGTAAGTAAGTAAGAAAATTCTGAATAAAAATAAGAATAAACCTAATTTACGAGCTACATATCTGATGTGATACAGATAATTATATTAATAAAGACGTGCTCTATGAAGAATCAATTGTGTATTGTCAGTTGAAAGATCGGTAAACTATAATCTAATAATTTCAATGTTGCAACACGCCTGTAACTCAACGTTCGGTCGGTTGTTATGTCACGTAAACACGTGTGATGGACCAGGCGACCTCCCACGCGACGCGACAAAAACCATTTACATTACACGACTGAATACGGAATACGATATTATATGACATTTGGATAAATCTTTTTTTTTAATCTAAATCGTTTATTGTAAATTAAAAGAATAAGTTCACTGTTAAAGTCGGTATGAGGTCGATGAATGAGTTACGAGTTTAACTTATATTACTTCAGGATATTATTGAGTACTTGCACAGATATATACTTTAATGTCTATATTCTCAAAGGGGTATGCAGAGACGTACTAAATGCCCACATTTTGCCAAGTATAATTTTAGTGCCACTTGCATAAAAGGGAGGAATTGGGGAAATATTAGGCAGCACGAAATATTTGATTAATTTTCTTTGATTTAAGTACTTTTTTGTTGGGGGTATTGTGTCCGTGTGGTGAAGGCCGTGTATTGTAAGAGCCGACCAAGGGAGCAAACCCTGCAAATAGAGGAAAAATTAACACAAAGTTAGTACGTTACGAGTGGGTATAGTAGTACTCGATATAGTAGGTCAAAATCTCGTAAAGAGAGGCCTATGTCCAGCCTTTAAAAATTTAGAATGATTTGTTAAAAAACCTCAACATTTTTACATTTCAATTACATTTATATCCTCATAATTCGTAAACTTTCTAAAAGCATACGACTTCATAATACGGTTCCTTTTCAAAGAGCGATCTCTTGGTGAGGTGGGTCATACTCGTTGCGGTGCTTAGAGCGGACTTTTACGAGTACGTCGCTTGTAACGCTTTTGTCTATTTTTTGTGTTGATAAAAATAAAATAATATAGAAACACATTTGTTCTTCAAGGTTATCTTATCGTATTCATTTATCACATTTCTTATCCAAAAAAGGTGTGAGCATTTTTTTTGCGATCGTTTATATTTTGATTCTCAATCAGTTTATGTGATAGCGCATGATGACACATAGCAAACTGACACACTGTTGTAACTTTAGCAAAAAAAAAATTGTGATCCAACCAAAGTGTTACGACATCACACATCATCACATCAACAGCCTATAACAGTCCACTGCTGGACATATGCCTCTCCTTAGAAAGGAGGTTTTGGCCTACTATACCACGCTGGCCAGACGGGTTGGTACAGGGTTTGTTTCAAGTTTTCCTTCTCTTTGCAGTGCTGTTGTCCCGCGTAATTTGCTCCCTTAGTCGGCTCTTACGACACCCACAGGATGAATAGGGGTGGTGACATTCCGTATTCTTAATCCGTCACCACACGGATATGTGTTACAAGTCACTGCTCAAGTTATCACGACTTGATTAATGCGCAAGTTTGGCGACACGAAGTCAACAAACTTGGTTCAGAAAGTTCTTTCGTAAAATAGATCACATTGCACTTTTTGCCAATTCAACAAAAACAATAAGCACTCTAATAGGCTATACTGTTTTTTTATGGTATAAGGGGGCATACTAGCAGACGGGTCACCTGATGGTAAGCAACCACAGCCGCCCATGGAGGAAAAAGCAATGTTCCTCAACATTTCATAGAAATGGCTAATCTGGCCGTGTCTCAACATGATATATATTATGTATATAATTACTTGACTTAATAGTTTGTTACGTATGTATTTATGATAATTAAATAACTTATACATTTATGGTGGTAATAATGGTTACATTTATATAGAATAAATTATAAAAATTATGCATATGGCTAAAGCTAATTAAAATAAATAGGGATTCAAGCACCTTGTTATGAATACAAATGAAGTACGACAATATAATTAAACCCTGCTTATGAAAGTCTTAATTTTGACTGCCTCGGTGGGGCAGTGGTAGCGTATGCGACTGCTGTGCTGAGGACTCGGGTTCAATTCCCGGGTCGGATCAAATGTTTGTACGATCTGCAAATATTTGTTTCGGAGGTTGGGTGTTTTCTATGTATAATATGTATGTATTAAAAAAAAAAGTATATTAGTATTCTATCAGTCAATCTAGCTTTCATAGTACAAGTTCTGCTTAGTTTGAAACTAGATGGCGTTGTGCGTTAGATGTCCGAAAATATAATTTAATATAAATATAATAATTTTCATGGTAAATTTCATGGTAACATGGTAACTGAATAAGATAGTCCCAAGTTATTATATAAGAGTCTATATAATATTTGATACTAAAAATAATAATGAGACTGATAGCTTAGCTTAGTAGCAGTAGTAGTAAGCAAGAAAAATATTCCTAATAGAGAAAAGCCCTGGTGACTAAAATGTTAATAGTGTTCAGCATGTAAAAATAATATTACCGTATTTAAAAACATTGTTTATAATGATAAATTGTGTTTCGTGTTAGAGCACAGAGTTGTGACATCTTTTATAACATAGTAATATCGGTCAAGCAATCCCTTTAACTTCAGTACCTATAAGTCTACAAAGTGATAATTTGGATACATTTATCAATAGCCACTACCAAGGCACTCCCAATATGATAGATGAGTAAAAAGCAGGCGTATCAGAAAATCGTGACGTGTAATACGTACGATACCGTCAGTCACACCGTGTGTGCACGCCGGCACGACCGAACAATTGTACTAGTATTGCGTCACCGCTCATAGTAATCAGCTGATGTCGGTCGCGTAAATTGAAACCGTTTAATACCTACACACGTAGTATTAGTACCTACATTGTGCGAGCTAGCAACCACACACAATACAGTTCATATAACAATGTTACAGCTTAGAAAATGTGTTTTTGCTTATCTTTTCAAGTGAAGGATATAGGTTATCTTTAGGGTTGCGCGGTAGGTTTGTTTAATGAACTTTATCGTCAATTCCCTTTAATATTGAGAAACATTAAAGATTTCTTTTAACAAAAGGTTATACTGCGTAGGGTCGGCATACGATTATTATATCCAAGAATACCGGAGTTGAGAATATTGTAAATTTTCTGAATAATGATGGACATGTAATACTCCTTCATCAAATTGGAACAGATCCTATTAAGGATATAATGTCATGATGACCATGATAGGAAAAAGGAAAAGGTGAAATTTTCAACTGTAAAGAAATAAAAAGTAGCGGTTCTGTAAACATTAGACCTCGTAGGATGTGGAGTCTAACATCCATAATGAAAATGTGTGTATATATATTGGTGTAAAAAATTCCCAGTTTGCGACGTAGCATCGATGTGGTTCTTTTTCCGGAGAGGGCCACGGGTACAGACCGTTTGGCCGCTTGACCTAATTTGTTCTTAAACAGGATGGGAGGATAGCTAAGTCTTTCCTCTCAGAATTGAGAACTGAAGCGACTACCTAGGGCCTTGGAAAGTTGTTTGAAATGTATTAGAGCCCAATGCCGAAGTCTACTTAGGACTAAAATAAATAAGGGGCCCCGCTTTATTTTTTTAAGTAAGATCAACTGATATAAGATAAATAAAACTTAAATAAATGTTTACTTACATACAAAAAATATTTCTAAGCCCTTCTTGAACTCTCTCATGATCCAATAGAGCAAGTATCCGACAAGGTTTTTCTATGAATATTTATATATACTTAATGCACATATAATGTAAGTATAGATGACGTTAACGTTTGAATACGCTTCGTTACGCTATTCTACATTCCACGCGTGACTATCACTTATTTATAGTAAATAGAGGAAGGCGATGTTCTGAGCTGGATCTTTAATTAGGTGGATAACGATGATGGATGACCGTTTTAGATTCTGCTTAAGATAACTCTGTTAAAGCTGTTGCAGATATTAATTCTAATAGCGCATACGCATGCATATCCACAATTAAAATAAATATATGCGTTACATAAATCTTCATTTGAAGAACATGTTATTGTGTTAGTATTAAAAGTTTTACTAAAAAGTGTACAGTGTAGTGTAGTAAACGTGCCAGCGTGTTCATTAAAAATATTCTGTTAAGATATTTATTTTAATTTAAAGAATTAAAAATCTAGGCAAAAGTAGTTAAAATTGTTCAACTTATCTAAAATTTAACTAAAGGCAATTTGTATTTTGTCAATATACTTCGTAGTATCATCGCTGGCCAACTTTAAAGAGTATTATTGCTTCATAATAAACCGAATCTATTCTTTTTGTTTAAAGTATCTTTGTGTACTACCATAAAATTGTATATAACTTGCTATTATTAAAACAAATTTTAAAATTGCCTAATAGATAACCTAAATTGTTGCAAAACAATGGAAACGTGGTCATAAACTCGAACACTTTTATTTCATAGTCAAATGTTGAACAGTAGAAATGTCAAGACAAAGCGGTTTTACAAAAACTTAGTCGTTCGGAACAAAAGGACATTTCGTTGAAAGCGGAGAAGTGGAGGGAGCTCTGTAAATCAAAGTTGGCGAATAATAAAATGCTAATGTACAAGGAGCTATTGTTTTAGCTGGAAAAGGCAACTGCAAAAGAAGAAATGGTAAGTGCAGAAGTATACGACTCGATAATATAAGTTTACAGAATCGATTGACTCTTGTATATCTCACCATAACGTCGTTCGAACGGTAGTTTTAAAACCCTGTTTATATTATAGGTTTTAACTGATTGCATCGACCAACAGAACGATCAGAGTTACATGTAAGTCCACCTGCACATCGTTGAAAGATCTGCGACGCAGATGGACAATATCGTTTTGTGACCCACTTTGCAGCGTCGGCTATTTTTATTTGGAAATTAAGTTTTAACTACAAGTGTTAATTTTTACTTTATTTAGTGTTTCAATAGAAGAAATGTTACATATATTCATATACAAACATTTGATTACAACCACAGGTTATTATTTCATTGGGAAATTAGAATATAACGAGAATTATTATAATCTATCATATCATATTATTTGGCTATTTATAAATCTATACTACCTATTATTTGAAGTAAAAATATATTCTTGTTTGAATAAAAAATAATCAAATCACTTCTCAATTTATTTCTACAATTTAGTTTCATTACGAATAAACAAAATGTTTTACTTAAAAAAAAAACCTTCTGATGTAAATAAGCTATTAATTTGACACTATGTTTTTGTTTAATAGAGAAATAAACGTTGATGTCATTAAACCAGACTCTATAGGGTCTTATTCAGCAGGTGTCAGTTTAAGTACTGTGTATTTACACCACCAAGATGTTTAAGGGTATTAAAAAAATGTTTTTATTACCGTAAAGTAAAAGGTAATTACGTCAGGTGTGTAGTGCCCTACAGCTAACAATATATTGCATTGATATCATCAAATGATGTACTACCGCGTAAAACCTTACAATTACTCTGAAAAATATACTGCAACACATAACGAAATAATAGTCATAGTCGTAGAATAGTGTCGTATTTGACATTTATTGAACTTTACAGGGCAGCCATTTAAAATAATTGTTAGTTTTTTTGACATAACTTTTTTAATTCTATATCTGTAATTATGAAAATTGGCATACAAGTAGAGTTTGTTTTAAATTGCAATAAAAATAACAACAAATAATTACAAAATCTTCTGGAAAAATCACATGCTTCATTATACTTTGAGCGCATATCAAGCAAACACAGAATAATTTAAAATATAAAATACATGTATTTTTTTTCTTAAATGTAATAATAATATTTAGACAATGTAGTATCCCAATAAGGTAAAAATTGAATTTCGTATATTTTTCAAAACCGACATCATCTAAGATCATGACGAACTGATTGAGTAAGATAGTACTGGATAAGAGTAATTAGTAAGTAATATATACTAATATAATAAAGCTTAATTTAATTTCTGAAACCATAATTTAAATCTGATTTAGGATCACTTCAGATCATTTATTTTTCACAAAGAAGAACATTAACTATGAACTTACATGAGAAAAATAAATTACAGTGTCATTGATTTAGCTGATACAGAAAAAATAAATTGAAACAAAATAACAACAAAACAATTTCTTATACAAATATAGTGAGGGTAACTTAAAAACGTTATGCATTCCAAACCTTTTTTTTTGTACTATTCTTTGAGGAAGGTTATAGGGTTTGTAAAATCTCGCAAACATCCTTTAAAAATGAAGCAATGACTATGGAACAGTTATTATATAATAACTTTAAACTATGCTTAATAACAGCATCGGTACGTGATCTGATTCTTCCATACATCTTTACTATTTTATATCATCGTACTTTAAAAGTTAGTTGTCCTTCGTCTTTTAAAGATATTTTTCAAATCTTAGAAATCCTATTCATCACCCATCTCATTGTCAACAGCCTTTAATAGTCCACTGCTGGACATAGGCCTCTCTTTAGAAAAGAGGATTTGGCCTACTATACCACGCTGGCCAGACGGGTGGGTACAGGGTTTGTTTCAAGATTTCCTTCTCTTTGCAGTGCTGTTGTCCTGCGTAGTTACTTCCCTTAGTCGGCTCTTACGACACCCACGGGACGAATAGGTGTGGTGACACTCTGTATTCTTAATCCGTCACCACACGGATCATGACCCATACTTCATAATATTATAAAAATATACCTTGTTACTTATTATTTTATAGTATTAAATCATTGCATTATTTCTCTTACAACAATGCAGATATTCTTTTCGCATACAATGTTCAATATAATGAACAAATTGTTTTCTCATTTTTTTCAAGATATATTTTCTAGTTTTTAAATTGACATTGGATCCTACCGCATTTACATTGTAAATAATCATGGTGATGGCGGTTGAACGACTTTAGGGTTTTATTTTCCCACCGGACAAACTGATTACGGCGCCATGTTTAGAAACCTATGCGATCACGGATTTAAACATAGTAGAATTTTATTTCAAAACCGTTTGATTTTTTAATTACATAAACACTCATTTCTAATTGTCGCATAGTCTTACGATGTCATTCTCTTACGAAAAGAAGCTAGATAAAATTGATTCGGCGACATTATAGCAAAAATGCAGAATACCTTACATTACAAGGTCAGGCGTGTGATGTTTAAAATAATAATAATAACTTGACGCATCTGATACGCGGCCGTCTGATCATCAGTTAGGCAGAGCCTGTGCTATGGTAACCAGACTGCTGATAAACATACTTACTCGTAAATCTAAATACACTCATAGTATAGATAAATTACACCCAGGCACAGAACAAACGATCGAGCTCATCACACAATTATTTGCCCTGGTTGGGATTCGAACCCACCACAAGACCAACAGGCCTGTTAACAAAATAAACATTTAGTATATTGCTACTTCGTTCGCTCTAAGCTTGACTGTTTACGGTGAGAAATTCTGCGACCTGATTCAGCCGCTAACAGCAAGTAACAAACTATAAGCGAAGTAGAAACCGGCCCTTAGTGGAATCGTTATTGGTTGTTTGCAGGCATCCAATATCGTTGCACTCAGTTCCAAGGTCGAGCGGCGCAAGTACCATAAACCCTCGAGTTTACTACCGTTCACCACTCTTTGTATTTGACAGTAGAGGGACGGTTTAAGTCATAAACTGTGTTTTTTGTAACTAAAACAGTTGTAAACCTTTTTGAATATCCAAGAAATAGACATAACAAAAGTGAAATCATTATGGCGAACGAGGCAGACGATTATAAACGTAATGATATTTTTTGTCTTTTTTTATTGAAGTATATAGTAGCGTGTTTTGGAAAAAGAGTCATGACTTTGTAGGTTTTAGGTTGAATTTATATTGACGGGAAGTTTTAAAATATATTTTCTTTGAATCAAACTAATCTATCACTTTCTAATCCGCTGTCAACTTAGAATTTGTGCCGACCTGCGCATACGAAATGTGACGTTAACAGCAGCTGCATCGACCTACAATGATGGCCCTGGCGCAGTACCCGTCACCGCGAAAGGTTTATTACGAACGTAGGAGTACTTTAATATTCTATTTATCTCTGCACTTTATAGCTCTACCTACTTACCAGCTTTTATTGATACTTTCTTAAGTCTTGTATCTTATTAAAATACCTGTTTGAACGTAGGTAAAACAATGTTGACGATATTAATACTATACTACATACAACAGCACTGCAAAGAGAAGGAAATCTTGAAACAATCCCTTTACCAACCCGTCTGGCCAGCGTGTTTAGTAGGCAGAAACCTCTTTTCTAAAGAGAGGCCTATGTCCAGCACTGGACTAGTAAGAGGCTTTTGATGATACTATAACTCGTTTCGATCTCACCCCGACTTACATCCTTCAATCTTGTTCTGTCTACCATCCTTAACACGTTGTCACTTTTGACAATTATACAATTGCAATACGTTTTATTTATCTTGTTGTATCGAAAATATAAGACATTTCCCCTCGTATCCATATTTAAATTTACACAACCCTAATTGGTATGTCGATTTAACCTTTAATCGCAATAAAAGATTAACATCAACCATTTCCATTCGTGAAATCCGTTCGTACTACTGTAGGTATGGATGTAGAAGAGTTAACATTTGAGTAGATAATTGCAAAGCAGTTCATCAGATGTTGTTAGAACCAATCTAGAGGCTACACATTTCAGTGATTAGTTCAACATCCCGCTACGGTCGGACAGGTTCGAGGCTTAAATTTTAAGGTAGTGGAAAATTGGAAACGCGACATTTAACGATCAGAGAACGATAGTAATTATCTGTGGTGGCGAGACGCCCACTGAATTCCACAGTCATTCCCATCGTAGCGTAACACCGAGTGGTGCTTCAGTCCCAGTTGTTTATTCTCTCACACAAGTTATGTTTTTGAGTGCGTGACTTGTCAAACGCCACGTCACTAATACTTGGGCTCAACACGCTAGCCTACCACCAGCCATTGTTATTTGTTATTATTACACAAATAAGTAACAAGCGTTCCGTAATATTCGTAACGAATCAAGCTATGTTTTGTAAAATAAACATTGAGAAAACTTAATGTTGAAGAACAATAACAATAAAAGATCGAGTCAACATGGAGCCTATGATTCTGTTATTATATGAGTATATTAATAACAACTAACGCAAGCCTACTTAGTTTTATATATTGAATTGTATATAAAATATTCAGGAACTTAAATATAAAGTTGTGTATGACTGCAGCTGAGGCTAGTGTTTCAACCAAGAGAAGTAAGAGATGTACAGACGGTAAACAAAGTTAGGGTCAACGCCATCGCTACTGCCCACGATTCAACAATACAGAAAATATGACTGTTCATAAAACACGCTCTTTTTAATGCAATTAGATTTGGCTTTTCAATGTACGTAATTTGTGAATAAGTAAATGTAAGTCCTAAGTATATGTGTTGTTTCACTGAGTTCTGTTGAGTCATACTGGTTGGTAAAATATATTATACTTGTCTCGATACACAGAATTGTTAGCAGCATTAAATTATTGGGTTTATAATTATAAAAAAAATATATACTGTGTCTGGAACCCTAAACCTACAAGGTTTTCAACCAGCACAAAAAAAATCACAAATTAGTAAAAACTATTAAAAATGAGGTACAAATACAGTTTGCCATTCTGCGAAATGTTACTGTTAAATATTGTTCTTCTCTGACACCCACAAACATGAGTTTGCTACAAACTCTTTCTATTTCTATACTTCTATACCTAAGAAAAAAACAAGCTTTAATAGCGAACCAAAATTAAAAGCACAGGTTTTGCAGTGACAAGATGCCAAATCATGGTTTGTCATCCAAACTACATACGGATGTATTTAAACATAGTACAATACGACAAATAGATGTCAGTTCAAATTCACAGCCAAGACTTATTTACACAATTAGTTATAAGAGAAGCTAATAAATAGGTGTTTATGAAGAATTCATAACTTCCTGTTCGGATTTATGACGAAACGAAAGCTTGTTTTAAAGGTACACCTTAGTCACAAGACAGAAAATTATTTATCAAGATTGAATAAAAACTTTGGGACTGTGACTAAGTTGATTTCTCAAAGGCTATCGTCATCCCAGCATGACATAGCAGAATACAACCACTGAATACTGACCAATGCATACCATTGATTTAGTCCAGGAATGCCCGGAGCATTTCATTTAAAAGATTTGGCGAACAATCGGCACCATGCTGCGATATTAAAAACGGCAAAGATGTACTGTGCTGACTGATTAAAGCTTTATAAATATTGAACTCCTTGTATAATTATACTCATACACTCTACTATATTTGATGTTGATGAACTTTAATATCCACATTACATAAGTTTCTCGAGATTTTGAGATATGTAGGTATATTTTTACATTAACGGTTTAATGGAAGCGAAAATGTCCGTAATAAACAAATATGAGGTGTACTGCTCAGTGCTTTAGGAATGATTAAAAAGACTTTTTTCATGCCATTTCAACATCAATAAAAACTTGTTCTGGCTTTATTTCATAAATTGGAATATATCAGATTGATTCTTATTTAATTATTCAAGGTAAGATTTAATGATTTGAAAGATACAACCTACAAAAATAATTATTAAAATCAGTTTTCAATTGGCAAAGGAATACCTACGCATATTGATCCATATAAAATAACTATCTCCTTTTTTTAAATTATGAATAACAATTTTTATATTACCTATTTAATTAGTTGAATAGTCACTATACAAGTAAGATTTTGACTGCCGTGAGTGTTTCAAGAAGCTGTCAATACAGATTTTTGATTTCCGTTGAAGTGTTAACTGACACTAATAACCGGCCTTTATGAATCGATAGTTTCGAGAATATGTGAAATCGATGATTTGAGGCTATTTACACGTAAGAATTGAAATTGGCGTACAAAAAATCATGACTAACAACACCCTTTCACAAAAAACACATCGGACATCACAGTGGAGCTAACAAAGCGAGAATACTTGGAGTTTTGTCAAGTGTCTAGTGCTTTGTTATCGGTATGTGATGGGATGGTTTTTAATTAGGTGATATAGGAAGGCTTAGATGTTGATTTGTTTCGAGGAATTTGTTCAACACGAACTTCTACATACCTACTACAAAGTTCATCCCACCTCACAACAGTGTTGCTACTCATTTTTGTTTTAAACTTGAAAGATCGCATCTTAGATGGGTTAGAAGGTGTGTGCTCGAAAATACAATCTGCCTGTCCCGTTGTTGTAATTTTTTTAGGTTGCATATGATGATATATGATTAAAATGCCATAGAAAGATTATGTATCACAGGATCCGCGGCCGCCATCTTGTTACTATTATGACCGTTACCGATCTCGAAGACTGTATGCTCAATTATGAAAAGTGATGAGTAATCGAAACCAGCAAGGAGTGTAGGTGTACTGTTACCATGTACGGTCAAACGAATGTTATTGTACACAAGACAGGTGGTTAAGTAGATACAATTTCAAGACAGTCAATGGAAAAAATCTATGAATGAATGACCGACGGCGTGAGTAATCGCGAGTGAATCGGCAATGAGCACTATTTCCGTTCACTGTGGGAATTCAGTTATCGGCAGCAAGTTCTGGTTCTGTGACCTCTTTGCTTCAAGTGGTGCGATTTGTGATGGTTTTAATGGTACAAATACCTAGTTATGATGATTGGTAAAAAATGTTTATTGTTTAATGCTTTCAGAAGCTTCATTTTAAATATATTTTGGTTGAAATAATTAATATAACTAATCTTTTTTTTTAACTTTATTAATCTAAAGAGGTTTTAATATCCTATGGATGCTTATGAATTCCACACTATTATATGATTCGCAACAGTAGTATTGAGCAACGAAAACAGCTTAATATACATCTTGACAATCAAATTACTCGAACTACACAATCAACTGTCAACAGTTGTAGGGTGGTTTTAAAAAACGCCCACTGTGGTACAGTTTGTATCGTATGACATGACACAAACTTCACTTACTTTAAAGTTTGGATAAAATTCCTTTACACAATAATTTTACCAGGGTTTTTATCTTTTGAAATTTAATTTTAAAATTCTTATCCAAAATTAAATC
This sequence comes from Arctia plantaginis, assembly GCA_902825455.1. Taxonomy (NCBI): domain Eukaryota; kingdom Metazoa; phylum Arthropoda; class Insecta; order Lepidoptera; family Erebidae; genus Arctia; species Arctia plantaginis. The sequence continues at coordinate 1,553,991 of CADEBD010000041.1, read as the reverse complement.
TCCGTTGGTAAAATAATGGAACGGCAGTAGTCCAATAGTATGTGTATACAATTAAGTTCTAAGATATTAGATTTAAAAAAATATTTATTATGTTTTCACGAGTTAACCGCATATCCATCCATTTAATTATGAATGCCTTACTTGAAGTACACTTTCACCTTTAGAAAAAACTATTCTATTATTGGTTATCAATACAAAAAAAAAGATTGAAACAACTTTCGCGATAATCTTCTTACACGTGGGCGACGAATGCAAAGATTAGGTTATGAAGTTTACATTGAAATTTTAATACGTAATACAATACTCCAAAGGTAGATGTTATAATATTTATACGAGTCCTACTTATAGTCTCAGTAGTATAGGAATTGTGACATAAAAAGTTGATTACTCGAAGACCTGAACATGACCGGAGTCGTATTTCACGTGTTGACTATATAACAGCCATACTCACTTTCGGTAGGACTGCAATGTGAGAACGTTCTGATATTTAAATACGCCTACAAATCGGATCGGTTCATTAAATCTAAACATTCCTACACGCAGGAATCATACTATTGAAATTCGATTTTAAACGTCTTAGCATAAATTATATTATTTGGTTCGTGTTACGAAATATTGAAATACATTGAACTCGATGTTAATAGAATGCTATTTTAGTTATCTTGAATTTTATATTTCGCCTCCAGAAATTAGAATGTGGTCAATCCTAATTTGATGATAATGTACAGTCCTTCTGGTGCAAAAACTAGGCGGGGTTAAACGTTCTCCCTCACTCGGCACGTAATCACGCACGCTACGCATAGTTTTATCGGCAATTTTAATTAGACAACACTTTTTTCAGCTTTTTTCTTTTGTTCATAACGAACTAGATATATTTTTTACGTTTTACTAAAAGTTAATTGTAGAATTTTTATACCCTTTTTTTAGGCAATAAAATGATTTTTTTACGGGTTATGCCACTGTTCGATCCTGATAGTATATAATAGAGTAACTGTCTTTACAAACCCTGTATTACGTGTACATTATACCTACCTACATATGGGCTCAATCTCTTAAGCTGCGTATAAGTTACTCGAACTCGACGCAATATTAAGATGACATAAGTTGGCAGTTTTCTTCGAACTTTCCCTTAACGTTTAAGAAAGCATTTCTAAAACACAGAAATTACTTTAGATCGAGCAGTGACCTTAGATCAAATACAAAATTTAAATAATGCATTGTGTTTCTAAAATAAAATTTAAAAGTCAACAGTGGTTTACTTATTGGATAGTTGTGTCTATTGTTAACAATTACATGATTGTTTTTTATAAATGATTTAAATTTTTATATTAAAAATCAGCCATAATGAAATGAAGCTATAACGAAAAAAGCTGCAATGTGCTGTTAAGGGGAAATACGTATAACAGATGATAAGACCATTGTATTGAATAAAATGTAGGTTTTTGTCCTCATAGACAAACCTCAAATTTATCGACCTTTACTTAAAATGACGACATGTATCTCAAATAAATCAATATCGAAAAAAGAATGACATTAAATTCGGTAGCCGTGAGGTTAACAGGAATTCGTTGTGAGAAGGCTCCGAGGGGACCCGAATAGAGGGGGGGCAAAAAACGTCCCGGTACCTGCGCTGCCGTTGACCTCAAGCGATTAGAGACGGTACGTAGTGCAGCGTCTAACGTACTGTTACACCCTGTCGATGTAGGCATTAGGGCTGACTAACAGACCCTGGTCTTGCTGAGCCAGCATTGATAAAACCGATGTATAAGCCCTGAGCGCATCGGAGCGTCAGTCTACAATCGAACTCGGTTCGGGTCGGATTCATTATTCTAATTCCTAAATATTTCTATTTCCTTTATTTAATTCAAATAAATAACCTTCAGTGTTTTAAATACTTTTTTTTAAAAAGCTAACTGCAAGGTCCCGCATAACATTTTGGTGGCAGCGGTGGGATTTCGAAAATCCCTTACCCAAATACGTCTCTGAAATCAACTCGTAAATTGTGTTAAAAACCCTAATGAAGTGCTAAACCCAGTTTCCAAAAGTGAGTGCAGATAAATACTATACTAGTCAATCATTTCGTATGACCAACTTGTGCAAGTGCTTTAAGTGAAGTCTGAAGCTGATTCATACACGGAAGTCCGTGTTACCCAGCTGTGTGTAACTACTGGCTGCAGACCAGACGAGCATCTCATCATGATCCTGTTCCTAAGTGCGCTGTTCCAGTGAGTCAAACATATAAATCGCTATAGAGAATTTCCAACTGAACTCAAAGCCACACTCAACAACGTAACTGCATTTTTTTTGTACAATCCTAATATTAACTTTAATATAATACAATATCATATTATTAATTCTTTCTATCGCTGTAGAATTGTAGACTAAATACTGCAATCAGATTGTTTATATTAACCATCCGGACACCGTGCAGTGACGCGCAGATAAGGTCTCAATTCTTAGTTCTAAGCTAGCTTAGTGTGGATAAGATTTTTTACATACATTATTTTTGTTATTAATCTATATCTTGTGTTGTATTCTACTAAATCGTCATAATGACAACCAGGAGTGATGCCAAACAGGAAAAACCCGAAAAAACTACTAGTGTTCCCAGCGACGGTTCTACGTCACGCGTAGAAACAATAGAAAAAATAGAATTAAATGTTCTACTTAAATTCATAAAACCATTCGACGGGTCCAGAGAAAAGTTAAACCCATTTATTTCCAACTGTCAGAGTGCGTATAATTTAGCTAACAAATTCCAAAAACCAATACTATTCAAGTACATACTAAGCCAACTAACTGATAGGGCCGAAAGTACGTGCAGTATAAAGGAATTTGAATGTTTCGAACAGTTCATAGAATTCTTAAAACAACAATTTGGAGACAGGAAGCATTATACTCACCTACTTTCCGAATTGCAGGAATGTAAACAAGGTTCAACAGAAACGGTAAACCAGTATGCTCTTAAAATTGAGACAATATTGTCTAAATTACTCACTGAAATTAAAATGTCAATTAAAAAGAAAACGGAAATGGCGGGCCGCGTTGCAGCAATGGAGGACCTCGCGTTACACACATTCACCGTAGGTCTCCACCCACGACTCTCCCAGATAGTGCGTTGTCGTGACCCTGATTCATTAAATTCAGCTGTAGGATTTGCAGTAGCCGAAGAAAAAATATTATCAGCCTCTTACAGGAAAGTAGCCTTACCAAATTCCAACTACGCCGAAAGGACCAAATTCACTCCTAAACGTGATTTTCAAACGCAGTTACATCGCCCCCGAAACACACAAAATCCGCGACCCGACTTCACAAGGAAAATAAACACGGGGGATCTAGTCTGCCGTTACTGTAAGAATATAGGACACGCAATTGAAAACTGCCGTAAACGACAGTATAATAATAGCCGATATCAACCTAATACTCCGACGTCAAATAACTTGCCTCAAAATCCACCTCACAGAACCTTTACCGTTGACTGCTCAGATGATACGGGAGTTGATGAAGTCGATCACAAAGAACATTTAAACTATTAAAATTTCCCGTCCGGTATCGCCCGGGAAATTACCCTTACAAAATCAAAGTCGGTACCTCTAACCCCTCTGTATCCACTGTATCTAAAAAGTCAAATAAAAACGACATTTCAACCACACATGCTACAACATACAGTAACTCAAAATCACTGAATCCTCTGAATCCTACTAAATCACTGAATCCTCTGAATCCTACTAAATCACTGAATCCTACTAAATCACTGAATCCTACTAAATCACTGAACCCTACTAAATCACTGAATCCTCTGAATCCTACTAAATCACTGAATCCTACTAAATCACTGAATCCTCTGAATCCTACTAAATCACTGAATCCTCTGAATCCTACTAAATCACTGAATCCTACTAAATCACTGAATCCTACTAAATCACTGAACCCTACTAAATCACTGAATCCTCTGAATCCTACTAAATCACTGAATCCTCCGAATCCTACTAAATCACTGAATCCTCTGAATCCTAACGAATCTTCTTTAGAACCCCCCTCCTCCAATCCAGAAGCAGAATTTACACACCCACGAATTCTGAAACAAAAGGAGCGTAACATTCGAATTTATGAAATTAATAAAAACACAGAGAAAAGATACTTACCACACGTTATCGTCCAAACTCCTGTCTCAGATAAACCCCTTTCTTTTCTAGTTGACACGGGTTCTTGCGTAAGTTTAATTAAATCAAGTTCTATTTCTAAAATGCCAAGGTTAAGTAATGTTATTATTACACTTAAAGGAATCGATCCCGGTGACGAAGTAACACCCACATTGGGGAGCTTTAAAATGCGCATATTTAATAATTCAATGAAACTTCATGAATTTCATGTCGTCGATGATATAAGCCTAAGTCACGATGGTATAATCGGAAACGACCTGCTTAAGAATTTTAGCTGTCAGGTCGACTACAGTAAAAGAATATTACAAATGGAAAATGATTCAATGAACTTAAACTTCTCTGAACCACTCTATACTATACCTCCTCGTACAGAAACTGTAATCGAATGTACTGTTAGTAACCCCGAAATCTTGGAAGGAGTAATTCTAGATCAACACATTTCCAATACCCTATTAATTGCAAACTGCATTGTCAAGGTTAAAGAGAATAATCGCGTTAACATAACAATAGCCAATACTTCGGAGGAACCTGCCGTTCTTCATTCTGACCTCAACCTTACTTTAGAAGAATTACGCGTTCAACCTTACTCACCTCTTTCTAAATCATTACCAAGTCCCAATTCCCTCACCAGAACCAAGGAAGTTATCAAACAACTCAGAACCTCCCATTTGAACCGTGAAGAAACGGAAAGCCTGTTACAAGTCTGCTCTGATTATTCTGATATCTTCCATCTCCCAAACGAACAACTTACCTTTACTACAGCCACTGAGCATCGAATTAGGACAAGCACAGACGTCCCAATCCAAACTAAATCCTATAGGTTTCCAGAATGCCATAAGAAGGAAGTAGAAAACCAAATTAATAAGATGTTGGAACAGAACATAGTAACGCCATCAGATTCACCTTGGTCTTCACCAATCTGGGTAGTTCCCAAGAAATTAGACGCATCAGGCCAACGAAAATGGAGAGTCGTAATCGACTACAGAAAGCTGAATGACGTTACAATAGGCGAAACTTATCCCATTCCACAGATAACCGAAATTTTAGATCAGTTAGGGAAAAGCCAATATTTCACTACATTAGACCTGGCATCTGGATTCCATCAGATACCTATTTCCCCAGAGGATGCAGCTAAAACCGCCTTTTCAATCCCACAAGGTCATTTCCAATTTACAAGAATGCCCTTTGGTCTAAAAAACGCCCCTTCTACCTTTCAAAAATTAATGAACACATGTCTCTCAGGCCTTCAAGGCTCTCGCTGTTTCGTATATCTTGATGATATCGTGGTATACGCACCAGACCTCCCCTCAAGCATACAAAACCTTACTTGCATCTTTGAAAGACTTAGAAGATATAATTTAAAACTACAACCTGAAAAATGTGAGTTTTTACGTAAAGAAGTCGCATACCTAGGGCACATTATAAATAATGAAGGCGTAAAACCAAATCCAGAGAAAATAAAAGCTATCATTGAATTCCCAATACCAAAATGTGCAAAAGACATAAAATCCTTTCTCGGACTCGTATCCTATTATAGACGCTTCATTCCAGATTTTTCTAAACTAGCTAAACCCCTAACATCCCTACTAAAAAAGGATACACCTTTCAACTGGGAAAATAAACAACAATTAGCTTTCGAGAATTTACAACATAAACTTACTACCTCCCCAGTATTAGCTTATCCCGACTTTACACAACCTTTTATACTCACATGCGATGCTTCAAATTACGCTGTATCTGCCATCCTCTCCCAAGGACAAATAGGAAAAGACCGTCCAATAGCTTACGCATCTCGAACACTCAACAAAGCTGAATGCAACTATAGCATCACCGAAAAGGAATGTCTCGCAATAGTTTTCGGCACTAAGGCATTCCGACCCTATCTTTATGGACATCGATTCACTATAGTCACTGACCACAAACCCCTACAGTGGTTGTTTAACTGCAAAGACCCAGGTTCAAGGCTTATCCGCTGGCGTTTAAAATTAGAAGAATTTGATTATAATATAGTACATAAACGAGGCAAAATAAATTCCAACGCCGATGCGTTATCCCGATTCCCGGTCAACCCTATAGAAGGAGAATTACTAGTCCCCGATACCTTATCACCGAATCCCATTTCCGAAAATCCACTAGAGGATCCACTTTTAGAACTACCATTTCATATCCCTACTACTTTCGATGATGAAAACTTATTAAATGAAAATGTCAGTCGTAACCCTACTTCAGATACTGCGATAAACCCTTATCAAAACCCAATTCCTGGTCCCAGTACTGTTCCAGACTTCCCGTTAACCCCAGAAGTAGAACCAGAACTCATAGACTTAGGCCCTCTAGTCTTAAGCCCTCGAAGTGCAGATCTCGACCTAGATCTCGAAGGTCTCAATATCCCTTCACCGACAGACCTCATTCAACGACCTAGCACGAACCTGAATAATGACGACTATTCCAAATTCCTAAAAACGATTAGTAACAAAGAGAGCGTTTTTGACACTGTCCTAAAAGAACACAACGAGAATCTATTAAAATTCCCCCATAAAATAATTCTAATTCCTACTTCCATTGATCTGGACGAATCTAATCCTTACGTCTCTGAAATTCTAAACGACAACCCAAATAGAGATGAAATCCTTAACGCGGAAAAGGAACCGAATTCATTTCTCAACACTAAATTCGCAGACAAGGAAATTTATTTATTGTTTACCAAGGTACACCATTTCGACGAATCGTCTTACCCTGATATATACGATAGCCTGAAACGAGTAAGAGATCTTATTTTACAAAACGGACCTGTATCAGATATCGCAGTTTCGGATTTTAAAAACCCTTTCGATCAACATTCATACACTAAAATTTACAATATCCTCATCTACGTATTCCACAATACTAAAATCTGTATACACATTTATCTAAATAAAACAATCTACCCAACTCTTAGCGAAAGATCCAAAATTTTACGGGAAAATCATGATATCCCTGTAGCCGGTCATTTAGGTTCAACACGTATGTACAGTAGGATAAAAGAACAATATTACTGGAAAGGAATGAGAGGAGACATAGAAGACTATGTTAAGAAATGTAAAATGTGTCAAGAAAACAAAGCATTAAGGAAACTCAATAGAGCTCCCATGGAAATTACCACTACTGCAACTGCTCCATTCCAGAGAGTCGCATTAGATTTAGTAGGACCTTTACCCGAATCCGGCTCCGGAAAACTTAAATACATTATGACCCTGCAGGATGACCTCACTAAATATTCTATAGCCTATCCTCTTCGTAGTACGACAGCAGAAGAATCAGCAGATTGCCTAATTCATTTTATCTCCCTTTTCGGAATCCCCAAATCAATCCTCACTGACCAAGGCACTAACTTCACTTCAGATCTCTTCAAAACCACTTGTCGATTTCTGAAAATCAAACAGCTATGGGCGTCCCCTTACCACCCTCAAACACAAGGCGCTCTGGAGCGCAGTCATTCTACACTGAAAGAATATTTGAAATCCTTCGTAAACCAAAATCAAGATAACTGGCCCACATACGTTTACACTGCTATACTCACATATAACACAACGATACATTCTACTACTAAATTCAGTCCATATGAGTTAGTTTTCGGACATAAACCCTTTATACCCAGTTCTGTATACGAAAGTAGCGCCGGTACAACTTACTCAGACTATATCCGAATGCTAAGCCACAAATTCAAATACACTAGGGAAAAAGCTCACGAAAATATTCTAAAATCCAAACAAACATCGAAAACTTACTACGATTCCCGAACCAGAAGACCGCCTCAATACAAAGCCGGTGATTTCGTTTATCTTAGAAATCATTTAAGACTCAGAAAAGCTCTGTCTCCCATTTGGAAAGGACCATACAAAATAATAAAGGTACACAACAACAACACTGTCACACTCCTGATTAACAGAAGACACATAAGACACCATTTTGACGAAATCAAACCTACAGAAATCTCACAACCTTCTACTTCTACTAATACTACTTAAATTCAAAAGAAATATTTATTTATTTCATTTTCTTTTCAGCGCTTCAACTTATGCGCATCCAGACTTTGTCAAGCCATACCCTTCTAACTCTGGCATCTTCTTCGACACCATAGGCAAACTTAAAATCACCAGAGGCGAATTAAATATAGTTAGTTACGTAGATATCTCTTATATAAGCCCGCATTTAACCAACTTAAATGAAATTATAACATCTGTTAGATTAATGTGTCATAAAACTAATGACCCAGAATGTAAGAACACCCTATCCCCACTCACAGTGCGTTTCCAAGACATAAAACGTGAATATGACTCTATCTCTCACTTAATTTCAAAACGAAACAAACGGTCAGCGTGGTTTGGTGGTATAGGGACCGTGTTTAAACACGTTTTCGGGACCCTTGATGAAGATGACGCCTTAAAATATGACTCCGCCATAGAGATAGTCCAACAAGATCAGAAGAAAATCGCAGAACTCATGAAAGAAAATATCTTAATTACTACTTCCACACTAGAATCCTTTAAACAGACAATGACTACCATAAAAAATAATGAAGATATTCTCAGCGACTCTATAAATAAAATCCTGATAAACGAACATAATCTTACCGAAATAACTAACACCCTACTAACCCAAAATAAAGTCCATTCCGTATTAGCCAACCTCGAGAGTTCCCTATTAATATTATCCTTCCAATTAGAAGATTTGATCAACGCCATAATTTTAACTAGCCAAAATATACTGCACCCAAATATTTTAACCCCAGCGCAACTGCACAAAGAGCTCGTCGATAACGATAGACACCTACCTGGGAACACTGAAATACCTATTCCTCTAAGCTTAGATAATATACACTTAATATTAAGTATATCCAAGGTTGCTTGTCTTTATTATAATAATAAGTTAGTTTTTGTGTTACAAATTCCTTTAGTTACTAATGACGATTTTAACTTGTATCACAGTATACCTCTACCTACTCCTCACGGAGGAGACAGTCCTAACACTTATAGTCTTATATCTCCCTCAAATCCTTTTATTGCTATGTCTAAGGATAAGTTAAGTTTCTGTAATTTAAGTGATTTAAGTAAATGTAAAGTTGTGAGCTTTGAGTTCTATCTCTGTGAAATATCTACGGTGTTGTCGACAAATAGTCACCCTACATGTGAAAGCGAACTGTTAACTAAAACACTCAGTGGCATTCCTGTGCAGTGTAACACGAAGACAATATCTGGTGAACTCGACATCTGGAAACCAGTCACTAATAATCGATGGATTTTTGTGCAATCGTGTCCAAACAAAATCTCTATAGAGTGTGGTGTCACTGAACTAAAAGAGATAATAGTGGTCGGCACCGGAATCCTTCAAACCCCCAATCAGTGCACAGTGTATACAAAAAGCGCAAGACTTATTTCCCCTATTAACTCTATTAATATAAGTGTCCCTAGTCCTAATTTAGATTTTAACATTATTAATGACTCATGTTGTGTATTAAATGGTAGTTTATTAAATAATGTTATTCCTGTTAAGTTAAATAACATAGATTTGGATGATCTAACTGTAAAAACTCATTATGATAACTTGTTTCCCGACCTCAAGAATATTATAAATAAAAACCCTGTATTTTCGAGTTACGAGACTCATCACACTGTTTTCACATCAATTATTTCTTGTATTGTATTTTCTTATGTATTGTTTAAATTAAGTAAAATTGTTTATAAATATAAGAATAGATTTAACAATTCAAATTCAAATCCGACCTCTACCGATAACGATGACAATTTCCAAAGTAGGGATTCACCCCTACCATTGCCGCGACTGAGGGAAGTCGCCTAACTATTCCTGAACTTCGATTTTTCCTCGAACTTCAGTTTTCCGCGGGGGGTTGTTACACCCTGTCGATGTAGGCATTAGGGCTGACTAACAGACCCTGGTCTTGCTGAGCCAGCATTGATAAAACCGATGTATAAGCCCTGAGCGCATCGGAGCGTCAGTCTACAATCGAACTCGGTTCGGGTCGGATTCATTATTCTAATTCCTAAATATTTCTATTTCCTTTATTTAATTCAAATAAATAACCTTCAGTGTTTTAAATACTTTTTTTTAAAAAGCTAACTGCAAGGTCCCGCATAACAGTACGCTCTTTTAGACTTAGGCCTGTTGTGGAACCGTGTGATTCTGATTAATACTAAATTTAATTTAATAGCTAATGTGCTATAGAACAAAAAAAGAGAGTTATATGACAAGAGTTCTTAGAATACATGTAAAAAGAGTATAGAATAACACATCCAACAATCCCTTAATCAAAAAAGAAAAAAATCATAATACTTATACTGCATCCTTTTGTCTATACATGAAAGTTTAAAAATGCAAATCTTCCATTTTGAACACAATGTATACCGTTAGGTGCAACTTAGAAATAAGAAATTAATATTTGTCGATTGAAACCTAGTAAATTATGGTTACCCTAATCTTTTTGATAATATTTCGGACGCCAATGAAACTGCAACGTCCTGGTGAAGTATGACTACCCCCACCCCCCTCGTTTTTCGTATACGAGTACTTACTTATGCAATTATTTCTTGATATGTAATCTGTTCCTATTAAAAATTTCTTTCCAGTATAAAATAACTACTAAATCAAGAAATACTTAAGAATAACCTTAAGACAAGTTAAAAATGCGACCTGTACCACACACACAGCCAGTCGATAGCAAATTAGGAAGACCTAAAATAAAAATTCTTTCGATATCACAAAGATGGAAAAAATGACTACTTTCTTTACTTTTAATTTACCTCATCAACCAATGCTAAACTTAAACTTTGTTTAAGACTTTTTCACTTACGACAGCGACATGTTTTGTGACTGTTGTTCCTAATTGTATTGAAAAATTCTTACCGCATGAGTTTGACATTGACTCACAATTAAATCTGTACAATGATGAATGGATTTGCATACAATCTACACATACGATAAATGAAAGCTATGCTCTAAACATTGCACGTCCAATTCGACTACATTTCATAGAATTATAAATTTCCATTATGAAACACATGTCAAGCGTTTAAGAGGAATTCTCGTAAACGGTGTTGAATTTTAATTCTGGAACCGACTGCATCCTATTTGCGTTGCGTGCATTACCTGTAACAAGTGCAAACACTACATTAGCTTTGTTCTCATCCTCTCTAATACGATTAACTCAATAACAGTTCATTAGTACCACAGTGAGTATCAATACTGTCGTAATTTGTACTGCATTCGACTTATCAGTCTGCTATCACCCTCATTGCAATATGTGGGAGCAGGATAGTACGACGATCGAAAGAAAATTAGTTGTCAAAGTTTCAGAGGTTGTGGGGACTGTTTAATATTCGTATTGCGTCTCCATGGTCCCTTTACAGTAACTTCCTGGTATCCCAGATAGCCGGTTACTTAGAATCTCTGATAGCATTTAAAAGATGCATCACCAGGTCTTATATATCGTTAGGTCTATACTAAATCAATAGGGTCAACACCATTAGCTAGTGGAGAATGGTAACATAATATTCTTAAACATATAATGAAACTAGACACCACGTTTTACGATCTCAAATATTTTAAGTAAGATATAAATCTGAAGTTTCTGTTAACAGTTTATTTTCATAATATCTTGTTTAATAAGCCTTCTAAGAGAATATAATTTAGAGAAGCAGAGAGAACTGTATTTATTTTAAGAAAAGAACTGAAAATATTTTGACTATCTTATTTATGTAAGTATAAAATAGTAGTAAATTACACTTATTCATAATGTGTATGATTAGTAGGTATGTTTTATTGTTTAAAAGGTTTTTTTTTAATTTAAAGTAGTAAATGGATAAACAATAATTAGCGGACGTGTAAATACTGCTGACAGCGTGATGAACGGGACGGTCAACGACAAATCAGTACAATTTTACGTAAAATTAGTTTACCACCATGCTGATATTCTCGTCGCGTACGCGCTGTGTGGGGAGACCAATCCCCGCGGGGAATCAATACCCAAACGAAAAAGAAAACAAAACGAACGATAAAATTTTAGTGCTCGTTCATTTTTTCCATCCATTCAAGTGATAGCAATTCAATATAGTTTGACAACATCGAAATAGAGTGTAAAACGGGTACTCATGAGGCCAAGTACAGTGCTTTCCACAACGTGAACATAACAGACAAGTGTAAACAAGTTTGACTTCGAAAACTTGTCATTGAAAAGTTGTTTGAAAAGCCACCAACACAATCGTGTCCCAGTCTCCGATTCTCCCGTTAGGCCACTTTATTTTAACCTGCAGCGGTGTCCTGATCGTGCTGAAATCGTTTCCTGTTCTGTTTCCACTCTACAAGCCAGTTAGAACTGACCGCAAAACTTACACCTCACATTTGTCTTGTCCCGTGTCTTCGTAGGCCGAAATTTATAGCTTTCCCATTCGTGTTTATGTGATCTTATATCAGAATATGACACTGCATCGTGAATTTGTGTTATATTTTTGTAACAAATTCTTTATAACCTAATTTTGTTTATCAAAAGCAATTAACGGAAGTCATTTATTTCGTAGTTATAGATTTGGAGCTCCAAAGACAAGGCTTTTTTGGTTTCTTTCTTTTTATAAATAATATTGGCAGTTGCTTTGGACAACGAATATGAAGAGTAAATATTGGGAATAGAGTTTTCTATTTTTACTTGTATAGGATATAACAAACGTTGGATCAAACAGAGAATGTTTATGGCACGAGACTAACGATCCCCCGAGTCCAAAAGGGTGAATACAAGTTTTGTTTTCTTATAATTTATTGTATCCGGTTTTTGGGGCAGGTGGTCGTAACATATAGCGAGGTATTCAGATTCATAAATCAAGTTTGAATGGAATGATTAAATAAAATACATTCAGCGATCATACGTCATACACACTTAACACTCCGTTGCGTTTATGATTACACTACAACGAGACTCCACTCCAAGGGTTATTTGCAAGCGCAACGTGAAGTAAATAATTGCAGTATACGGTTTTTACAACGTTTTAAAAAATTAATGTTTAACATGCGAAAAGATTGACAGTTAACCACTTCGACTAGACATGTGGAGAAGCGCTACTTTGCTGGTGGGCTTTACAAAAAACAGCATGCACGAATTACAATTTGTACTGGGCACTTGCGTGCAAAATTAATACATGGTTCACAATTTTTTTGCATATAATAAAAGTTAAGTAGTTGAGATAAGAAACAAAGAGAAGGAAAACTTGAAACAAACATTATATCAATCGGTCTGGCCAGCGTGGTATGGTAGGCCAAAACCTTATTTCTAAGGAGAGGCCTATGTTCAGCAGTGGACTGTTATAGGCTGTTGATGATAATGATGATGAATTGAGATAAAAAAAGCATTAATAGGTGCAGTCTTCGACATAAGCCGGAAAATACCAATAAGAAATAAGTCTAATTTTCAATTACCCGTCATTCTGACGAAAGCGATTTTCGGTGCGATGCATTATTTCTATGTTCTATAATCAAATTACAGCGCCGCGTCCGTTGTGCGCCAGCGTAGTAATTACAGGCGCTCGTGATTAATGAGCAATCAGACCCTTGCGGATTAGGTTTGGCCTCTTGCTTCTTTTGTACCGAATATTCTAAGGCATCCAAGTGCCGGGGATATCGTTCGGTGACCGTTGTTTTGCTTTTAAACTTTTTGGTGAGTTAAATGAGATTTATTATTTTGGGAAAATATTTTGTACCTGCCGCACCAGTAACATTTAGAGAATTTTCAGCTAAGGTAGCGTCTTCGTTGTAAAGTAGACAGCTTTTTAAAGTGTTAATTAAAATTTTTTTTTTTACATCCATTATATTTTAAAGAGAGACAAGACTATAAAATTTTTTTTATTACACTGTCGTATAGTGTACCTACCCAATTTTGAAGCTTTTCTTAATTAAAAGAAAAAACGAACTGTCAACGTTAAAGTTACACCAAAAATCACAAGTAGGTATATCTCGTAGTTGTATTGGTCTAATTCATTTAGATAGATATGTACAGTGGTATTGAGGTGTGTGAATATTTTCTTTCTAACCTAACAAAAAAATGAAGAATTCTTATGGCCGTTATCCAAATATATGATATTTCAAAATATATGATGTGTCCGTGTAGTGACGGATTAAGAATACGGAATGTCACTACCCCAATTCATCCCGTGGGTGTCGTAAGAGCCGACTAAGGGCGCAAAACAACGCAGGACACCAGCACTGCAAAAAGAAGGAAAACTTGACACAAACCCTATATCAACCCGTCTGGCCAGCGTGGTATAGTGGGCCAAAACCTCCTTTCTAAGGAGAGGCCTATGTCCAGCAATGGACTATTAAAGGCTGTTGATGATGATGATGATATTTCAAGCAGTGTTAGATCACACTATCGTCTATGTACGCATAACTAAAGTCGTAAGTAGTACCTAACATTAATTATTTTTGTCACTTAGTTATTTTTAACTTGAACTGTATTTTTTTCTTTTTATGCAACAAACAGTTATATACAGTTATAATACTTACAGATATGTGGCTCTTTACAATAAACCCATAGTGCAGAACATATTATTGTATGTATTGATGCCTTATAAAATAACGATATAAGTAGAAGATACATGTGCTTTTATTACGCTGAGAGCAGACTTAGATAGAATTTCATCTGAGTAAAGTACGTAATATTATAGTTACAAAGTTTGTGCCGGAAGCCGCTTGTACCATCATATGAGCTTTAAGCTTGTTTGTCAACTTTGTTGTATCAAATGATTATTAAGGATGGCAATATGTGTATATTTAACAACGATTTAAGTTGACAACCCTGTTTTCCATATTACAGTGTTTATTATTTCAAAGATAATAAATTAGGCCAAATTCATTTATGTGCAGGTTTTAGGGTCAAATATATATTATGTTTTAGAAGGTGTTTGACTTAAGGATTTTAAACAGCAAAAGAATGCAACAGCTGAGCCCTGCTTGATGAATTTTAGGGAACATATAAGAATATATTTATATAAAAGAAGAAGAAAGTCATTATGTTTAGACAATTAGTAAGATTTTTTAAATTACTAAATTGGAGTAGGTAATAATTGAGAGACAAACTATTTATTTCGCTGCAGTCTGGACACCACTTAATATTTGTACAGGTATGTTATCTAAATATGTTTTATCAAGTATCTGTCGCCAGTAAACCGACAAAGTATTATTTACAGAACATGATTATTTGAGTTTTGTATTAGATACATTTGAACCAGATTGCGTCAGATCTATGGTAAGTACTTATTGTCGAGAATCAAACCTCGATCCTCGACATCACGGTTTGCCGGTGCTTACAAGCGGCTGAACCGCGCAAACGGCGTCCGCGCCCCCGCTTCTCGCTGCCTCCCCGTCACCCGCGCCGCCGCACGCCGTTTGCGCGGTTCAGCCGCTTGTAAGCACCGGCAAACCGTGATGTCGAGGATCGAGGTTTGATTCTCGACATATTCCCCCCAGGATGAGGAATCAAGAGTCTTGAGCTGGAAGAGGGCAAATATTATTAAAGGCTCTTCGTATGACGCCTCTCTTCGTCTTAATCTCGGCGACACGACTGATCCCATCGACACCAGGATAAACCTTGATGATCCTTCCTAGAGGCCACACTAATGGTGGAAGGGTAAAATCCTTAATGAGGACTAAGTCGTTGGGTTTAAGCTCGTTGCGTGAAGACGTAAGCCACTTCGTCCGCTGTTGAAGATTGGAGATGTATTCCTTTCTGAAACGGACCCAAAAATGTTGTCGGATGTACTCAATCCTTTTGTAGCGGTCAATGATGGTAACATCTTTCTCCAAAACTTGTGGATGTGGATAAGTAGTGAGTGGTCGTCCTATTAAAAAGTGAGCGGGAGTAAGAGCAGTAAAGTCGAGGGGGTCTGTGGAAAGATGAGTGAGGGGACGAGAATTTAAAATAGCCTCGATTTGAGCCAAACAGGTAGCCATCTGCTCGTAGGTAAAATGAACGGCTTGTAATTGACGCCTAAGATGATACTTTGTTGAGCGGACAGCTGCCTCAGCCATTCCATTAAAATGTGGGCTGTAAGGAGGAGTGAATTTAAAATCAATGCCTTCCTGGGCCATGTCATGTTGAATATTAGATTCAAGAAGAAACCTTTGTAGATCATTGGATGCGCCAACAAAGTTCGTTCCGTTATCAGAGGAGACACTTTGTGGCTTCCCCCTCCGAGCGATGAAACGATTCAAAGCGGCTATAAATGCTTCCTTCGTAAGTTCTGTAACAAGCTCCAAATGTATAGCTTTAACAGAAAAGCATACAAAAATACACAAATAGGACTTCAAGAGCCTGCAGCCTCTACCTTTGCGGTCAGCTATCAGCACCGGTCCAGCATAGTCTACGCCACAATGCAGGAAAGGAAACTCTAAATTTGTTCTGTTAAGAGGAAGTGGGCCCATTAAGGGTTGCACTGTTTGAGCCTTAACCCTAAAACATTTCAAACAGTTATGGACTGTCACTTTAGACAAATTTCTGCCGTTCAGCGGCCAATAGATTTGACGAATATTTGATAATAGAGATTGTGGGCCTGAATGTAATAATTTAATATGGTAAGTTTGAAATATCAATTTTGTAAATTGATGTTTGCTACAAATCAAAATTGGATGTTTAACGTTATAACAGTAAGGTGAATTATCTAATCTACCACCTACACGAATGATCTGGTTTTCATCTACGAATGGTGACAAAGACAGTAATCGATTTTTTCTAGGAAGAGTCTTTCCTGCTCTTAGGATAAGAGACTCAATAGGAAACATCTCAGACTGAGCATATAGAACAATAATATTCAATGATTGTTGTAATTCTATATTGTTAAGACTATTGGTAAGCTTTTTTGATTCTTTTTTATTTTTTAAATTAAATATAAATCTTAGTATGTAAGCCACTACTCTTTGTAATTTATGAAAATTGGAATATTTATTAATAAGATAAGATATTATGTTACAGTTTTCATTATTTTTATTTGATATTTTATTTGTAGATAGACATATTTTTTCTTCGCGTACTAATTTATTCGATTTATTTGTGTTTGGCATTTGGGGCCATTGAGACGGGTCTAACAAAAGAAATTCAGGACCTCGCCACCACAACAATGAATGTTTTAATTGATCTGCTGGTAAGCCTCGCGATACAAGGTCAGCAGGATTTAATTTAGATGGCACGTATCTCCAGGTGTGGCCTAAAGTTTTTTCCTGAATTTCGTTTATACGATTACAAACGAACTGTTTATATTGGTTAGGCTGCGATGATAGCCAACCTAAAACTACAGTCGAGTCGCACCAGAAATGACTTAATTTAATATTTAATGTTAGTGCGGACACAACTTTAAAATACAACCTTGCACCTAACAGAGCACCGCATAATTCCAGTCGCGGAATAGTGATTGGTTTTATAGGGGCAACCCTATTCTTTGACGCTAGTAACTGCACATTAACGTTACCTAAACTGTCCGACGATCTAATGTATATACATGCACCGTATGCATTCTCTGAAGCGTCTGTAAAAACGTGAATGTCGATTCTTTGACAATCATTACAAACAACCCAACGAGGTATATTTAGGGTATTAAGATGGTATAATTTATTTACAAAAGCAAACCACAAATTATTTATTTCATCAGATAATTTTTGATCCCATGAATAGTTTTTTATCCATAATTTTTGCATGATCATTTTACCTTCTACAACACATGGCCCTATCAATCCTAGTGGGTCGAAGATTTGACCGATTATGGAAAGAATATGTCTTTTGGTTATTTTTCTATTATTGTTAATTTTTATAGAAAATGAAAAAGTATCTGCACTAGGCTCCCAATTTAATCCTAAAGTTTTTGTTTGTTCTTTAGATTTCGCATCTGTAAAATCCCTAATAGAAGAAGGCTCACAAGTAGAAATAGCTTTCAATACATCAATGCTATTTGACTGCCATTTCCGAAGATTAAATTTTGCACTTGATAATGCTGAAATCACACCTTTACACAGCTTTACTGTCGCGTCGACTGTAGAACCTCCGTCTAAATAGTCATCGATATAAAAGTTGTGCTTAATCGCGTATTTAACATCATCATCATCTGTGGTAGATGCCAAACTTAATAAACATTTTGTGGCCAAGTAAGGCGCTGACGTCATGCCATACGTAAGCGTATTTAATGTATAAGTTTTTAATGGTTGAGAAGAATTGTAACGAAAAATGATTTGTTGTAAATATCGTTGATTCGGATTAATTTCTATTGCACGATACATCTTTTCAATATCTCCGGATACAACATATTTATGCTGTCGAAAGCGTAAAATAATAGAAAAAAGATCGTCTTGTATCGTCGGGCCTAACATTTGCAAGTCATTCAATGAAACTCCTGTTGTGGTGGCAGCGGAGCCATCAAACACCGTACGTAGCTTCGTAGTGGTACTCGACTCGCGAATGACGCCGTGATGAGGTAAAAAATAATTTATATTTGAACCGCTACTAGTAAACAATTTATTGTTCTCGGTCATGTGTCCCAAAGACTCGTATTCATGCATAAAAGCTATGTATTTTTCTTTGAAATTATGATCACGAGTAAATTTACGCTCTAACGCTAAAAAACGAATTTTCGCCATATGAAATGAGTCACCCAAAATAAGAGGATCACATTTCAGAGGCATGGTTACGACAAAACGACCGTCATCATTACGATAGGTGTTATCAGCAAAACTTTGTTCACAAGCTTTTTCTTCTAATGACAAAGAATGCTCGGCCTGAAGTGTATCCAATTCCCAAAAACGGGAAAGATCGGGATTAGAGTCAACCTGGGACAAAAGACAGAGGTTAGAGGAATGTGGCATCGCTGCGATATGTTTAGTGACTAACCACCCTAACTTTGACTCCCGCAATACTGGCCTATTTTTACCTAGGTCAATAGATTCTCTGCCTAATACATCCCAAAATACGTCCGCACTCAGGAGAATGTCTATACTCGAGGGAACGTTGTAAGAAGGATCGGCTAAAGAAAGACCTACTGGTAGACGCATGTTACTGGTGTCTATATATGATGATGGAATCGGTGGGGTTATTGCAGGGAAAACAACACAGTTTATATCTACGCTATAGTCACTACAAAGGGATTTAATTGTGATGTTACAAGTTTGCGTGCTAGAGGTTAAATAGTTATTAAAACCCGATACCGCCGTAGTCACGCTGCGTAGTGGCAATTGCAACATGTCAGCGCGGGATTGCGATATAAGATTAATCGCGCTGCCGTTGTCCAGCAATACTCTGGCGTTGTGTTCTTTGTTGTTGCCATCAATCACTCGTACGACCGCTGTGGATAGAAACACACGAGAAGCAGTAGTGTCTGTGATAGTATCACTAGTTAGTATGACGCCCTCACTGTGAGACTTGGAAGAGCCAAGCATAGCATCGGTACGTTCGAGGTGTAACAAAGTACTATGTTTATATTTGCAGTATTTACAGTGAGTCAAGTTACATTTATTACTCGTATGGCCAGGACGTAGGCAATTTAAACAAACTTTGTACTGCTTAGCTTTGTCTATGCGAGCTTCTATAGTAAGTGCCCTAAAAGATTCACAATTAAATAAGGAATGTGACTGATCGCACATGGGACATTGTACGGAACTGGTTTTACAATTATTATTTTCATTTAATTTGGATTTAAACTTGTTGTTTATGTTGTAAGAGATTGAACGGTTATCGTGGTCATCCAAAATTTCTAATAAATCAGCCCAATTTCTTAAAAAGGAAAGGAAGATGTCTAAGGTTGGACTATCACTCATCTTGTTTCTATGTTCTTCCCAGTGACGCAGGGTAATTTTATCTAATTTAGAAGACATCATAAAAACAATTAAAGTGTCCCAGTACTGAGTAGGCTGATTTAATGTAGTAAGTGCTCTAATATTCTTAGTAGTAGTGTCAATAAGGTAATGGATAGACTTACAGGATTCTTTATGTAAAGGTTCAATGCTAAATAATGCCTGTACATGGTTGTTAACGAGTAAACGATTATTATCGTAACGCTCCAATAATAAATCCCACGCAATTTTATAGTTGTCACTTGAAACATGAATATGTTTAATAATGAAGGCCGCGCTCCCATGAAGAGAAGCGCGTAGGTAATAAAATTTGTTTACGTTATCTATGTTTTTATTGTTATGGATAATTGATGTAAAAGTATCCCTAAACTCAAGCCAGTGCTGATAGCTACCGCTGAAATGAGGTAAATCTATTTTAGGCAACCTAACGTGGCAAATCTTGGAATCGTCACCTGATATAGCATCATTGAAGCTTGCTACAGATTCACGACGTTTATTCGAAGAGAGAAGGCAGCGCGCACACGCTACTAATGCGAAATATTCATTCTCGAAATGCTCACGCTCGGAGATGGACTCGTCTTCCTCACCGCTGGACTCATCACAAAGTGCCTCGATCTCATCCTGTAACGTATCGAATTCGCAATTTAAATTTTCAATTTTGCTTAAACGGCATTCCAACTCAGCAGTTTGCAGTTCACTAAGGCTTTTACAGCTTTTAAGGATATTAAGATGTTTGTTGAAGGTAGTAAGCTTTGATTTTAAGGCAGATCTTTTCTTAATTAATGTTTTAATATGATCAGGCATGATGAAAGGCCGTGGAAAAGATTTATAAACTAATAAAACGATTAACTTATAGTTATTTAGTAAGCAAATATGTTTAAAAATAAAATGAATAAGATGAACTATTAAAATAAAGGGTATTTATGAAGACTCGTAATAAAATAATACAAAGAATAGCTGTCCGCTAACAAAAGCCACGTGCGTAGCCGGCGTAACAAACCGGTTTTGCAAATGCGACGATGAATATATAAGCGAAACAACGATGTTAAATTTATATTTATCTGTAATGTAAAATGTGTTTGATTTCTAATGAAACTTTAACAATGCTAAAAACTATGTTAAGTTTAAGATGGCTGCGATGGCTGGCTCAACTTGGCTATTTGAAGCAAGGCAGGAAAGAGATTTAACAAATATGTGGAAAAAGAGATAAGCAGGAGTAAAAAGGAAAATGGAACGAACTCACAGAATGTCTTATCCAACCACTATATTCTTCTCTTCGTCTTCGTCTTTCAAATGTCCTCTGTCGTTGAAAAGGCCAACACGACTCGAAAAAGAGGGTCGAAGTCCGCTCGTCCTCCGTATTTCTACTTGCAAACACTATCGCGAAGGACCAAATTATTAAGGTCTCGGTGTTAGACGATAAATAAAAGTGGACTGTATTTTGCGCTGGTTTTTAATGATCACAAGGATTACGTTGAAGGAGCAGTGATCCCGTTCGAGTATATAAGGCGAGTGCCCGTACATAATAGCTTGGTGGGAGCCGTTGCGTCCGCGCCCCCGCTTCTCGCTGCCTCCCCGTCACCCGCGCCGCCGCACGCCGTTTGCGCGGTTCAGCCGCTTGTAAGCACCGGCAAACCGTGATGTCGAGGATCGAGGTTTGATTCTCGACACTTATAATGTTAGCTTTAATAAAACTGCAGTGTTAAGATAAATTACGTATTGTGTTAATTTTTCTTGTACATTATAATGGAAGATGTTTTTTTTCTGTGTCGCCACATGTATCATAATTCATGAGATACCCATGTACGTACGTATCATGTAGATTATAGATATATATTATTCATTGCACGGGGATTATACATTTAATTAATATTCGCTTCATTTTTTAATAACATACATATAGGCCAAAACCTTTCTAAGGAGAGTCCTATGTCCAGCCGTGGACTGTTATAGACTGTTGAAGTTGATGTAAAGATCAAACAGATATAAGAATAGCAGATAATAGCTGTAGATTACAGAAATACTTTTTAAAAGATTAATACCGTACCGGTACTTATAGGGAAATTCCCACAAAACTAACAGTAGACAAGGTAAAGCATTACGTCACTGTAAGTCATACTGAAAAAAAGGCATGGAACTTATTGCTACTTTTAAATCATTATCATTGATGAAATGAAGTCCTAGTTACTGCGATTTCACATGTGATTGTAATGTAGTCATAGACCATCATCATCACCAACAGCCTTTAATAGTCCACTGCTGAACATAGGCATCTCCTTAGAAAGGAGGTTATAGACCACCACCATCATTTTTTTTAAATTTACCTATAGATTTCGCGTAATATTATTATAAAGTGTTCAAAGAAAATTGAGTGTTTTTGAACCGGTCAATTTGCGTATGAACTTAGTCAATGGTTTCAAGTAACCAGTGGTGTACTGGTACAATGGAAGTTATTAAAGTAATTGAAGCAGGAAACCTAACATGTTTGGCGGCTGTTATTATATAGTGGCTGAGAATCACGAGGGGCGCTGTAAGTGAGTGCCCCGCGGGTCGGTAGGGTGCTCTAGATACAAAAGAAAATATATGGTAATACCCGAATTGGTTTTAGAACTTACACTAGAAATTGCTTTTTACAACTGTGTATGTTATTAAAGCTATTAATATTATGAAAACCTCTTCGTCCTCAAAAATAAAGAGTTCAAAGATGAGTCAAAGATCTTGTATCGAAGGCAAGAATGAATCTATAGAGAGTGTAAGGGCCTACATGATAATATTATATTATAAACAGTTTCTGATTCGACAAGCTATAAAATTCACACAATTTACATATACAAATTTGTATTATAAATATGTATTAAAAATAAAATTATAAAAGGTATAACTGCAAACCCATCTTTAATTTCATATTAAAGATAGGTTTGTTGTACCTTTTATAATTTTATTTTTTAGGTCTTGCATTTAAAACTTTATAAAGTACGTGATGATCTTGTTTTTGCATTCCTTTCGCTGTTGCATAACAACATATAAAAACGTTTTTTACTTTATTTTATTTATTTCATTTGAAAGCAGTATATACGAGTATATATATATATATACATATACGCACATGTATATTGTTATTTTATGTTATAGTAAAGTGTGCAAAGCAAGTAGTCTCGCTCAGCTCCTGTTGCCACGGCAACTTTAAGAAATGCAAGTAGTGTAGAAGTGCAAGAAGTGTATTGTAACTATTAAATACTTCTTAGTCCATCATAAATTGTAAAAATATAACAAAAACGATAAAAAATGATGATAAGGCAGACCATGAACTTTATTCGTAGGTGTTAAAGAACTTCAAAGCAATTAGTAATTACGATCGTTTCAAATTTACTTTAATAAACGTGTTTTATTAAAGCCATCAATCGGAAACTAAATGATGAATTGAAGTAAAAAAGACGATATTATCGAAGCTCCGCCCCCAGGCTCGCCCCACCGACACTTGGGCCTCGTAACCCAATATGTGACAGGAGGGTTCTTTACACAGATATACATCTTCTAGACGTGAATATTTTATATCAATTACACGATTGACATAATGACAAATACATTTCATTAACTACCAGTTTATTACTTTTTATTAAGTCCACTGTTTTCATTATCAACAATAATAAAGAATATATACATATGTGAAACTAAGGGTCTCGAACACTTTTGTAACTCCATTAGCTGGTGCTATATAACCTGTATTAAATATTATTACATATATATTTTTGTCATTATCACAAACCTAAAAGTATATTGTCAGTGAAACAGTTATTACAGTCAGTACTATCAGTAAAATACCTATCATTTCATGGTAACTCCTACGAGATAAGACATTTGAATTGTATAAAGCTTATAGATGATTCATAGACGTTGCTATGATTGGAGACTGCGAGAATAACGCAATTAGTCTCAACAGTAAATTCCCATAGCGTAGGATTTAAAACGGTTACGACGAACGATACTTTTACATGTAAATTCTACTCAAAAGATTTGCTGTTCAGACTACCTAATATCCACAGCACTATAAGTGGCAATAGCGTTTTAGTGCCGTGAACCGAATTTTAATTCAAGCATTCAGAAGTAAGACTTACACCATCTTATCCCATCAGTTTGGGTAAGAGAGATGGAGACGACCCAAATATTTTGTTACTTTCGGAATAATCACAGATGTCACATGCGCACATTGAGAAAATGACTTCAGGAAGTAAAAGGACTAAGATACCTTTAAGTCAAATCACGAATAATATATAAGACCACGGAAGCCTTATCTAGTAGCCTATTTGAAAAGCATATAAGTACACATACAGGGTGTGTGAATGCGTCGAGCGATCGAGTTCACCACGTCATAATCGCCTCGGGTTATTGCTAGCCAATATCAGTGGGAATTTGTTGCACAGCAACCGCTTTATATGACTATGTTCGTACCGACTCTGGGAGCAGTATTGTTATATTTACATTGAGACAAGGAAGATTGTATCATAACGCGTAACAATAATATCAATAACAGTAATAGGAAATATGTATGTATTTTTTTTTTTAACGATTCTACTAGTTATTACATTACCAAATAAAAATATAACACATCCGAAATATAAACCGTTAAGCAAAATAAAATTTAGATATTAAAATCACTATCATTTTGGGGCAATTTGAACACGTCCATTTTGGCGCGCTTTTTTTGTGACGTCAGATTACACTTTCAGACGAATTCGACGGAGTGAAGTTCACAAAGTTTCTGAAAGTTAAAAAGTGAGTGATAAAAATGAACTTATTACCATGGAAAAGCCAATAAAAACTTATTAAAAATATTGTCCCGTTCCTTTGTGCCCAAATAATATCAAAACTGCACCTGAGCGTATTTTAGGTTATATTTATGTTATACGACTATTAACAAAACCATGAAAACGATAATTTAATAAAATTTATATAACTTGTTTACCTCGCAGCTTTTACTCCTCTGAGTTCAGCAGACGTAAAATCTGAATTAGATGCGAAATAGGTGCTCATCATAAACACGTTTATTTTAGGAAGATTATCTGATTGTGCTTTGACAAAATCGGTTTCAGTCATTGTGTTGAGTCTTTCTACACGGGAATTTAATAATTTAACACTGAAAACGTATTAGTTATTAACTTAAAATGAAACAAAAAATCACCAGAAACCAAATATTACAAATACACACAACTTGTTGACACTCTTGACAGTGTAGGTTGACGTCACGTTTTATTCAACCAATAGCGTTGCGTTTTAGAAATTTGCGAGGGAATCTTAAAAAAGCAAATTTTTGATGATTAAATTTCACTATTAAATTATAATAAATTTCAAAAATAATTGTATGGGTATATTTTTTTAGCAATAAAAATTACAAATAAAAATATTTTGTCCATTTTGGTGTCACGTGCATATTCCCTATTAGAGAGATATTTATTAAGGTTTTTTTTTCTTTTGAGTTACACAACAGGCTTAAAGCTCGTTAAATACGAACTCAAAAGAAAAAAAAATAGTTTTAATTAACTAAAAAACACACAAAAAAGCATTGGGTGCCTGTTGTCAATAGTAAAAAGCACCCCACGCGTTTTTCAAATTTATTTTCTATTTTTTAGTTTGGTTTTCTATAGAAAGCGTGTTTTTTTGTTTTTTAAAACTATAATTTTTTTTATAAATTAGTGTATTGTCATTGGTTCTCGATATATCTACAAAGTTTGAACGAGTTCTGACCGAAGAAAGTCGATCAAAATCACGCCCAAAGGAGTCGGTTACAAACATACAAACAAACATACAAGTGAAGCTAATATAAAGCGTGTAAAAAACGGAACCTTTATAAGATCACTTTGTTGTCCGTCTGTGTCTCAAGGCCCTTTATCTCGGGAACGCGTTCAGGTATGGAGTTGAAATTAAAACCATATACTCAGGTCTACGGTCTCTTGAAGCTGTGCAAAAATCAAACTTCTAAATAAACGTAAAAAAGGATACGACCGTTTATAACGCAAAAAATGCGTATTTCGACACTCTCAAGGGAATCAAAATTTATAAGGTAATTCCCGTTGACTTAGAACTGTGAAATTTGGCAAGTAGTCTCATCAGTCATCGTCTTATGCTACAAGTACAGAGAAAAATCTGTAAACTGTACATTTGAAAAAAAACTGCGAGACTCGACTCCTGAACTATTTATAACATGTATCTACTAACAAACTTTTACGGAACCCTCGGTGGGGGAGTCCGATTCGCACTTGTTCGGTTTTTTTTTAATATAAGAGAAACCGACAAGATTGGTCAGCTGTCAGGCGTAGCGGAGTTACCTTCAGGTTAGTGACTGACTCCGTTATGAATACCTTCAAGTCAAGAGATACAAGGGTGAAAGTGCGCTCTTTTCTTGAAGGTCGTATCGGTGGAAATATCAGAGGCGACAATTTGTTATACTGTGAGTGAACGCCAATTATTCAAGTAATGGTGATGGCAGTAAGCAGCTTGTATGGCTCCAAACCATTCCTCGGGGCACTCAACAAATAATCATAGCTCTTTCCACATTTTTTTTAACCGAAGATTAAGTTTCAAAAACTTTAGAGCTATGATATTTTTACGAATATGTTTTGACTTAAGTCGATGATTATGTATAATGTATCTTAATAAAACCTAGCCAACAAGAAAAACGGTAAGCAAATCCACACCTTGGCTCAAGCTGAATAATGTTAGGAGTGGCTTGTTACCTAAATGTGTGCTTACGTTTGTTTTGTCAGTATATACATGTAAATTCCATTTGACACTTCAAGAAAAGATTACTCATTCTCATCATCACCAAAAAAAGGGAAAAGGGTAGGAAGATCATACTCTTTTCCCAATTTATTTAGATCAGTGCAATCAGTTGTCTTGTTCCATTCTTCTCTATGTCGCCCAAATTCTCTTTAAAGCAGCCCTTAATTTAATTGAAAATGGGTCTGGCTATTTTTTATGGCCGGCCGCCTGTCTTGGGAATGTAATTACTGAAGCGAATGCTGCTAACCACGTCAAGTTTGAATTTGTTCATTTTAAGTGGTCAGTGTATGTGGTAAATCATGCCACAGACATCTTTTAATGCCAAACTACTGTCTGTGTTAGATAATCAAGTGTTCTATTTTTTTTTCAAAATAAAAAAAAACATGATAACCGAATAGGTACGGTCAAGTCGGTCACTATAACAGCCGATCGATATTCACCCTAACCCCGCGATATTCACCAACAGCTCAACAAAAGTGGGGACGAATCAAATCAAATTCATTATATCACTAGTGTACGCAGTACAATGCAGAACTAAAGGGTTGTGTTCAATCCTGAATGAGTTCGTCGCGTGCCGCATCTAACACGTGCACAACTGCACACACATTAGGGATTATGCTAATTTAGTATTCTCAACGGTCCACTGGTTTTACTTTGGTGTGCTAGGATATGTTACAGATGCGTTTGACAGTTAAAAAAGCTTTTAGCTGTATTGAAGTGGATACATTGATGTATCTGTGTTTATTCAGAGTAATGGAGTGTATTACGGCAATAAATGTTTTAGACATATAAAATAGTACAGGTTTAAAAAGTAAAAAAATCAATGGTCTTTTCTTTTAATATTTTTCGACGAGCCTATTGGTCTACTGGTGAGTAACCCTGGCTACTAAGCCGGAAATTGTGTTCGGTTCGATTCCTACCCGGGACAAATAATTGCGTGATGAACACGAGCATTTGTTCTGGGTCTGGGTGTAATTTACCTATGATATATATGTTTTTATTTTTGTCTTACACTTTAGTTTGCAGGTTAAAACACTAATGCAAATTTACTTATAGCACTAACCTTTCGCGTAATAAATTATCGCTTATAAACAGGAACACTATTTATTACTATTGGAGTTGTGTATTCGATAACACATGTAGCTACAAACTTGTCCACAAGATATATTTTAAAAATAAGATAGAATCGGATAAACTTGGCCAGGGTGTCGTAATTTTTAAGGAAAAGAATTTCCAAACAGAGAAACTCATCAAAAGGTTGTGTGACTAAAACAGAACTCAGGAACGCACCATGGCATGTAAACATGTAAGATTGGACACATTAACTAGTTAACTTAAGCCGAGGCATCTATTTTGTGTACCCACATTTCGTAATTTTACTTTTACCTTCATTTTCAATTAATAAGCTAGTGTACCTACTTCGATCCAACATGGAAGTTTGTGATTATTCGTTTGTTTAAAATCAAAGTCAAATTTTGAATAAAGTATTAATTTAGTAATTTACAGTATATGATTGTTTTCTGGGTTATGCAAGTGACTTTTCATTTCTCAATTCATGAATTGTTTTAAAGAATTCTTAAATTTTCATATTTATAGTATATACTTGTAAATGCGATTTTATTTAAAAGACGATTTCGATAAATTTTATTTAAACTTACTGGTTATTAATATCACACAGAAGTATCTTAAATACCTTGTTATGACGATTAATGGCTTTTTGTCTGGCTTCGTTTATCACCATGCCTTCTTTATTGCAATCTTCAGTCAACGAGACAGATGGGCTCCACTCTTATCGGCTTAGAAATTAATAAGAAAAACAAATTCGTGAGAACCACCAAACATAAACAAAGCGAGTATAATATACTATTTATTTAGGTAATACGCAAAATGCGCGTGCACGTGCCGACAGCCCACCCTCTACTAGCGAACCCTTACTAATTCATACCTTCTACAAAACATAACATTTTCATTCTTATTTTAAAGTGCATAGGAGTGTTGTGACCTGCACGTAAACTTGCCAAAGACGGCGACTCTTTCAGTCAGCGTAGAATTAAATATCATTGTTAGAGACCCTCATTAATGCAATATTGAAATCGCGAGCGAACAAGGGATGGTTTGGTTTTATTGTGTGCAAAATTGACTAAGTAAGTTTTTTGAACCATGAGTGGTGTAGTTTTATGGGAATTACTTTTTGTATAACACGCTGCAGTTAATGAGCGGTACTCCGATGTATATATATGTGTACGTGACAAATAGATGCAACTAAGACGATTATTTTCGACGTTTGTCGAATACTTTAGTTTGCAGGTTAAACGTTATTTTTACTGCGGCGACCGCAGCGAATGCTGGCTATCAGAGTCATAAGGATCTCCTTTGAGGTGGCGAGTCTTCTGGCCTTAGCTCCACCATGGGACCTGTTGTAATCATGTTGCGGCCATGGTACGAAGCGTGAGCGTGTAGAACTCCACCGTCTCTTTCTGCGAGGAAGTTATGCTATTCGGACCAGATACCGCAGGAGACTCAGGCGCCGGAGGTCGCGAAACGACCTCCGTCCTCCATAAACGCAGGACTGGGGGTGACAGGTGAGGCCATCTGTCACCCCAGCAGAAGCAGGTCGGGTAGGCGGTGCGACGCGCTGTGGAGCGAGCGCGCCCTTTAGGTTGTAGAAGGGGAACACCGTAGTTCCCACACACGAGGGGATCATCTACAAGCCGTAGATATCCCGGGGTCCGTCGGGGTTCCAGGAATTTATTTCCTAAGGTACACCGGTTCCTCGCCTACCAGTACCCGAGACGGCGTGCGGTTTTTGGTCAGTTCATGTGCGACGTAACCAGTGGGTGGTATACGAAGGAATTTCCGCACAGACAAAAAAGAAAAGGTTAAAAACACTAATGCAAATCCAAATCAAATTATGTCTTATAAATAGGAACACTAGCTCTGCGCGGTGTTTTTTACAAGTTGAGTTGTGTATTTTTACACATGTAGCTACAAACTTGTTCACAAAATATATTTTAAAAAGTCGTAGAATCGGATAAACTAGGCTAGTGTCGAAATTGTTGAGCAAAAGAATTTCCAAACAGAAAAACTCATTAAAAGGTTGTGTGACTAGAACAGAACTCAGGACCTCACCATGGCATGCAAACATGCAAGATTAGACACATTGACTCTCAAACTTAAGCCAAGGTGTCGACCATAAAGTAATGATGGTATCGCAAAGCCAATTTAATAAAATTAATTGCTGAGCCATTAATGCAATTAAATTTAAACATTATACAAATTGACGAATCGAATTAGCAATTAAACGGGCCATTTTGTTTAAAAAGCAGTATCTATATTTACATGATAAAAAAATTATGACTACTTACAAATAAGTTTTTAACAAAACGTACTCGTATAAGGACGTTAAACAATATATTTACTACAAGCTCGTCATTATATGTATTTATTTATAATATTAATTACAAAGAAACGTTATACGATGACAACGAATAGGTATCTCCATATTCTTCTGGGAGATGTGTTGACTATACTTGTACTGATACTTAATATTAGATTTATTTATAAGTTCTGTACGCATGCAAACAGCAATACGTTTTTCTAAATCAACCGCTTTTAGCAGTGTGTTTAAAAATATTTTCTTTTGCTTTTATTATATTGTGAACAGGAACGGCACACACACAGACACTGTTGTTCCCTGAACACAAAGCGAATGATACTATAGTCCAGCATTTTAAGACAAGGCTACAACAGTAAGTTATATGTGCTACATATTAGTGTATACATACATATATGTACAAGTATATGTGGTGACTTGAGTTAGCACCAATTTGGACTGCCTGCCAAGTAATGTTAGTTCATGAGTTCGTTGCCTTACCCAAGTGTAAGTTTGGTAGAATGAAAGTGCAGAAGTGTAGTTGCACTCGCAGCTAATATTGTAGACTCCTTTCTTGTCAGCGCAGCGGTCGCATCGTTTCTATGTGAATCGCTATGCTCTTTAATCCATTTGTGGAATACCCTATTGCTTTTTGTTAAATAAAGCTCAATACATTACATAATCTACTGCGCTCTGTATCGAATGTCTATGTAATGTTGTCTTAATGTAGTATTATACAGTAACTAAATACATATCAATGTCAGAATACAGTCTTTACTTACGAAGTATGCCCAAGTTAAATATGTAGCACTTCTGTAAGTATTAAAATTGCACCACAATGACATTCATACTTGAAAAAAGACGTCTCGAATAAATAAATTTGGGGTATAACTGCTACAATTCGAAATCTTGCAATTGGCTTTTAGAAAAAAAAATTAGTAAGTACGCCACATATTTTGGTGTTTTTTTTTTTTAACAACAATCCTTGAGCAACGTGTCCGCGAGAACGGGCCAGATGGTGTGTTATGTATCGATCGTCGGCGCAGTGTGCACGGACGGATCCTATTATTGTTTAATCGTAATCTCAGTGCTCGATTAGCATATCCATTGTACACTACGCGCCATACACATGTTATCGTAATGAATGGGTGTCGTCAACGTATAAAAAACGACGTATTATATATTTTTTAAAGATTTCAGTAAAGAAATCAGTGGTTTGTGTAGACAAGATTTGCATAATTTGCGTACGATTTTACTCTGTGCAACGAAAGAATTTGGTCACTTGGATGAAACAGTTATCTTGGAATATGATCTTCAATTCGTGTTGGAATGAATCTCTCAACGAAGTGACTGGATTTTTTTTATGAAAAGGCATACTATACAGATTTTATTCATCGCTTTCTGTAAGAGTGCTTACAGTACAACAATATTAATTATGAGATACATACCTTATTGATGACGCAAGGCAACTGGGCGTTATTAAAAAAAAATACTCTGATCTGATCGTTAGTGATATGAAAATTCAGGCATAATCACGAAAATGTAGCTATCCAGTTAAAGGCTACACAACTTTTTTTCTGATCCGCATGACAGATGGTAGACCGATAATTTACGAACTACAATTCGTTGGCACAGCTATCAATTAACAATCGGTGAAATTTAAAATGTAATCAACATCGGCTATTTTATTATATGATGTCCAGCGTCAGATGATTACCGACAAAGTGCAAGGATAATCTCATAATCCACCGCAGTGGCCAGCAAATAAACGAACTAAAAGGATATAATAAGAAAATAAACGAATTAAAAACTGGCCGCGCCGTTCCCATGAGGCGACATTTAGCTTTTCACGTAACAATTCAAGGGTTGTGTGTGTGTGTGATCCTTTTATTTTTAAGAGATCAAGTGTATACTACGCACGGGTAACCATGTATTACTTTTAATAACAAAAATTGTTTGTGACTGTGTTAGCGAGCTGTTCATGGTGGCGGCGTGTGGTATCTTAACATTTGCTGTAATAATAATACAATTATAAATGTAAATGTACGCGAATGGTCCTATAACTCACCTAATTAGCAAGCTTAATTAATGTAATAATAGATTGTGAATTTGACTACATTTTTAGGCAGTCGTAATTACATGGTTTGTTGGCTTTTGCTGATTTATAAACCTGATGAAACTTTTTTAAATATTACTAAGGAAACAATTAGTCAATTATAAAGTACCCCTTGCAAATTTCTCTTATAGTACTATACGTTTAGGTAAGTTAAGGTATAAATTCAGCAGCGATGCAAGAAGCGTTACGGAAAGCTTCCCACGGGGGACGTTGATCAAAGTTAAATTGTTTTTCACGTTCAGTGCTCGTTGGACTTAAATGAAATATTTTTATGTGGTTTTGGTTTACAAAGGATGTCCTCCTAGAATAAATTAACGTCGATTAAATATTATTACATACAAATACTGAATTTCAAAACATACCAATAAGCATGAGAATACCGATTTCCCGGTTAAGGTACAAAACATTATTTTTTTGTTACTTATCAAAATGTCTATAGAGTGAAAAGCAGGCCTAAGCGATAAGCCTCGAAAATGCAGAAGGGCGAGTTATGTTGGACTTAGCGACTACTAATTGCCAAGTCTTGGGGGCTGATAATCCGTTCACAGCAGGCGGGCCCCAAATTAAAAACCCCCGGTTGTGTCCAGCCCGGGTCGGGATTACCGCTCGAATAGCGGCGCCGTTTAGCCCCAAGCGAAAAAATATTAGGAGTCAGCGTTATGGGTTCTGCTTTCGTAATGATAATAACAAGATTTATGCCACTCAGGTTTGTTACATTTTCGTTCTCCATCATATTTTCTTAAACTTCCTACTGAAGTCCGAAGACAAGTACCAATTTCTATTTTATATGGCAATTAAAGTTGGCTGAGAAAGCAACCTTTGGTTGATTCATTTCAAGGGTAAGAGTCAATATAGATGCAATATATCTTCATCAAACCGCTTTAAATATTCTAGAGATAATTTAATATATTATTTAACATGCGAAGGCAACAAAAGCAGTTTTTAATATAACAGTGCACAAGAGCAGATCTTCTGATTTCAAATAGGACCGCGAAACCGAAGGGTTCCAAAAGTTTGGCGTAATACGAAAATCCTGAGATGAAATAGTAATTTATCAAAAGATTTGGGTCTCAAGGAGCGGAAGTGAAGGGTTGACAGATACTTTATCGTAAATTGCAGCAGTGTGTTTTATTGGAAAATCTCGGTAATACAACTATTTTAAGAGAAAACATTAAAAATGTATCTAAACAATGCCTATCTTGTACTGATTCTTGCTTTTTTTTTTCAATTCAGATTCTGTTAATGTTAAATTATTGTTGAACATATTATTTCAGTTTTACCATGAACGGTTTACGTAGGTCCAAAGTCATTCTCCATACCTTTATAAATTAGTAATGCATAAGGCGATAGTGTAACTGTAAATGTCGCCGTAACCTATTCGCTAGAACGGTAAGATAATGAAGATAATAGTGATTTATTCCTTGTCCTCAAGTCGACTTCACACATAAAATCTAACGCCATTACAAAGTCAGATTATTTATAATCCCATAACGAAATAATGTATGCACGGTGCGATGTACGCGTAAACGAATACGCCGCCGCGTATTAATATTCAAATGGCCTTTGGGCGAGCAGTGTATGAGATCCCATGGTATTAGTACCTTTAACATTGCGGTGCGTCGGTACGACTTGTTATGTAAACATAACAAACGCACTGCAGGTTGCCTTTATAAATAATATTAATTTCGCTACACCACACGCAGACAGCTGCTTATTGGATACTATTTTTATAATCGACTTAAAGGCTACACGCGTAAAAGATAGGTTAATATTACAGTCTAAGCACACCCACACATGCAATACAATACTTACTACATTATGTTGTTAGGCTTCCGAAAATAAAATACTTACATCCTCGAAAATGTCATTGGTTACAAAGATGTTTCCTACTTTTCTTTAGGAAAGGCCCATTTTGTGTACTTTCATTACTTTACACTACTTTTGTGGTCTATTTGGTTTGGTTATTCCAGAGAATAAGTTATCTCTGTGCCACCCAGAACCATTTTTAATGTTCTGGCATTTAACAAATAACAGTAGTAAGATGATCATAATGTCTACTGTTCACACATATTTGCCCAAATGACACGGTCTATAAAGTTAACCTCAATTTTAGTTCTTTAAAAATGTTGTGGAATTACTGAAATTTATTTTCTATGATAATAATTCTATCCACATATTGTAAAATCGTCTTGATGGTAAAAACTTGAACATAATGAACAATAGAAAACAACATCTGCACCTATAAATTGTTTACAACTTAGAAATAGATTAACGAGTGGTGCTCTTCTTATTTTTCATCAGCACCATCGTAGTCATTTCCTTGATAATACTGAACAGCTGTTATAAAGGTTACGCCCGTATCCTTGCACCTGCGCTCCCCGCCGCCCCATGCCTCACCCCCTTTCGGCTTAATTACAATCCTATTAACTAAATCGTCTCGTCGCCTCGGTCGCCCAAGCGACATTGCGGGGTTATAATGGTAAATATTTGACTATCTAAGCTTGCATTGTATTTCTTGGCATGTTTTTATTATTGATCGCCCTGATCGAACGATAACACCGAATGATTACCAAACTTGCTAGCACTGATGGAGATCTAAGATAACGCATTACGACAAATGCAATTCACAGGCTCGAATTCGTGTTTGCGATTGGTTTGGAAAGATTCGTCAATGCACGTGCGAGGGTACAAATCCATAAAGGGTTCGTTTTTCTTTCATAGCGCAAAAAAAATCTACCGACAATTACCGGATTAGCGATGAAAGCGAGGGGGCAAAGTTATTTTTTCATTCAATCCGTAATCATTGGTCTTTTTCTTTCTTCGCTCTCCTGCCGGAGAATGTTTTAATTAAAAATCCTGGGTAACGTGACTCCTGTCGGCTGAGTAACGGTAGACGCCATTTGTAATGTATATGAAGAGAGACTGACTTACAAATTCTGTGTCTTAATCAGGCATCAGTTAGTGAATTGTGCGTACAATGTGGTAGGATATTCGATTTATCGAGGAACGCAAGTAAGATATTCGATTTATTTTGAAAATAATTTCGTATTTCTAGTGTGATATTAATCTTTGCGCCTTGTTAAAATGTCTAAATCCAAAAGCAGTTGATTTTTTAAACTATTTCATGCAATATTTCACGCCATGTATAATTTGACAAGTGGGCCCGGAACAGCCAAACAAAGTTGCGAGCGTGCATGACAAGGTACGCGAAACAACCTAACGATCGGTCGGTAGATAAGTGCACATAATTTCGCCGCGTCCGCTTAGCTTAAGGCGCACACGCAAGCGACGGTCGCGTCAGTCGGGAGCCGACCACTTTTATCACAACAATGTAAATTAAACGGAGAAGAAAATAACCTTACAACTCTCGTACTAAAGATGTCGGAACTGCAAACAGAACCTTGTGATATCACAATGACGGACAGACGGTTTTCTTTGTGTTCACTAATTTCTTTACAGTTATGTTATGGAAACCGCTTCCGAGTTTACTATTGTCGATATGGGACTGTTTGGATATTTGAAAAGACAATTAGCTAACTAGAATTCTTATGACAGACAATTTGTAAGTTTTGTCACGACCATTAAAATGAGATGTGCATTATGCAACAATGAAAGCAGTAAAGATGTGAAGAATAAGACGTAAGCGTTCTGATAATTTCAAGAAATATTCCATGAAAATTTATACGTTGACCTAGATAAATAGAATTAAAAAAAGTGTGTAGTCCTTGTATAAGCCCAAACGATTAATATTCAACTGTAACAATGTTAAATCGAAGTTGATATCTGTACGAAATTCTATAACTGAGATGTGAAGCAAACAGTAATGGGTTGAATTTCTTTAGGATATTATTTGATAGCTTAGATCGAGGTGTAATCAGGATATAAGTATAATCTGAATTCAAGTTCGACTGCAATAACGTCCTCTAAACCAGGTTAAAACAGTTACTTTTTTGCGTATGCCATATCGCAGAATGTAAATTACAATTTATTGATTGAATAGAAAAAAAGACTTATTAATTTTTGTATCATAATTTATGTTTTTATACTAATTTCCAACCTATAAAATACAAAACCAATAAAACACATACCCTTTTTATTGGTAAAAAGAGAATTTGTTTACTTATATTGTTGACTTTGGTATGAAGATCCCGATGTAACTGTCAAGTTAGGGTGTAATGGATGCCTAGGCGTGTAAAGAGCTACATGTGATGTAAAATAATAATAACTTCACACATCCCAAACTAGGCAGAGCCTCTGGTTGCCAGTCTTGTTAAAATAGGGTAACCAGACTGCGGATAAACATACTTATATATTTCTAAATACATACATAGCATAGATAAATAACGCCCAGACACAGAAAAAATAATCGTGCTCATCACACAATATATTTCCTGAGTGGGAATCGGACCCCTCCGAATTAGCAGTCAGGGTCACGGACCACTAGATCTACGGGCGGGATCTACGGGATCTTTATTGTTAAAGGTAAGAAATACGATTTTGCGAAAGATAAAATCATATCGGTACTATGAACACCATCTCCAAATAGACTGAACGACGCAAGTAATGTAATAGAGACCAGCTGTTTAAGACCCTGTTGCACTAGTTCTTCAGATTGTACACAAAAGAAGCGAGGCATCGATCGGTGGTCGACATTCGTGACTATTGTTCGACGAACGAATGCACCACCACCGTACATCTGTTTCGTTCCTTTTTCACTCACCCTGCATAATGAAACCGGCCCATTGTGAGGAAAAACATCCACAAAAGAACACGCACTTGGCTCAGTATTTTATAAGAAAAAATAACAGAGCCTCGGGGCCTAAAAGGTGGGCGTAAACGTTGTCGGAAATGAGAAAGTCGATGCAACTGTAATGACATACGCGCATTATTGAAAATATTATTTAATGTTATTGAAAATAAACAACCATTTGGGCTATAACGAACTTTTCCATATCACATTTAGTATATTCGTTACTTTGTTTGCTGCGTAGGTTTTATTATATTGGCAAATTGTTTATATCAGACTTGAGAGATAATTGTAGAAGATACTTTACTTTCATTGGTATAAAAAGACTTGTGTAGTAATAATTGTACATAATCGCATCACAATGAAGGACTAACGACGCGACGCGACGGCTAAAGTCATAAAAATGGTATCTTTGTTATTGATGTCGTTCCCTAAAGAATTCGTTTTTATTGATTTTTATTTTTAATAGGTGCTTATAGTTGGAATAGTTAAGGTGAGCTATAGCATGCATAACGCACTGAAAAACGGAAACTGCGGGCTTTCAAAATTTTAGGAAAGATATCTAACGATTTTACTTTTGATTAACTTCATGTCTTTACCATAGGTTCCTATTATTTTAAGCCCATACGACATGACATTTTGTAGTGTTGTGTTTGTACTATAAGAATTAAATGTTAGTATCTCTACAAGTACAGAGCAATTACAATCTACATTATACGTACGAGTACATATTACAGTTAGCAGATGGTGCGGTCTACAACAACTGTTGTACCATTTACTTTAAATACCGCAAAATTACATTCAATAAAACTTTTAGCTTTTATTGTTTACTTGCTATTAATATATGTATTACAAAATGTGTCTAATTTCGTAATTAAAGCCATTCCTTGATAAATAGTAGATAATACGTGAATAGTAGTAGGTAAAAATGTCTAAATATTAGCCAAACTGTTAAAAATACATGAGTAAGGTACTCTTAAGCCAACAGACTTCAGATTAAAAAAATGTACCTGATATGTCGCACTTTAGTTAAGTCACAAAGTTCCAACAGCACACGCACCTAATTCAAAACCACATCATTCTTTTGAAGTTGCGAAACGTACTGGCTAAGTGATTTTTAGGAAGCAGACATCATAAAAAGCGTACATTATAAATGCGGGTTCAATTTGAGTTCCCCCAGGCAGAGCGCCTGCGCTGACGATTAAGTGCACTTAATTCCCGTCTAAATATTGCCCTATGGGGAATTGCGAAGTTGCTGCTGACTCTTCCGCTCCAGGGTACACAGACTTGAAGGATCAGAACTTAACTTGTCTCAAGTGAGTCGTGGCATATCAGGCCTTCCAAAGGTCAAACGTGTCATCTTACAAATTTAATTATCTTTTCCAATTCTACAAAATAGGAGTCAGAAAAAAATTATCTGATGATACCAGAGACGTGGGGGAGTGAGAAGTAGAAGTATAAGGACGTTTTTTAATTGACCTTTGTTTAAGTTGTATATTTTTTTTCTTCTTAAATACAACAAAAAAAATTGTACACTAAGTTAAAACAACAAATTTTGAGGCAGAGGCTTACATTCTTGCCAATACAATACAATTAAAAACAAAGCATGTAGCATTTCAGCTAATCTTCCCACGGTCTTGTAGCGAATCATTTTTCTGCTCCTATGGAGCAATCGCGTGATAATATGCGACGACTATCCATTTCTGTTCCACGGCGTGTCTGTACGAACAGTGACTCTATGTTAGTGTTAATAAAGATGGCCCAATTGCTACATTGAGCGCACGAAAATGACGTTCACGTGATTCCCAACATCCGTCGAAGCTTCAAATAGCAGTCTGTTAATTTTCTGATAATTAATCTACACTCATTGGGGACTATGTGGGACTTTTTGCAGCTGTTGGTACAAAAATAAATATTGATTCTGCGCCTTTGCGTTATGGAAATAAGTCCCAATTTGGAGTGGTTATAATATTTTTTATGATTGATTATTTTACCGTCAAAGCTCACGAGACCGCTTGGATTGTGAGCGATACCGTCAAGAGCAGGTGTTGCAAATTAAACGATGACTTGTTGAAGTTGTTTCTGTAAAAGGTGAGTATTTAAACTAATACAACAAAAAAAAATTTGATAGTGATAACAATTAAATGATAATAATGTGCGCAAAAGTGTGGTATTTAATGCAGCGATGCATTAATGATCATGGCGTAGGATGGTGAAGGACGATGACAGCATTAATTTCTACTAATGACCGGGGATTTTTGTACTGAACAATGAATATCGTGTGAGCTTGAATGTAATTGCTGTGGTGGGTTAAAACAAAATGCAGGTTTATTTTTAACGGAAAAGCACTTTGTGCTCTGTAGATTACTTTCAAACTATAAAACAGCTGAAGATAAAAGGATAAACCAATTCATCAAAACATGTTCTTCGGGTTGAAGTATGTCTGGGACAATTTCAGTTTTCAGCTATATTCGAAGCATTTAAACCTTTACATTCTATGATACATAATAAAATTATGTGTAAGTAAGAAAATAAATGTGATTGCAAAGACCATGGCGTGATAGCGTTAATTCCCGTACATAAAAATAATTATATATCGATAGGTAGGTTGAATCATCATTTGTAAATATTTAGCAATATACTTTTTAAAATAACAACAAGCGTTACTCAATATAACCAGTGCTTAATAAGAATGACCATAACGGTATCGTTACACGGATGCAGTGGCCGTGTCCCGTAGCTATGCAATGCGAGATAAGCAACTTTATACACGTTGCACTCCATTCCTAAACTGACATTTTCTCGACGGTTAAAATTGCTTGTGTTTTATAATTTTTTGTACGCCTATAGTAAGAATAATAATGATACAATATTTGTAGTAAAGAGTTCCAACAGAAGGCGAAATTACATAGCTACACGATACAAGCGATATGCGTTGTTAAAATATTTTTACCTTTAAAATTTAATTTTACCTTTAAATCAAACCACTTGCTCTTTCTCGAACATTTTTTAATCTAATCTCCTTTGTTGTGAGTTTATGTTGAACGGTAAACCACCCGCAGAGGCGGTCGGCGCCTTGGGCAAATCTTGTGATGCGGCGAGACGTCTCGAGTGTCGAAGCTACCTGTATTCTCCAAGTATCGCTACATAATTAATGATGAAAGTCGACCCTAACTTAGTTTGTGAACAAGCAGACTATAATTATTCGGTTCGATGGTTTTCTTCGGACTATCTCGTGTTCATCAGTCCAGCAATCACTCAAAAACAATACCTATTGCTGTAATATAATCTTAATTATGATAACTAACTAATACTTGTCATGTTGTTGCCCTCTGAATTCTTGATAGTACTCGTATCATTTCGCCAAAGCTATAGTGCTATTGATCAAACTGTGAGAAAAAAGAAACTTTGAACAACATCTGCATGTCCTGTTTGAAAACTGTATCCAGATAAGATCACTAAAATTTCTAGATAAACGTGCAACGAATGTTTCAGGCCCTTTTACGGTTTTACAATAAAATTTCCTTATTATGTATGTGGTGTAGCACCTTGACTTGCATTATCCAAATACGTCACGTTCTGCGACCTGAGTTATCGCGGTTGTATCTTAATTTAAGTGACGTATAGACAATGAAACAATTACAGTCAGTTTAAATTTTAACCGCAGCTACTGGTGTATATATATATGAAAGTAGATGGTTGATATTGTTTGCAGTGCAAGGTATATGTTATAGGTATAGACCTCGCTATTTACCTACTCTCTCTCATGAGATTTAGCAATTTTATAGTAGCTACTATTAGTCCCTAAACTTCTATGCTAATACGACTTAAATCGTTGCTAATATAACTAAAGAAAATTAAAGATACCTGAAGAGTCAGCGACACAACTGTCTAAGTGTAGCTCGAGGCGGTGATAGTAAAAACTTTAAGCCTGCATCGCTAAATGCCATCTGCGAAACTCTTGGGTGAGCGATAAAAACATTCGCACAGCGCATGCGAATATCAGGTTACGATGCGCCCATACCAATGCCGATGAGTGCGGCAAACACGAATTTGCTTATGTTACGTCTACTAAAACGTTCACGTCGGTGCTAAACGTGCTAATGACCCTTCCCAGGTAATCTCTGACGCATGTTTACGCATTACATTGCGAGCCAGTTCAATGCCAATGGAACGCCGAAAAAGATTACATAAGGCTCGCGAGGCAAGGTCAATGTCGCGCGGAACAAAGATCGCGAAAGTGCTCCAATGTTACGTAGGCAGCTCTCGGCTCGCACGGATAATTGCGATGTAATCGGCGTAATCCATCCACAGGCCTTGTTTCCTTTTACGGCGCGAGCAGCTTGCGGCTGCATAGGAGAAACAGCTGACCACGGCACGCGCAATAATGCATATTAATGTCGCACCCGCTGCAAAAAACGCGTATAAAATCGAAATGCTACTTTGAAATGTGAATTTGAAGTGCAGGCGCCTCAATTATGCAATTGTCAGTGGACGATCGAAGAACTACTTCTTATTATTTATTAATTGTGTAATCAATTTCTGTTTTTCGCTGTCATGCAGGCCAATTGTCTTTGCGCCAAGGTGTGCATGGGTGTCAACTGTCAGTTTTCAATTCAAGCGGTGGTCGTAATTGGCCGCTGCTGGTCAGGGGCCTTACTCTTGAATTCGATTCCGATTTCAATCCAATAGTAATCCAATTCCAATTTCAATTTCAATGTCACTATAATCGGTACTCTTGAAAACAATATTGTCAAATTGGATTGAAATTGGTATCGGCCGGCGATTGCGTTGCCATGACGACGGTGACACTTGAAGTTAGCTACGTAACCGCCGCATTAGAGTTGTTCAACACATTACGATAAAACAGGAGTAAAGCTTTGAAATGGTCAATGGTTTCAAAAACAAGACTAATAAATAAATACTACAAAAACGATTGATCAGCTGATTATTTGCAACGTTATTAATTAATTTTTCTGCAAACAAATTATTTTAATCTTAAAATAACCTACACTATTGGCTGTATGTGATTATACCGTTGCCTACTATGAAAGCAAAGATTGCTGAAGCATTGCTGTCAGTTAGCGATGGGTTAAAGAAATAGCAAGGAAGATGCCAGACCCTTGATTTTGTTTTTATATTATTATTGTATACTAATATTATTAGATATTATTTTACTAAAGACGTAAATATACCTATATAGAAATTTTATTATCCTTATTTAACTGTGTATTCACTTTATACAACTATATACAACTTTAATAGTTAAACCTCGGTTTTACGAAGCAACTGATACTTTTTTTGAGTTTTACTCATTCCTATGGAATTTGCTCAAGGTGGCTCATTGCAACAAATAACAATAACCTCTAAAAATACAATTTATGAAAGATTGATATGGCAGTGTTGTGAAAATTTGTTATAATGCTTTTTAAAATTGAAATGTCACTGTATACTGAAAATAAAATATACTATTATAGGCCAAAACATTTATATTGACATATATTAAATTAATACATAAAATCTTATTAGAAATAGCAGAATAAACGCAGTATAAAATTATAAAAGAACGTCATATAAAATTTGCCTTAAAAACTAAAATCTTAACACAAGTTGTTAGAATTTAAAAATGTTAATCATTACATAGTTTTACAAAATAAGAATGCATAATAGTTGACTTTATTCATAATAATATTAAGCTAGTAAAAAAACATCTCCATTATTACTGTTTAAATCAATTTAATGTTTTTTCACAGAACTTTGATTCCAAACAAAAATATCTTGAGATGCTCCTCCAGTTGATGCATCAACTGACAGTGTTTTTAAATCTGCATCACATATCTGTAAATATAAATAAAAAGATAGAACTGAATTATACTATAAATTGTTATTTAGTTGATAAAAATTTCATCAAAATAAGTGTTTACAATCATAACATTTCTAGAGTGGAAATGTTTGCGATTAAAAAATCTTTCCTCATGTTCCCTAATTGTTGGTTTAATTATGGCCACATGAGTGCCATCAATACAACCTAATACTGATGGGATCCGGTATGTTTCATAAAACCTGAAACAAAGTATTGTTTAATATTATTATAGTAAAGCTATTACATACAAATTCAAATTACTTTTATTATAGTTATAAGCCTAATACATACAATAGACACCTAGGGAGTATTACACTACATTTACATGCTTACAGCTAAGGTGTCTCAACTAAAATTACTTCCATATACTATATTTTATACAGTATTCAAAAAAAATAGAACTTTTACAGTACCTTGTTTTAATAGCATCTCTTTCTTGGTGGGTTTGAGGAAACCTAATCCATTGTTTTTGAACATAATGGTGATTGAGAGCTGCTGTAACTTCTTTGATAGCACGAGATACAGATTGCTGCGACATCAGAGTGCCATATGTGCCTCCAACCAGCCTTTGGTAACTTCCAGTCGCAAGAAACGATAGTGCCGCTAGAATCTACAATTGAGATGAAAATATTAAGTTAATCTTCTCACAAAAAAATAAGTATGGACACCTTACAAGTTGTAATGTTAACATACCTTATATTTCGGTCATATATCACTTCTTCTCTTAGGAGTTGGCATAATAGGCTTTATATTTTCAGGAATTGCCTCAAATAAATATTTGCTCACTCGGTAATTGGCTTTAAATTCTTCCTCACTTATAGAGAACGCCTTCTCCGTATATCGCATCATTCGACGCACATTTCGTCTCAGTTTTAACACATTTTTTTCTAGTTTTACGTAAAATATTGTACATTACTACTAAACGAGCCATATTATTCACTTATAGTTCAGTTAAAACCACATAAAACGTGAAACAATTTCAAAAAAGTTACACTTCGGCTATTGAGTAAATCCCGATCTCCAAGCGATACGAACTCAATTTATCGCTGTCAAACAAGCTGTCAAAAAATTCAAGAGTACCGTTTGCGTGTGGCGATTGGTAATTTCGATTTCAGTTAGTTCTCCAAATCGTCACCCAATTTGATTTCAATATGGCGCTAGTGTCGAATTCAAGAGTACGAAACTTCACAATTCCAATGTCGATCGATCGGAATCGAATTCAAGAGTAAGGCCCCAGGTCTGTAAGCGAGTTATGAATATCTGGTTTAGAAACACACATACATACATAGACATACAATGTTATAACATTAGTTTAGGGGAACAGAATAATAGTTCTATATGACATACTGTTTAAGACT
This sequence comes from Arctia plantaginis, assembly GCA_902825455.1. Taxonomy (NCBI): domain Eukaryota; kingdom Metazoa; phylum Arthropoda; class Insecta; order Lepidoptera; family Erebidae; genus Arctia; species Arctia plantaginis. The sequence continues at coordinate 1,509,727 of CADEBD010000041.1, read as the reverse complement.
AACTGAAAAACTTAATTTTTGTTAGAACAAAAGAAAGCCTTGTTGACAGATAGTCGGTCGATATTTGGCAAAGGGCTCTCTTTAAATCGGATGAGTAAATAACAAAATGAGTTCGTCGCGGGGATTCTCATTGTTCTGTCTGTGAGTAGAACTGTGACATTTCTCCCCTGTAATACCACAGCTGGCAGTCATTATTGCTTGATAGACACTAATAGAATACAACGCAGGGACAGGTTAACCGAAAATGTTTTCGATAAAATTGATATGTGCAAACATTTCTTCGTCGATGTCGTCTTTCTCCTAAGTTTTATTGCAAAAACAATAATAACAATTTATCAGACTATTAGTATTAAAGCAGCTGTACACGGTCAGGGCACGTAGGCATCGCTAATGGTCACTAATGCGATAACTTTAAATGTCGGGTTTACTGCGCGAGGTACTCAACAAAAGAACGTTTTATGCTACTATTGTTGATGTTAGATAATTAAATTGCTTCCCCCTACGCGAGATTATTCACAGATGATGAATCAGATTGTAAATGTCTCAATTAAGATACATAATGCGTCACATCTGTTGAGTTTTGCTTTAAATTTTATTTTCTATTGATTGAATTTACCCTTTTTATTTACCTACCTTCTTTATGTACAGTACATCTATCGAGCACTAGTTCTCATCTCAGTCATTCGATTCTGCTCGTTTGTACTACGAAGTTTAATTTGCTAGTCTATGAATTCTGATGAGACATGTGTCTGGATATCAAAACACTAGCGATGTCTGGGAGTTTTGAGGTACTTTACAATAACTTGTAACGTAAATCAAAACACCTTATGATCGTTAGATCGTCTAACGTCAACGTAACTATTTATTTTAGTTATTATACAAACAATAGTATAAAAACTAATAAATAAGTAAACTGTTATTAACTAGATATTTTGAATAGATACTAAAAAAATATGCCGTAGGTATAAGGTCACCCGGGCTAAAGCAACTATGAGGCTAAAGCAACTAATTGAATTTCTCTCATTGTAATGGGTTTTTTTTTATAACAAGCCATCTATGACAGCATAGAGCAATCATTGTTTTTCCAATTACGCCATATTTTTTTTGTATTTTAGTTGTGTAGAATTCTAGACAAATTAGCAGACTAGATTGATTTAAGCTCTTTTAACCACTACAGGCTTTTTTATATTCAGCAGACGCGCTGATATTAAGCTAATTTATAAATGCACTCATAGCGAAGCAAAGAGAGTAAATAAATATTAAATCTGAGAATATTTGATTACGGATGCACCAGACTGTTCTCGAAATCTACTGTTTAGAGAGCCAGAAATAATCGTATAATTTTACAATCATATACACCTTGCACTTGCGTCATAGACAAAGTGAGAAACTTTTTGCACCTTTTAAACTTGATATTTCTAGCAAGCTGTAGGTATGTAAAGCAGCAGATGTTTCAGGTCGATGACGTTAGACCTTTCTAAGCTGTCGCGTGCCATGCACATGGTGTTGTTATTAATGTGCGCAAGGGCATCATTCGCAGCCTTTCAGCACTTGCCTTTTTATAAGCTGTATAGGTATGTAACAAAAGCGCCGCTAACCTGTTATTTATCTCTATATTATCTCATACTGATATTTAAACTTAAATTAATATATTATATTTTAATTAAATGCCATCCGTTATCTTTTATGCAGGTTATTAAAATAGATTAAAAAAGGTCAAAGATCGTAATAATTTAAGACGTAATATTTCATCCATTTCGTATGTATCTAATGTTAAAGTGTATATACATACCTATACAGATTTCTCGTAATATAATCTGAGTATATTTTAAAATAATCTTAAACAAATATTATACGTGGATACGAATTTGAATTTATATAATATGTTCACGTTTTAACTAGGTTTATCCAGAAAAAGTACTGTTACCAAGGGCAAAAAAAGAAAGAAGACGCTGTCATAATAAGCTAGTATCGTATAAAATTGTGGTTTATTTAAAAATAAAACCCTTATTATACAACAAATAAATTGCATACATTTCTAAAGAAAGAAACTCGTATGTTGTCACGGCAAATTTGTAGATTTTCAATCAATTCGCATTTCAAGTCTGGTGACCTACTTTTAAGACTAAGGACGTGTAATTGTTTACATATTCCATTAGGATCAGCTGTCAAACATACTATTTTCGTTGTAGGTCTTTTTAAAGGGCGAAGAGTTGACTCTTAATAGCGTTCAAATTATTCACCATTTCTTAGGGATATGAATCGGTTTTATGTAATTTAATACAAATGAACTATTGGTTACAAAACACCTGTGATTCCTATTAGTCAAACATATATACTAAACAGTAATACCATCAGTAACTTTAACACATACATTTATTTATATATGCCAACCTACAAATGATTACACGTTTTATATTTTATAGCATACTTAATTGAATAACTAAGTGAAGTTATTGATGTTATAATCGTATATTTTCGAGCCCTCGTTCTATTAGTGTTAGTGACGCTAATGACGCCATTAAATTCTCTCATACGTCCATTCCAAGATCACATTACTGCGAAGTAGTATAATATAAAGATACGCAAATAATGGCCCAACCTTTGTTAGGGAAATTGAGATGAAGACAAGAACTTATCATAGCTTTGGAAATGTAAATATTTGGAATTTAATAATTATAAATTAATAATAATAGTTATTTAGTATGACCGTAACCAGTAACTTAGGTATTCATCATTCCGTTTTTTTTATTTAGATAACTTATTTTACTACTAACGTTTAGTCTTTTGTATACGTTACACATACCTATACCTAATATATATTGCCGAAAGAGTAAGCAGGGTAATTAAACGCCCACATTTTCCTAACTGCTAAATAATTTTAATCCCACTAGTAGGAGGCACGCCTATCGCCGTCAATCGGGCACTTTGGAAATTACGGCAGGAGTTCAATACAAAGGAAAAGTTGATAATATGATTGAGAGTTCAATGTAGGAGAAATTAACTTGCAAGGGAATAATGATCCCGATATGTGAGACTATACTTGCAAATGTATGTTTCATATTGCAAAAATAGTGCATTACTATAGCGGCAAAAAATTTATTGTTGCACAAACGTGACATGTGGGCCAATACAAAGCCTGCACACGTCTTAAGTCCATCATGCCTGGTTCCTACCATTGCTTGAATACTATGTTTTATCAAATCATGCACGAAAAAATAAATTCAAATTTCTTACTTTCAGTTTTCATCGGAGTAAATTTTTCAGTCCCACGGTTGCCGCCTGTTAAATTTCAGGTGGCAATTCAACAGGCAATGACAATGCGTTTTTATTTATTAGTTTCTTTTGCTTCCCTTGAACTTTCTTTTTTAAGTTCGAAATTAAATTTCGAAATTTAATTCTTTTTTTAAGTTACTGCCTCGGTTGGCATGTTTCGGAATAAAAGTTAAAATTTGTTTTATTTTTTTACTAACTTTAGAAAGTCGTTCGAACAATTATGTTTGTAATAATATTATATTCAAATAATATAAAATATATGTTATAATACTATTAACCTCCTTTCTAAGAAGAGTCCTATGTCCAGCAGTGGATTATTAAAGGCTGTTGATGATGCTGAATATTATATTAAAATAACTGTATTCTTAAACAGAGTAGGTACATCAATGATACGTAATTCAGCGATTGCCACTTCACCGGCATTTGCAGTAAAATGATATTTTCATTACAACAATCGGTGTTTACATAAAAAGAGGTTCTATTGCAAGGGACTCTTCTTAGATAGTCGCTGGAAAGACCTCGACCGTTTCTTGAACACTCGATAGCCATATTATTTTTATTAATGTTTATTAGAAAATATATATATACATATAAATTATTCCCTCATTACGGAGGATCGTGAGTCTAAAACAATCGACGAGCTTCGGTTTCCCATAGCCATGCTCACAAATACGTCCATTCTTAACACCCAGTCACGACAATATGAAATACTGTCCATATTTGACCTAGCCACAAGTTTAGTTACAGCGTAGCGTTACAACTCATTTTCGTTAGCTCAACTTCAATGGATCATAATGAATTGCAATATACTGTATTCTCTATTTTATAATTTTGTTTACCACCCGGTGTTTTTTATCAAAGTTTAAAAACGGAAAGTATATCTGACCAAATAAAAAAGATTTTTCCAAATCGGTTTACAAATGTTGATAACAAAAAAAAACTAAAAACCGCAGATTTAGGGGTAAAAAGTATGGTTTGGTCCTAATAAAGAACTAGCACGGCATGTTTTAAATTTAATATCATCACATCAACAGCCTATGATAGTCCACTGCTGGACATAGGCCTCTCCTATGAAAGGAAATTTAATATACTTAAGCAAATTTTATAAAGATACTCATTACACTATACAGCTTCCCACCAGAGTAAAGGAGAGGTCAACAGCAGCGTAGAAGGTTAGAAAGGGATAGAGGATACACAATACAAGGGTGGCTTACATGTAGAGCTATGTTGCGAATACCCGTATCAATATCCCTCGGCAATATTTGTGAAAATGCTTTTCCACGTATTATTGAATTCCATGAGTATTTGTTGAGGTATTTAATAAATAAACTGTATGCAACAAGCTGTGTGAAAGATATTCTTTTTTATAAAGTACTGTTACATCTGATATTAACATAGAATCCATATAATGTTAAAAAACATTATCAACATTATCTGTAAGATCATTTTTGGTTGACAATACTAACATTAATCATTAATTTGTGTAATATCTTGTAGAAATACCTGATAACTGAACAATTGTAGAATCAGATGACACTGTCAAATCATTTAGCGGTCAAATTCAGTTCCGATCTACTTTCGATCTTTCAAACGTATTTTTTTCAAGAAATTCTCGTAGTAAGGTATTAAACCTCTAAAGTTGACTTAATGACATTAACATGACTATATCGTATTGTGACCGTTTGAATCGGTAATCTGCTAGTCTTAGTAAAACTTTACTATTATACTACGAAAATACCTATTATGACATTTGTGAGATCGAGGGTAGATCGGAACCGAAATATTACGACGAGAATTGGCCTTCAGATTCAAAGGAACTTCAGAAATATTGTTGACTGTGACTTATGCAATAATAAACAGCAACTAAAGTAATCAAAGTTTTTTTAGGTTTAATAACTTTTTTGTAATCTTATTTTTGCGGGTATTAAAAAGTCGTCCCTTATATTCTGATGATTAACATTAGCTGTGAACAGGTCCCGTGAGTCTCCACGTTAGGTGGGGCTCCTAAACCAGCTGTCACACCTGCTTGGAGACGGTAACGAAGGGGAACCGAATTCCTTTTGAAGGGTACCAGGGGTACGTTTGCTTGGAAACATTCCACTTCGTAATGATTGACATCGCGACCAAATACCAATAATAACAATTAGGCAGCGTTACATAAATACATTCGATGTAAACTTACGGCACCTGCTTACCGTTAGTCATACTGTATACTTGTTTGCCATCTTAGCCAGAAAGTATCTGATCGATATAAAGGTTTTGTATAACATTGCCGTGAAATACAGGTTTGCTTAATAGAACAGAACACTTTTAACTGGAATGAATACACGTTGGAACTGTTTGTTTTAAAGAAAAAAAAAGATTTACTCGATATGAAATATTACGTTAGTTGTGATGAGTTACTAAAATCGTAGAAGGTTCCGTTGAATATTCTACAATTTTAGCTTCATTTGTAGGGCGTATAAACATCTTATATTATGCTGATATAGTATGTGTGCATATAATATTAACTTGACTTTTTTTATGTACTTAGTTAAATTCTCTTAACTGCATATTTAAGAAACAGCAAAATAGTACTATAAGAACCATTATACTAACGATTTCAACTTGAATGTATCCATACATATACCTACTACATGTTACGAGAGTGCACGTGAATAAAATAAAGCTTTAACATTATTTAAAATTATTAAGTTTTAAATTTCAGCCATTTTGGATTTCACGGAGAGCACACAGATTCTCTAAACTCAGTTTACTCTCACATATTTAGTAAGATAGTAGATAAAAGCTAAAACTAAAAAAATAAGTAAACACAAGGCAAAAATTTTAACCAATTGCTTTAACATACATTTAAAATGTTCTATCACCGCTAATAAATTATGACTACGATGAGACAAGTAGCATAATAAACAACTTTCTAATTTACGACAAAACAATTGTATGCAAGTTCACCTCGGCCATTCGGCTGGATCGGGAGGGAAGTACGGCAAGTGAGAATTCGCTTGCAATGTAACCCCTGCATAACGAAGGGGACTATCGGCAACTCGTAATTATAAACAGGGCGAGGTGAGCAGAGGTGTCGAGATATCACGATAATATCGAAGCGTTTTCGTTTAACGTTGCTGGCGGGTATTTAATCGGAGAATTTAATAAAATAATCAAGCCGGCCGCGAGGAACGCTGATTTATTACGGCAGGGTATATCGATATGTGGAATACTACTCAAGAATATCGGTCGGTATGTATTTTTAGAAGATTATCGATGTTTCATGTTTATGTTGGGAACAAGGATGGCATTTATTTCATTGTATGGCCCGGGTTCCTTTTACCCAGAAAGTGTACCCAGCAATAAAATAAACGTTTATAAATTGGCTGATTTTAACAGCGAACTTCAGTAATCAAGTTCAGTGATCATGTAGAATGTAATCTAGAGAATAATCGAAATAACAAGTTATGATAAAATCTTAATGTGTATAGTGGAGGAGTCTGCTATTATGGCAGTAACACATTCATTACAGTAGCGCCGACAGAAGGCTTGTAGGCGGACTGAGAACGCTTTAGAAATCATTTACATAAAATATTGAAGTGTTAACACAATAGATTGATTAGTGTTTATTGAAAGTAAATTTTTATTGAAAGGAATAACTTGAATTCGAAGCAAGTAGTGGCCTTAATGTGTGAATTGTGGTTTTAAATTAATACACTGAATTTATGCAATAGGCGTCAGAAAATGCACGCGTGACATACACAACACACTTACTTCATAAAACAGTAGGTACTTGGGGCGGTAAATACGGGATTCTTGGTAATCCTTTTTAAACGAATATGAGGCAGGGAAATCTACGAGCTCTCGTTACCCAGAATATAGCAGAATCATCACAAATATGACACTATATATTATGGTATATATGTATGTGTATATATAAAATATTATATTTGAATATAAATGTATGTATACGTTGTTATATTTAAATTATTTCACTGCTTTTCCTCATTTCTTTTCTTCTCCTGTGCGAGACAGTATTTATTAATATTTAGGTATTTTTATGTTCACTTTAAAATTCTCATTCATCATTCATTCATTCATCATCATCCTCATTCATGACCACACCACCCTACGGTAGACTGGTAGAGAATGCCTATGGTATTAAGTCCGCCATTGTACTTTTGTGCATAGTTATTAAATAAATAGATAAATCTAAACATAAAATTGCTTCCCTGACTGACTGATTATCAACGCAGAACCTAAATAAACTTGAAATTTTGGCAGCCGATTCTTTTTATGTTGTTACCCACTAAGAAAAGGTATGTGGGAATTGCACCCCCAAGGGGGTAAAATAAGGGATAAACGGTTGTACGGAAGTTCTTCTTCAAAGTTAGAAACACGAAATACCTAAGACATTGATCAGCTAAACTATTGAGACAATAAATATGTGCTATAAAGTTTAAAACAAACAACAGCTCAAGTTATATTGGTCACTGAAAAAAAAACTATTGGAAAGAAAATTCCGATCGAAATGCCGCGATCTCTAGTTCTGATAGATGCAATCATTCAGATTGCATGTAGAAGCATTTAAGAGCAGAAACTGTAATCAACATGTTTAAAATAGTTTAATGAACACTAATAAATGTCGCAGGAGATTATACCTTAATTACAGTAATCCATTTCGACGGTCTTGGTGATTACTAGTCATTATTTATTTCAATAAAGTATTTATTAAGTTGATATCGAAATATCGAAAACGATAATGCAAAGCGTTCTGGCGGAAAAGGTAATTTAAAAAGAGGTTCCCTTACAAAGAGATAATGCTTTGCTGTATTAATAACTTGATTGAACTTTATTGAGGAAGGGTTGTTGGCTAACGCTACTGAGATAGTTTATATTTTAATTACTGTATTCACCATTTTCTTTTTTTTCTTACTTTTTACAGAACACTCAAGATTAACGGCAAATAGAATCATTCGTCGTAAAAACTTATATACTCGTATTTCCCGAAATCGTCTATTATTACGTGCTTACGTACATCCCAAATCTTTACAATACAAATGAGTTTTATGCTTCAAAACATAAAGTTTTCGTAAAAAATCCGTCCTATTGAATCTAAAGCAGAAATCACGTAAATAAAAAAAGAACATAAAAGATAAGCTCAAGTTTTCACACGGTTCCGCTAACATATAGTGTAAAAAAATGGACCGTGCGAGTCTGTAATTTGAGCAGAGGGTTCCGTACAATATTGTGTTTTGCCCATTTTGGGGATCGTTTTCGAATATTTTTGTTCGTTTTCATTGAAAGATAGAAGATATTTGTCTTAATTTAATTTTTAAGTGCAAAATAGAACTTTGTAACGGCATAAAATATTTTTAAGTGATATAACAAAAAGTTATTTGAAATTCAGTTTTTTCTTTTTGCTTTTTCTGTAATTTCTTGCTACTTCCATGAAATTTCATGAATTTAGGTCAGCGAGAAGTACCCTATAGGTTTTTTATTTTCTAAATTTGTTTACCTTAAAGCTGTTTTACACGTCTTCATTTGATTTTTTAACTTTGAGAGACGTATAGGCATTAAATGTTAATTTCAACTTAATACCGTATAATTACTTGACGCACAGACAGGCGGGTGATGGAATACATTTCTATTATATATAATGGAACGGAACCCTAAAAAAACATATTTTATACAATAATGAATTCTGGTTTCTAAATTTGTTATATTTGTAGGAGCGTTCACTAATTGTATGCGAAAACTGTCGGCTGGGTATACATATAACTACTCTGTGTAAAGATATGAGATAAGAAATGGATTTAAGTAGTTTCATGTTCGTCTAATGGCGTTGTTTCGAGGTAATTAACAAATAACTCTAATGTTACTCTCGCGGAGGGGGAGTTGGCACAGTAAACTTCAAACGCAGTACTTTCGTACATGTCTACCAAACGTGACTGAATGTTTAAGCAGTCGATATTAATTGTTGGAGCACAAAAGTATTTCGTTAATAAGTATTTGAGAAATGTCTAGTCAGCTTGACAAATGACAATGACAAACAAGTTAAATTAAGTAACAATTTTTTTTAAGGAATGACGGGGTGCTGTAGTCTCGGTTTCTGTTGTGTGGGGCCTTTTTTTAGTATGCCATCTTTGGTCATCTTTCAGTTCATAAATTATTTAAAGTTTATTAATTTATCCATGCTATTATAGCGATCGTCACAAGTAAATCTTACAAATTATGCCAACAATTGGAACGAAAAAATCCAACGAACAGTTAATCAATCGAAAAGGTTTCACATACAATTTAATCGATTCTCTGACAAACAATGACGTAAAGGAAAATATAAGCTTCTGTGATAGCCATTGCGCGATCCCCTTTACAAACGCCCTTTTGGCCGATCGAATCGGAAGCAGTAGAAATGCAGCGGGATAATGCAGCAATCTGCCATCAGAGGGCGTCCCTTCTCCCTTGAAATATATCGTGTTGCCAGGATTAATTGGTGTTTACCCCCGAGCCTTAGGGCAAATATTCTTGTATTATATATCACGCAACATTAGACCGATGTAATGCCAAATTAATAATACACCGCAACATTGAAGCGTACAATTTCGTAATTCGAATTGAGGACTCGAAATTTTAAGGTTTGCTCATTAAACCAAATTGATATTCGAAAACACGAAAGTTTTGATATAAAATATGAAGCTCGGTTGCTGTCTCTTCTCTTTATTAAAAGTGCATTCTAAAGGTGCTCACGAGAGTCAACTTTAAATAGCGTATCTGAATTAATGTTTTAATTGTTCTAATTAAGTCTTCAAAGTTGGCTGCAGAATACATTACTCGTGTGATTGCTTTATTAACTGCACTTTAACATATTAATTAGACTGGGAGCGTTGTTGAATTATCTCGGTAATGGCAAAGATTCTAAAAGGCTATAAGAAATTGCAATATATTTATATGTAGTTGGTACATTAGCTGTAATCTATATATAGATACATATAAAGCTGAAACCGCTGGGTCTAGAAGAATGAAATTTTGTACAGATATTCCTTAGGTGACGAATGTGTGCACTAAGAAAGGATTTTTGAAAATGCCAACCCTACGGGGGCAAAATGGAGGTTGGAAATTTATATGAAACTTCGTTATTTTTGTTAATAGTGTTTTCAAGCTCACAGTAAATACTCTGTTTTAATATTAATAAAAACTCTGTTACAAATTTTTCAAAGCTACCCTAAAGCTAAAAAGAGATGCAAGTTAGTATGGGAAACTATATTTTTTTAAGTTATCGATTCCAAACTCTTAGTACAATTATTATTCTTTGTCAAAAAAAAATTGACACATATTTTTTTAACTTTTTAAAACATAATTATTGTTTGTTACTCAATTTCGCCAAAACGGCTTTCCGGATCTGTACGAGATTTTGCACATAGATTATGCTAGAATAGCACAAATGCTACTATTTATCCCGGTCAAATTTATTGACCAAATTGACATTTACGCGAGCAAAACCGTGGGCTAAAGCTCTCCTATGCGCTTCTGAAGTACATTTCGCAATACAGTTTGCAATCTCTCAATTCAATCATATCCTGCAGTTATCAGATCATTGACCGCAGAATTGTGAGTTGTTTTCTCCCTAGGCGCATTTGATCACGAACATAGAAAATTAAGCAATTTAGTTGTTGTAATCCCACGGTAAGTGATAAATACGGTGGTGTAAGCAAGACTCAAGAAACGAGATTTTGGGAAGAAACGTTTTATCATAAAGTCTTATAAAATTTGGCAAGCATATTTCACATACTTACTAAAACACTGCTGGGTAAAACGATTTATTTTTCTTTTAGCTGGATATCAAATTACCTGTCAAGGACAGAAAATGGATTAATTAATATGTGTACGATGAAACTGACGACTAAGACTATATGGAAATTTCATGGTGAAGAATTTATGCCGTCGACAATTGGTCGCTTACAAATTCCCAGTTCAAGTACGCGCGAGGAATGCAATTGGACAATACGACGACGTTCGTCTTGATAGATGGGTTCCAATAAATTGTTGACTTAGGTGGTGCCTCATGCGAAGGGCCCTCGAATACCTTCACATCATAGATACGTGTGGTATATTAGACCCGTACACGCTCCCTATAGGGAGGTAACGTTTTTTGCTTCTAAATTCTTGTCCAGAAGCTCTTTAAGAACATGAAAAATGCTTCGCTTAACTTATCGCTAACAATGCGGGCGAGTTCGATTATAAATACTAGGTACTCGAATTTAAAAATATCTGAATTTAATTTGAATTTCTGTATGCGGAGAAAACGAGGGTGTATAGGGGCAGTTTTTTTTTAATTCAACCCTTAAAAGCCTCAATAGAAATCATTTTTAGAGCGAAACGGTGGTTTGTCACGATTGACAAGACACGTATTGATGTTTTTTTTTAAACAACGGTATCTTGAGAGGAAACTTGTGCATCTTTTAACACGATATTAAAAGTTCTACAATATTTCTATAGTGAGATACATTTTCGGTTTGGTAAGTAATAATTATAACTCACTGACACTAATTTGTACACTTTTCTTTTTAATTTGTACTTTAATAGTAAATGATAACTTTAAAAGTACAAATTTAATAAAGTGCACATAAATGTTTAAAGTGGATAACGACCAGGTGAAAGAGTAGAATTGTAATTTTAGATTCAGATTTGATCATGAGATTTTACCTGAATTAGCGAAACACTGTTATACAGTTTTACACTCTTGTCTAAAGAATTTCGCCAACTAATACAACAAGAAATGGCAATCTAAGTATATAATTGAATTGTCCAATCGCAGTCTAGGAACAGACCCTCAACTCGTATAATAGGAATAGGTTTCGTTGCACCAAGTCTGAAAGTCGCATGCACTGTCTATCTGCAATTTCCCGACGGTATTCCACAACGGAATTCGGAAGACGTTTCCCATTGTCTGTCCGTAAGATATAACTTTAGCTATAGGTATCGTATTGTCGTAGGTAAAGTCTATTATCGGAACCATTCATTCGATTACTAATCCGTAAAGGTCAATGACATAACCTTTATATTAAGAGGACATAAATATAACGTTATTGTACCACAAAAAGTTGTTTTGACTGATTTCAAATGTAGTCCTTGTCCGTCCTTCACAGCAAACTAGACAAAAACAAGCCCGAAATGGCAGTTTAAAAATGCAAGGATGACGTAGCGGCGCACGCGTTGCCTTAGGCACCGTATTTGGTAGACTAATCGTTTAAAATTTAAATAATAACAAAGGGTTACACTTTGGTACGCCCATTTGTTCACTAATTATAGAAGATGTTTAGCTAACCCTAACATTTTGTAATGGGTATTTAAGTTTTTAATATGAGGTGAATTCAACGATTTTTTTTGTCAAAAAGTATGGGTTACATGTTAAAATATATATAAATAGTAACCTAACTACGCTTTCACGTTTCGAATAAAATTATAAAGGAGGCATAAAACTTTCATATTTTTGGTAATGCTGACAATTTTATAGTATTTTATTTACTTTTATTACTATTGTACTTATAGATTACAGAATTTTCTTTATTTTTTAACAATATAAACAGTTATTCTTTGAGTTGAAATGTAAACAATAAATATATAAGTATAGGTACTCGGCAAAGACTTAATACAGTTTGTAACCTGATCAGGGAACTTTATGTCAGTAGTTAGACCAGAGGCCCAAGTAAGAGTTTATTTCACATCTACTCGATCGTCACGGTGACCGCGTTTAGCCCGGCGATTGGCCCGCACTGAACTCTTCACCAATCGCAACGCTAAACGCGCTCGCCGTCGAGAGCGAGTCGATGTAAAATAAATTTGCATTCGGCCCTCAGTTGTAGTGTTGTCTCGCTTGTGTGTGCTGCAAGTGAGGGCCTGGTCTGCCTATTCTAAAATATGTGAGTAAGGGAGACATGACATTTCCTGTCCTTTTAGGTAAACAATATTAGAATAAGATGAGTACATTAATCTAGCTATCGTTAAGCTATTTATTCATCAAGCTTAGTAACTAACTTAACGTACCCCCAGAGGTAGGTATGTGTTTCTAAAATATTTGTAATTTATAGATTTGAATATTACTGATTGTTGTCCAAACCAAGGTATGTCATTCTATTACACAATCCAATATTTGCACAAGAGCATGGAATGACCTGTTTCCAAAAAAAAAGCTTTCGAATATCGAAATAATGTGCTATGTAAGTAGATATATAAGCCTATACATCACTTTATTTCTAATATATTTTATTTTATATGTAAGTCAAGTGTAGGGAACGTGTCTCATGATACAGAAGGAACTAAACCTATAAAAGTGTAAAATGTCGAAGGTGAAAGAGACCAGGACTAAAGGAGCAGGTGCGTTCTGGCCTTGCTAGGACAGCTGCAATGCGTTCTTTAAAATACATCATCAGAATTGCAATCGAGTATCAATATTTGTGTGATGACGTGAAGAGAAGTAATTGCATAAATAGTAGAAGGTGCAAAATACATAACGTCCTTTTTTATTGTCCTTACAGAACAAAGGATACGGATTCTCAGAATGCGTGCGAATAGTACCTACATAAATTCGTTGTGCTCAAAAAAAACCTATGAACTTCAATCCTGCAAAGGCGGACCGTTTCGAATTGTCGACTATTAAATTCTTTAGTACCCAAATCAAAAACAATTGATGTTTTATTAATATAGCCCACGCACGATTGTTTGACATATGTATAACCAAATTCAGACTCTGATGAGCAAAAAAATAACAAATATATAAATGTCAGAGCACGTTTCAAAATAATTAAAAAGTATGCTGTTAATTTCTTCTAATATCACAATGACGAATAAACAAAATATTGTTAACGAACATAAAACATCCGGTTGATAAAATCTCAGTTAATAAGCGTTAAAGGAAATTATAATAATTATCACACCTACGAGATTTTTTGTATTAGCATCGCATATTTTTCGAATCAATCATAACTTTATTGTTACTCGTGTAAAGAAAACCCATCAAATTACTTATGATTTATTTCATAGAACACAGTTTATAGACGGCAACAGATAGGTACATTGTTAAAAACCAGATTCGAATACAAATTTACACAGCACCTGAGAGAAAAAACCTTTATCCTTCCACCGATTTCATTATAACATTTTTAAATTATTTCGTACCATATAAACACACACACACACGCAACGCAACAAAACCTTTAACTATCAATCTTAAACTGAATTTAAAAAAAAATCTTAGCTAGCTGGTACTCGCAACTTCATTCGAATCGAATTTAAAAAGCGCTGCCTTAGTGGGTTCGATTCCCGGACCGGGAAAATTATAAAGGGTTTTTCTGAGAGAAAAAAATAGCTTAAATTACTCCTTATATAGACAGCTTCCCGGTAATAAAATATAATCAATATCGGTCCAGCTGTTTAGGAGATTAACCGGAACGGACAGATAGAGAGAGACAAAAAAGCTTTGAAGGCATTGGTATTGTATAAATAACCGTGTGAGCATGAAAAAACCTATTATTTTGACATTACAAACAGACACGTCAACTTTATTTATTTGTATAGAATAGATTGGTCTAAGTTCACAAAACAGTTTTCACATGACATGACATTTGTCTTGTAACGGTAATACGACATATTGGCAATCGCAAACAGTGTTAATACAAGAAGAAACAAGATATTTCAAATGCTCTAGGATACGATTACACAGTATCGTTAGTAAAAAACATCAAAATTTGAATTTAATTTTATCTCAAAGTACCTACTTGGTAGGTTTACTTAGATGGGAGCGAACTATCACAAACAAAGTGTTTTCTCATTTAAGCGTTTCACAGTTCTGACTACATCTTCACGTATGGGTCGGACGGTCACTTAGAGCGGTCCGACGAGCCAACCGATAATTGCATTAGCGGGAACCAGTTTGTACATCACATGCCCTTTGACTGAACTGATTCCCTCTGACGTGTAACATGAGAAATGCTCTGTGTGGGTGTAAAACTGATAACTTGCGTTCATAGCCCCGTGCTTCTAATCACTGCTCTAAATAAGGTCCACGCGCTAACTGTACACTGTATCGAAATTTCAACACAATTTTAAATTGAGCACACGCTTATTACTGAGTATTTATAAGGACTAGGCACACTTCTTACTAGAATAATGGCAAAATTACATTTTAATACATTGTTATTGAATGTATTTTTAAAATCGTATTAAAGTTTTATATATTCTGCGGACGCGTTGTTTATCGTAATATTACGCTATAAGTTTCAATTACACTAAACTGTATACCTATAGGTATTTCTGCTTAGGAAGGATGTGGTCCAGCATACCTTATGATAACACTCATTAAATACAAATATATACCAGGGCATTCTATAGATTGAATAGTTAAACATCGTTTTACGTCTTGTTTGTTTGTACGCATTTTAATTCTCATATATATTCTCTATATATTCTGGAAGCCATACCTTCCCAGAAAAGAGGACTAATAAATTATATCTCCATATACGTTTTAACAAGATTAGGCTGACACAGTAAGTTATTGGTTTATATAACTACACGAACACTTCTTTGGAGAGGTGAGAAAATAGCAAAAACATTTTGTACTCTTAAGGAATTGTAAGTGGTTATTAATATTTCAGCGTCTGGTAAACACGTAGATATAAACTGATAGGGCGGTATTGCCAAGGTTGTTCACATTCCACGTTCACCGAGCAGACTTGCGTGAGTAGACTACGGTGGAACTATAAAGTCGATTCAAATTGTCTTTAAGTGGTGTACACCGTTGGGAAATAGGCCGATTGTATTTGATCTTTGCTATTAACAACCGTAAGGAATACAATAAAAACTTTACAATTAAAGAAAACGATAGAACAAAAGGGTTTCCTCAATTATTAAAAATAGTAACATTTCGACGAACTAAAAACATCATTACATAATAATATATAAATAACCTACGAAGAGAAATGGAGATAACTAACTACCCTTTGTTTACTTAGATCTCTCAAACTTGGCACTGGATATTTTATTTTCTATTTCTACCTATTTGACGGCCGTCCTCCAGCTCAATAAATATAATTTCAGCTAATATATATGATAGTAAACTCTCCTTCATTGCAAGGAATCTTTAATAGGAATGGAGATTATATAAATATTATCCAACCAAAATATTACCTGATAAACAAAATAACATAATTACAATTCACTAGAGAGTCACTTGATGGAAGTTCGTTCCAGAATATCTCATAACATGGTACGTTGCTCACACATCGCATGAAGGCCATCTGATAGTAATAAAGTTACAATCAAAGTTCGTACGTGCTTCGGAACATATTAAGTTTGATTCGAATTGCGATAATATATTAAATTGTCAAGTCTACCTGAAACCTTCTCTCTGTTGGGTTATCATTAAGCTAAGCAACTAATGATTTATAAAGCAGTGTTTAAAATATATCATTAAATAAAGATTCTTGTCCCAAAGTTTAAGCGCCAGTAACTTTCGCGTTTGTGAGTTCGTTACCCGCCCATTGCACTTCATCTTTTTGAACCTACCACTGATACAAGTGTTTAGTTCAGCTTTAAAGATTAACAAAAATATACCCACATCGTCGCTAGTATTCTTTAAAAAATATAAATATGTTCAAAACTATGTTTAGCTTTATGAAAGGACAAAATCTTTTATTGATGATCCACATCGCGCTGTCGACTAAAAGGGCCAAAGATCGCATACTCCATTTCCGTTATCTAAACAAAATTAATTCAAGTATGTTTATCTGTGATCTAAGGTAAGCCTAATTCGAGGCTAAATGTAAAGAAAATGTAATTATTGTCAACCATTTTAGGTCTAAACTAGTTGTTGCAAAAGCGAAATAATCATCAGTTTTCACTGCTAAAATTTTACGGTGTTACTAACAACTCTTTGTCCTGTCACATAAACATTTCCACATGCTTTACGACTACAAGTGGTGGTAAAACTCCGTCAAACATTGAAAAATATAAATAAACAATAATGAAAGTTGAATGACCACAGTGTTGATGACTCAGTTCCTACCTGCTGGGCTCTTTTAAACTTGTTAAAAAAATAACATGTCTGTGATGATCACAAAGAGAGGTATTTCGTATCATCTCCGGTTCTACTCATTTTTCTTCTCAGCTTGCGACGGTTGTTGAAGTTTATGACTAGTGTAATTCTGTGTTCGACAATGCTATTGTAATGCACGATGAAGGTATCGTGGCTCAGGTATTGCAGTGTTTATATTATGTAAATTGTATGTTATAGGTGTGTTATTTACATGTGGTTAAATTCTTAGTATTTCGTGTGAAAGCCTGGATTAAATCGCATACGAGTACGAGTTAAGGTCAAATTTATTTGAAAAACATATTGTTGTAGTACATGTATATTTCAATAAAATAATAATAATTAAAAAAAAAGTTTGGTCTTAAAAATCAGTCAGCTCTTTATTCCATTACACGTAATAATCCCTGGTATGCTTTATAAGTTCAAGTTGGCCCAAATGAATCCATAAGTTTTTACTTACACTATACAATCTTAACCTAAAAAGCGAACTGTTCCGAAATTCAAATCAAATCATATCCACTGTTCTTGAGCCCATAAGTAGAGGCAAACGCAGCGGCCGAGGGCCAATGCGCCCGCGCACGCTTCTAATGACAGAGGGGTAAAGGGAACGAGGGGAGGGCACGACCGGTCGCGAGCTGCATTCAGGTAAGTAGCTGTGAGCAACTCTTGTACTCAGCTGATTTCATGTTGTGTATCAGCTGATTTATAATATCAAATGAGTTGTCCGATTGGTTGTCTTAGCGCAGACAGGAGTTTTCTTTGAAGTAATTGAGCAAACACAATACTTTTACAAAAAAAAAACAATTTAAAAACATTTAACGACATTCACTATTTTGTCGGTTTATTTAGTCACTTAAAAAAGAGATGAAAAAATCTTGTAGTTCTCTACTATTCTATTAGTCTCGGCGAGGTGTGTTCACAAATAATAATAATATACATATTATACTGTACGATACAAAAATGTACAACATAAACATTCCCATGGCGACCGCATTGGTAATACTCGTGCTGGTATCATAAACAGCAACATACCGCACAACGTCCGGGAACCCGTTCGCTGTCCCCCGGCACGCCCGGTTAGAACTCCTAACTTTTTATTTTACTGCTCACCCTTTGTAGCTTAGGCTCACGTTAATGTCCTACTACCTACCGATCTGGCAACAAACTTTGTTCCTTTTCCAAGTTCCACGTCACTGTCAAAACTTTCGCGCCAACTTGCACCTATAGTGTTAAAAAAATAATGTCTACGCGTACTTTGACGTTTATTCTTTTTTTTTGTATACAAAGCTAACGTGGACATGTTAAATGGAATGTGTAGCAAGTAGTAGAACAGTAGATATATGTTTCTATAATGAATGTGAATAATAAATGATAGATCCACGTTGTAGACATTATTTGTAGCAAAAAGAAAGAATTTATATCGTGTTTATCTTAATTCATTTCATAATGCAATGTGGATTTAAATACAGATCTAGTAGTAATAGTGTTTTTAAGATCGTTCTATTTCTTTTGTGAGACATTCTTGTCATAATTAAGCTAAGGCAAGGGTATAAAAAATATTTTATTTGATTAATTTATAAAAGCACTATTCATTCATCACTAAAATATACATATCTAACTAAAAAGACATGTAAAATTTTGACGGATTACTTTATTTAACACAAAAAATACCTTTTGCCTATTGAAATCTGACGGATAGTTTTAGAGATTATGACATTTAAACAAACAAAAAAAAATCTTTTCAGCTATATTAATTTATAAAAGGTGTGCTATAATGATAATAACAGAGGGTAGCGTATAGTACACCAGTAGTGTAACACGATAAAATCTCAAGTTTCGAGTGCTTTTAATATTGATTTTCTGAATCCTATATAGAACTTTATCTATCGATAACTACAAACACTGTCCAGTGCGTATCTGGTCACACGCAGTACATGAATCCGTAGTCTTTTACGTATTAAAATACCTGTCAAATTATCCCCACTGTCTACTATACTATCACCCATCTGGGATCTGTCTTCCTTGTCTTCCCACAGCCTTCTACAGTTTTTCATGATATAAAAGATTGTCTTCTGTGCTGTCTGAGCATATCACACCATTTTGTTAGAAAAATTCAAAAAATCCGATTCCCGGGTGGAACCAAATGTTTGTTTGATCTGCAAATATTGGTTTCTGAGTTTGTGTGTTTTCTATGTATAATATGTATGTACTAAAAAAAGTCAATCCTGCTTTCATAGTACAAGCTCTGCTTAGTTTGAAACTAGATAGCGTTGTGTATCAGATATCTGAAAATATTATTATTATTTACATGCATGCAGAGTTGTAGTTGTGCATGGGTAGATATACCTACAGTATACCCATGAACAACTACAACTCTCCAATAAGCTGCGGTTCGTGTTGCCACAGCTCGTGGTGAAAAAACGGATAATGAATGATTCCTTGTTAGGAGTAAGGTAACCTAAAAACCAAGTTGGCACGTTTGTAACATAAAATTAATTTATAATTTCCTATTTTCGAATCGACGTTATATCTCATATTTAGTGTGTACCCATAACCATTAGACTGTCTTGAATACGAATGTTTACTCCACTAGTAACAGTTATATGACTAACACTACTTAAATAACTTACAAAATTTGAATTTAAAATATAGACAGATATTTAGATAAGCGAGACTCGTCTACGTAAAACACTAATTTAAAAATCAAAAAGTTATTTGCTTCTGTAAAGACGTAAATCTGTGGAACTGAATTTGATTTATAAGATTCGATTGATTCTGGTTATATTGGATAGTGTGTTTATTATAATATTGATTAAAACATCACGCTACGAACCTAAGGAGTAGTAAGTAGAGTAGTGATTATTAACTTAGTTGAAACTGGAGGGGATACCTAGCATTACAATAAAGGTTTGAATATTTAATAGGAGTAGAGTCCTATTCTCCAGAACCGTACGAGCAGGTACTTTTAACCCATCTAAAAATCCATGGAATTAGCCATAATTAGCTCACATAAACAACGCGATATTTTTTACATAGTTATTAAAGGCTTATCGTACTACGTCACCTTGAAATTAATCACGTTGTAATTTTATTAAATTTAATCTTTAGTGTTTAAGTTATACTACTACTGTTTAGATTAAAATTGAAAGAGAGAAAAGAAGAAAAGCAAGAATCAAAATATAACCATCGTAATTTTATCAACCCCAATATTAGCTGCAAACAAACCGTACCCGTAAAAAGAAAGAAGTGACAAGTTTTAGAGCTGGGGCAGACAGCGTTTGGGACGGGACGTCTACGCGACATGAACCGGTTATAATGTATTAGTTAATATATTAGGTCTTTACTTATGAAATTGCCGTTTTGTATGCAATAAGTGAAAGTACTTATTTTTCTAACTTTTTTATTTCTGTTATTCGAAGTAATTACCCATGCAATCGACGCATCTTTGCCAACGCATTGGCAGTTTATTGATGCCCTTCTTGTAAAAATCAGCTGGACGGGAGGCAACAAACTCTTCAAAGGCATTTTGTACAGCCTCCCGGGAATTGTATATCTCTATTTATTCTATTTTGTAGTAGAATCAGACCTTATAGACCAGTCGACATTGAAATAATTATTCGTGAGTAGTGAGTTAATTATTAAGATATAATACATATCTTACTTGTTCTATCAATGTGGATATTATACAACTGGCTGCATCTCAGTTCAGTAACCTTAGATAATAAACTGTCAACAAATACTAACAGTGCTGATTATAACAATATGATTATATATATATTTATACGATCATGAAAGTAAACATTATATATTTAGTATTAATATACCAGGACCTATGGCATAAAATAGATTTTATGCCATAGGTCCTTACGGAATTTCATTGAACTTTTGCAACTTATAATTTATGTAAGTCTTTTAATATTAATAGCGTTATTAATTGTGATATATTTTGCATTTGTATTATGGGACACGTAGAACATAATTTTCTTAATAAGCTGATCACACCTGTAGGAGACTTGTAACATTGGCGGGCTTATGAACATATTAAATACTTTTATAAATTTTATTATAAAAAATGTAATATATTAATGTTCATGTAAGTGGTTTGCAAATTATATGGACGCACGCTTCGCGTGTTTATCTTACATCAATTTAATGGTACCTACTGTTTTATAAAGTTCACTAAGTCCCTTTACAAACCGACAAGTATAAGGGAAATGTACTTAAAAAGCAGTTATACTAAATATCTTTTTAATTACGTGGTTTTAAAACAAAGAAAAAGGAGTGTGTCGAAATAAAAGGACTATCATCATCATCATCAGCCTTTAGTATTCCACTGAATGGACATTGGACTCTCCTGGTTTTGGCCTACTATACCACGCTGGCCAGACGGGTTGGTACCTATAGGATTTCTGTCAAGTTTTTCTTCTCTTTGAAATGCTGTCGTCCTGCGTAATTTGCTCCCTTAGTCGGCTCTTACGACACCCACAGGATCACGGGATGAATAGAGATGGTGACACTCGGTATTCTTCACCAGTATCCGTCACCACAATTCTTTTATAAACCTAAACAAATTAATAGTAACACGACCAGCTTTGCAATTCAACGAAAGAAATTATTATTTTAAATTATAATGTGTAACATCTTTCTTTTCGTTTTCTTACAATCCGTGGGTCTGATTTTGCAAACAGGGACGGAAGGTGTAACAGAAGACTTATTGACTTTGAGCCAGCTGTTAGATGTTAAATATCATAATATGTAACTAATGCCAGTAGTTTTTTTTTTTATTTCATTAAATTATTAATGCAGCCAAACTTAACAAAATAGGTGGTTAAGCGACTCAAACTGGTTACGGGTTGTAAGGTTTGATCCAATGCAGCCATGAATCATTTTTTTTGTAGTCGTGAACCTGCTCATAATACAAGCATTTAGCTTAGCTAGAGGGGTTCACAAGAATACGGGCAATGTGTGACACACGTTGCTGTTATTTTCTCTCACAAAAACCCTAAATGATTCGGCGGAGCTATACTGCCGAAGTAAAAGTAAGATTGTTATATTTGTCTCCATTTATCCAATACAAACACTTGACAAATACAAGAAACAGCACGAAACAATTACAAAACAGTCATAATATAAAGACTTGCGTCCCAATTGTACCGCACCCAACCACACCTAAATTCGTCGTACAGCTGACACGTAGTTCGCGTTATCACACAGTAATGGGTGACCCACATATCACCACTTAGCTGACATTATCTAACCGCGGTATCACACTGACTAAATCGTTTGTAACAAAGTAAATTAACTAACAAACATAGTTTAGTGGATAGCGTATATACGATAGAAATTGCATACACACAAAATACTGACTAATACACAGACCGACAGTTTGCATACGGCTTCGACACAAGGGAACCGAAACCCACGCAAGCGACACAAATATGAGATTTACTATAACAATGCAATAAAAGACAAATGAAGTAATAACAAAGAAGCAAAATTTCAAGGTCACTGCAAAAAACACCTTTATGTAGGAATCATGAAATAGCCCTTTATTGATTATATTATCTCTCACCTTCGTTCTATTTTAAAAAGCAGGTCACAGTTTTGATAAGCGCGAGCCATTTCGTTGCAATATGTTTTACGATTACAAAAACGTGTCTGTTTCTCAACTATTCATAAATGGCATCTTAACTTTATTTTTCTACTACTGTGTTTGTTTATTATTCAAGGCAGCGATTGTTATAACATTTTGTCGAAAAAGCATCATATACCTTGGACTTCCTTGTAAGGTGAAATAAGTTATAACTTTATTCCTGAAATACAAAAACTGCACTACATGAGGATAGAGATTTTCTTAAAAACTTTGTGATGGACTTAAAACCTGGTTTATACATTTATTAATGGGCCATTAGCCATTAATCATGGATTTTTCTTGGCATCTTTTTTTAAAAGAACTGTGATACTTTGTAGTGTATTACATTATAACAGAAAAGTGTTTTTACCTTAATAAGCTGATGCATTATCTAAGCACCTTTTTTCTCGAAAAAAATCTTGCTGTAGTCATATTATAATCTGGACTACCAAAGGTTATATACAACCAACTTAGGCAAAAACCGTGACCAATTTCATTAAAAATTTTGTATAAAGAAACCCTGAAAGTTAACAAAAAATATGTTAACTTGACGGACAACCAAAAAATTTGTGATCAGGCCATAAGTTAAACTGTTTTTATTGAAATATAGGTAACAGTTGATGTTTGATAGTAGATAAAATACCCAATTATGCATTTACTAGATTATGCCCACTTAACAATTTTAAAAGTATTTTTTGTTGGGTTAAACATAATATGTAACGCAAAAGTATGTTGCCACCTAATACATATATGAACAAAAACATATTCAATTACTTGCTCTGTATTAACATTTGGTAACAAAAAGTACAAACAGCTACAAAAATTTTGCTATCTAAGTATTTATTTTACAAATGGCACTGGGTTACAAATTCAAGTACCAATATCAAAGTACAACTTCCCCATCCTATAGTTTAATGGCCACAGTATATATACCTATATGATTGGAAATTGTTTGATTGAGGTTGACTGTTTTATTAAAAGTATTAATAATAAGACAGTACTATAGATAAATAAATTTATGGCATTCCTTTATTTATTTTTTAGTTTCAAAGTTCCAGGATATGTATTTGTTGTAAAGATATTAGTGACAAAGGCCATCATAACATTGATGAAAACCACAGGTAATATTTTTGTAACAATTAAATAAGCACAGATGTCATCACAAGTGAGAAATGTAATTTTTTTATTAGAAATCACAGGCACTTCAAGGTTTAGGATTAGTTCAAGTATTTACTAACTTACTTTGCAATGTTTGCATAGATAATATTTCAAACAATAATCATTTTATCATTTGTGTTTTTACTTCAATGTGATTATAAAATTTCACAACTCATTATACTATTAGTCACACCTTTTAAATATAAATGCCACATTTTTGTTTTATCATGAAGATAGTTTATTCAATATTATCATATGATTCAGTGATAGTACTTATAACACATCTGTAAGACAGGTCATTAAATTTTAAAATGGTAATACCAATTTATATCATAGAACTCCAGTTTTTGTTCAACATTTTCATTAAAAGTAATAGCTCAAACACTAAAAATGTCAATAAAAGCATATTGTGTGTCTAATGAAAATTACATGACTATTTGTTGTTGAAAAAACTTTCAGGTATAAAAAAATTAAATCAATATAATTAAGCATTCAATGAAAAAAACACACACACACATTTGAAAACAGAACATTGTGTGTAATCACTAAGTAGGTCTTACAACAATGAGATAATAGACTACAGACTTGATATAAGCTACAGGACAAAGACAAAAGAGATTAAATTTTTATCATACCTTGTAACAAATAAAATTACATCACAGTGATAATGACCAAAATTTACCTTGATGCTATAATGAAGTCAAGTTCAACAAATTTTGTTGTACATGTGATTATTTTTGGAGTAAACATTACACATCATGCTATTACATTACTATAATCATATATTTTATACAATAGACTAACAATTTGTTTCTCAGTGAATTTAAGCTATTGTGAGGTTCTTTTTACAGGTTTTCTTAAAATTTGGAAACTCAAAAACATGTATATTCTCTAAATTATGACTAGATGAGATAGCATAGAATAAAAAATTTCAACACTACTTGAATCAAGACAAACCACAATAAAAATGATTAACATAATTATTGTGTTGTTACGAAAAAAATGCAATAAAGTAAAGTAAAATATTACTTTGAATATGCTTGTGACAAATAATAGACTAGGTGCACTAAGCATTCCAAAATATATTTTGTGAAGTTCTAAAAGAAACAGTTGATGCTTCTGTAGTTTTACTGTTAACTAACAGCTAATTAAAAGCCAAGGTTAATATTTTTGGCACCTATCTCAGTACGAAGGATGTAACTATCTAAACTGTTTACTGGCAATTAGATAATACTACACTGACAGTCTGTAAGAGATGTTATTTGTTATTTTATTATTACGCTTGTATTTAATGGAGTCATTATAATTTTAAGCCTCGTATGGGCCACACGATGACGCTCTAAATTATAATAATAAGTAGGTAATAGTCTTACTTACGAAGCGAAGTTTTTTTATTAGTCTAGAATTCAAATGGCACGAGATGCTTCGCGGCATCGTGGCCTAGCATTATTCCGAGGGCGTTCAACCGACATTAGGCGACTTAGCAACACCAGAAGTCTTTCACAATGGCCATGACATCGAATTTAAACAGCCTTCGGTCACTGGAGCATTGACTCTTTGAATACATCATAGCCACAAACAAAGTTACGAAACGAACGCGGGCGCATGTTTTCCTAACATAAATCGACACCGACTCACCTGTCAGATGACTCGGAGCTGTCGTATCTGTCTAAACATCTCTTTTTCCTTTCGTCTCCATCCACTGAGCTCGCACTAGACGATTTTCGGGAATATGTTTCGCCGACCGCCGCGCGATCAGCGGCCACGCTGCGCGTATCACTATTCCCACACGATTCACTCGTTTTAAGTTTTTTGTAGAACGATAACTTTACACTATCGTCATCAAATGTTTCGCCACTGCACTTCTTTGTGTCACCAAGTCCTTTATCGGGCGCGGAAAAAGTTAAATCGTTCGTTTGTTTCGGGCCGGCACGGTCCTCGGGCGACCCATCCGCCATCTTTGAGCGCACGAGTGTTTTGTCGCAAGTTTCCGTGCGACGCCGCATTCAGAGAAGGCGCTGCAGTCGCGTGCTGCAGGCGCGGAACGCGGCGAGGGGCGGTGTGACGTCACGGCGGCTGCGCGGCCGCGGGGGCAGACCACGGTGACGTAAGGACTCCGCCCCGTGCATGTGCAGGGAAGCTGTCATTGGCCGCGCGTTACGCAACGCGCGAGCCTATTCAAATACCCGCGCGAGAAGGGAGCGTAGGACTCGGCGGCGATAGGGACAGGCCCATCCCAGCCCTAGCGTTACAAATAATGCAGCGTAATGACGGTGCACAGTGCACAGTACACACACTCGCGGCGAACGACGACCGCCGACCGCATCGTCTCGTCATTGGGATGCCTTTGTCCTGCATCATTAACTGCATTCAAATTAACGATACGTTTTTGAAATTTTATGACATTGATTAATACGCTTATTCGTCTGAAATACGGAGGTATCCGCCTACTGGGAAAGAAAATTAAACAGTAGTTTTGTGAAAAGATGATAACTATCAACTTTATTTTTAGCACAAGTAGGTAGGTATCTACTTATCGAAGAATGGGGAAAAGTATTAATGAAATTACACTGGGCTCCTCAAAAACAGAAGTTATACGTAACAAAAATCGTAAACAAAATAAAACTGTACCTAAGTAAGTGCGTAGGTATAGACTGAATCAATTACCTATCTAAGGGTAGGTAGGTACCGACTTACGTACCTACTTACATAGGATAAGGACCTACCTACCTAAAGATAAAATTTCTTGCCAAATAAAAAAGATAGTGTTACAAATAAATAGGTATAGGTTACGTTTTCAAACCTTGCAACACTACTATCAAGCTCTGAAGTTGATATTTTGGTTTTTGAACAAACTTAACCATGTGTTAAACCATTTCTTCAATTACGTAGTCTACTAACATTAATTAAGGAGTTCCGTTTTAGAGGAGACGAGTTCCAAGAGTAGATATAGGTGTAGGTAGGCAGGTATTTACCTGAGTACCTGCCTACCTACCTTTACTATATAGTACCTACCTAGGGAAGTAAGTTTAGAAAAATTATCTAGGTATTACCGACTTCAATTTGCCCACATCATAATAAATTCCTTACTTTTCAAATATATTCCTTACTTTTCACCCTTGAGGGTGGCTCTTTTTCTTAAATTGTGAATAGGACCAAATGGTTACGGGAATTATCTTCTTACCCGTTCAAAAAAAGAAAATTCCAAATCGGTTCATAATTACCTAATGACCTTGACCTACGAATTTGAGAACTTTCTTCTTTTTTGTAGTCGGTTAAAAGAAAATTAATCATTCTTTCAAATACATTTAGGTATCTATCTACTAACTTAAATATACAAATTGTACCTATATACGTACTAGGTAGGTAGATGTACACCTATGTACCTTCGTACTACACACATAAGTATATAGTTTACGTCTCATACTACTCACACTTGTGTAGCCTAGCCGTAACCTTGTCATAGTTTGGTCTTTATGACACATAATTATTAATTACCCATATTTCTTAGACCATAACTTGGGCCTCGACTCACGTGCATGGGCTAGGCATTCAACTACAACGAGAAGCCGAAAATCGTGTGTGTAGTGACTTGTCGAATCAAGTGGCGTGCAATAGAGAGGCCTATGACCAGCAGTGGACTGCGAAGTGGTCATTTCACACCAGTCGCTATTCTAACATTTTTGTTAACCATAAACAATAACATAAAACAGCGTGAGGGGTCTACTGGACCCCCGGTTGGAAAGAAGTGTCGGCAAAAAGTCTTGTTACACATTTTACATTACTGATAAACTATAAAATTTAACTTATCACTACAAATAACAATAAGTATAGAATAACTTCACAATAAATTTGTATTTCGTCACTCCCCTAAACTATAGCCAAGTTAAAGCCATTAAACGTAGAACCATAGCATACCAGAATGGGCAGAATGTAAATAAATATTACGTGATTGGCAGCCATTAGTGGGTGTGCGTGTGCGTTAGCGTGCATGCGTGTGTGTGTGTGTGTGTACGTGCACGTGTGCACGCATGCGTGTGTGTTTGTGTTAGTAGTGTAGTGTAGTTCGTAAATATTTGGTTTTTGATCATAGATTTTTGTTTCTGGAGATACCTTGTAACAAAATGGTTCAAAACAATAGTTTATCAAAAAATCAAAATTCTTCGATGACTTTTTTTAGACACATTGGCAATAAATCATGGATATTTTTTATATTTGGAATATTAATCCACACTTCGTAATTATGTAATATAAAACCTTATAAGTAGGCATAGCGTCACGCGTAGTTACCTACATAGTTTAATTTCGTTTTGTTATAAGCTTCATTATCTAACGGCTCTACTTTTCCTTCACCTTCCCTTCTAATGTTGGTATAATATGCATCTCATTTACCAAATGCGGTATCAGCGCGACTTGCGACCTAGCGTAGGTAGCGAGTAGAGCGAGCGAGTAGGCAAAACTTCTACGTCAACTGGCCACAACATCCTACGGTCAACTCAGATTCAGCAGATACATATAAGTATACGCTCGAGATTGATGATTAAAACACGCTAATCTGCTCGAATAGGGCCTCAATTCTGCTATTTTATGTTAATGCCAAGCCACTGTCATTCCATTGACACGATATTGAGATGCCATTGAGATGCCACTGACAACGGTCAAAATATTGGTATTCTACTAACATAAATTCCAAGTGTCAATAGACTGTCGATATAGTAATATAGGTCATCAATGGTTATATCAACAACATTGCTATATCTAGAAAATAAAATATGTCATTTTCTCACAAATTTAAAATGTACCGTTTACTAAAACTATTATAAAGACATCGACGACATTCTTATCAGTGACAAGTCATTGGGAGATCATTGGTCTTAGATAGTTAGTAGAATAGGAAAAGTGCAAAACTATTCCGACGACATTCCATCGACAGTCTATTGATACAATATTAAAATAGCAGAATTGAGCCCCAGCTCGTATGTTCAGGAACATCGTCATTATCATGATAACAAACTCGACTTGAGACTGCGACAGCTTTTAAGACCACATAGCAACTGCGACAATAGTGAAGAGTAAGTTCAAAGATACGCCGCATTCCTGGGACTGCTTGCATACAAATTTCAGCTCTATTGTAATGGTATAAAGTTAATATTCACATTTCAAAAACGCTTGTGAATTTTACCGTTAATCTGAGGTAACCCTTAGTGCACAATTTATTGTTAAAACTTACTTGATTGCGAGGGTGACGGGTCAAACAATAAATTTGTAAGTTTTACCCATAAGATATCTTTTTAACGAACTTAAAAAAAGTGCATTTTCTAAAAACTCTAGCATTTATGAATCGTATGGGAAAAATATATTTTATTTATAATAGTATAATAATTATTTATTATTTATATACAAATTTGAAGAAAAAATACCACTAAGGGTGAATTAAGGAATAAAGGAACACAATTTTTATTCATCTTTATGTAGGTATGCGCATTAAAGTTGATAGGTACTTTTTGTGAAGGTGATTTTAATAAACAACACCAACACCTTGCGAACGGAACGCGCTGTCTGACTAGAATACCTACAATGCGGTTGGGACCTGCATAATCTACACCTTGCAATATTTTTCGCAGTCGAAATAATAAACTATGTAAACGGATTAACATTTGTGGCAACTTCCAAATACAATGAAACAAATCATACTACAGCGCCATCTATCCAAGACACACCGAACTACGAACTTACTGCTAATCCCATATCGTGATATGAAAAGTTCTCACGCCGGTTATCATCAATCAATCAATCAGTTTTTATTGTGAAACAGGTATACAAAGGTTGTTTACAGTGGTAGAATGATCTACTATGTTCTGCCATTTAGGCTTACAATAATTAAAAAAAAATATTTTGTGAATCGCTAAATTTCAGACATGCAAATATAATATCATTGAATTATCGCAATTAAAGCAATATAATATTTCAGTTTGATTTTTCATACCTTAGAGCGTAAAATATGCAAAATCAATAAGTCTCTATTTTATAAATTATGTATAAAATTTTAGAATTAAGATGTCAATAAAGTAATGTAAATAAAATAAATTACAATGTCAAATAAAAAATAAAGACAATAAATGAAAATATAATTCTCTAATCAAAATATTAAAATTATGGAATAAGTACATATGTATTTGTAAATTCATTTCTGTTAATTAATTTATTATTCCCATTTACCATCTAAAAATTATCTTATATCATAATAACATTTTTCAGATAGGCATTCTTGTAGATGTTTTTTAAATGGGATTATGTCTAGATTTCTGATGTGATCGGGTATCTTATTATAGATGACAGGTGCCATACAGATTACACTTTTGCGCATTAATTTTGTATTTGCTTTTCTTATTCGCATCCTATTACTGGTGTGGGTTCTTCTATTGCGAGTAACCGTATCAGCTACTGTTTCGAACAGTTCCAGGTTCGACTTTACGAAAACTGCTGTTTCAAAAATGTATAAAGATGGCAATGTCATAATTTTATACTTTTTAAAATATGGTACACAACTATCTGTTGATTTCAATTTGAACATTGCTCTAATGCATTGCTTTTGAGATTTGAAAACAATTTCTTTATATGTCGAGTTTCCCCAGAATAGTATGCCATATCTAAGATAGGAGGCGGTTATTCCATGATATGCTTTAAGTATACCTTCCTCATTGAGCAGAGGTGCAAGCTTAAAAAGTGCATAGGCTGTACTGCTGATTTTTTGCATAACTGTTCAGTATGTATTTTCCAATTAAGCCTATTATCAATATTCAGTCCTAGGAATTTTGTAGCGTCAATTTCATTTATTTTAATATTATTATATGTTACATTCACATCTTTAATTATATTATGTCTTTTTGAAAATTGTATTAAATTTGTTTTGCCTAAATTAATTTTTAAATTATTTTTATCCATCCATTTTATAATGTTATAGAGCGTATTATTAACGTCCATTTTATAGTAAGCGCGATTGTTACATTCTTTAACTACCGTACTATCATCCTTAAATAAAGTAACAGGATGGTAGTTACTTTGGGTAGATCATTAATGTATAGAATGAACAGTAAAGGCCCGAGTACACTACCTTGCCCCACTCCGTAATAAATTGTTCGTAAGTGAGACGTGTATACTTCTTCTCTTTTGTTTAAAAAGTTAATTTTTCTGAGCTCTGTATATTGTTTTCTGTTCGTCAGGTAAGATTTTATTAGGTTATTGACATATATTCATATCATACGTCATATATTCTTAAAACTTCCCAACATCAACATTTGAGCCGCGGCCTGCCAGACATGTTCACCTCGCCTGGTTGGAAGATTCTATCCTATGTGTTAGAGGGACATGACACCCGTTCCTCCACAGTGGTGCTACGGGTATAGACTTTGATCACACTTTGATCTTTGTAAAAACGTAATCTAGTAAAATCCATAAGAAAAAACAAAAACTAGCACTGTTTAATTCAGAGATTTTTCCACGAGAACCTATCAAACAAAGACATGATTATAATTTCAGCAATAATAATAGATATTAATGATGATACAAGTACTTATAAAAATACATTTAGCAGACAATATAAGTAGTCATAAAAACAATAGTTAGGTATTTATACGTAGTAAGTACGACTAGGTAGTAAAATAAAGTCTTAGAATATTTAGACAACGTCGCCGCGTCACGTATTTATATGTAAATAGGTAAGTATTTAATATCATTATGTTACTTCATCAGCGTGTTTTTGCAATGGGAATCCACTGTCATGATCATGGACAGTTGAAAAAATATATGTATGGTAGTATGTAGGTACGAATAGGTATACCAAGAATAAAAATCCATAGATTATACGACCGGGCCAAGTGCGAGTTTATTTCACTTCTACTCGAACATCACGGTGGCCGCGTTCGGCGCTACGATGGGCCCGCACTAAAATGTCGCACCTTTATTAATAAACTGAATTAATTCAAAATTTACGTTTTTCGAGTTTTCAACAAATACCAAATCAACTTCATCAGTAGAACACGAACAATCCAACAGCCGACTCGATACCATCAAAATGGCAGAGATAAGAGATCGTCGTTCTCTTTTTGACGAACTCGCACATACATGAATGTCAAACTTTAAATGCGATTTCCCACAATATTGAAATTCTAAGTTAATTCAGTTTATGAATAAAGGTGCGATGTATGTATCTCTTTTAATAAATTATATTCTAATGCAATTTGTTTAAGTACCCTGTGCATATGATATTCTATTTATACTAATTTTTTTTTGACGTGACAACGCCTTGTAATTCGATGGAGCCGGCTGCACGCACGAAAAAACGTGACCCATGCGGCGTTACCTCGCTCTGAGGCGTTCCATTTAAGGCTTGAAGTGCAAGCGAGAGCGCGGAACGAGCGACAAAGAGGCACAATCGGCCTCCGCGTTCGGTAGTGTTCGACATCTGTCTCTCTCCTACTTGAGTGAGCGATGCGTCCGCGTGGACAGCTGCTATACAATAATACATTTACATGTTTTCGTCAAGTATGAAGTGCAGTGAAAAGTGAATGTGGTGTCTTATGACGTTGTCAAGTTCAACTATCGTCAGTAAACCGACTTTACAGACAGCCGATTTTTTTTTCTTTTAAATCACATTTCTAATTTCTGTGCATCTACCATTTTTTTTAACTCTGCATCGCCCTAAGGTCGACTGGTAGAAAATGCCTACGGCATTAAGTCCGCCTGTGTCACATTTGTACATAAAGTATAAATAAAAATAAATAAAATAAAATCTCCACCAATCGCAACGCTAAACGCGCTCGCCGTCGAGAGCGAGTTGATGTGAAATAAACTTGCACTCAGCCCTCTGAAAGCCAATTCTCGTAACAAAAGTTCGGTCAAAATTTAGTTCCGATCAACTTTCGATCACAACGGTCATAACAGGTATTTTAGAAATAAAGTTTTAAACATTCAATGTTTACTATAATTGATTAATTCGTATTGTAACCAAAAATTTAATCGATAATCTGCTAGTCTTACTAAAACTTTACTATTTTACAACGAAAATACCTTTTATGACTCTTTGAAAGCCAATTTTCGTAATAAAAATTCGGTGAAAATTCAGTTCCGATCAACTCTCGATCTCGTAACTGTCATAAAAGGTATTTTCATTATTAACTATTAAACATACAACGTTGACTGTGATGATATTATATCGTATTGTAACCGAAAATTGAATCAGTAATCTGCTAGTTTTAGTAATACTTTTATACTATGTTACGAGAATTTTCCTTTAGAAATGCCTAAGGTTACCTTACCCTTATGAAAGAACATATTTGTGTCCCCACGGACTCACACACACCCGGTGTTAATCACACGGCCGTCTTAGGCAATGATGGGGCCTCAGGCCCCACAAAAATTTGGGGCCCTGTTGGACAGTAAAACTTTCGCTGTGAAAATGCTCTCCATTACAATTGGTAACCATAAAACAAAAAAAAACATTCTAATAGCAACTTCAACATTTGGGAAAAGTTTCTTCTAAATTATGTGGCTGTACTTATTAAGTAGTTTCTGTAAGTTTGAGTTACTCAAATTCGCTGATTCCTTTGCTATGGTCTTTAAATACTTCCTTAATTAAGGTCTTCGCGATAGATTTCTATAAATTCGTTGCATTTTTATTCAACTGCCCCCGTGATTAATTATTATTATTACGCTAGCGCAAGAGTCGCGAAAGTTATAAATCTAAAAAAAAGATCGCAATCCTTCATAAAAAGAATTTTGATTGATTTTAATGCCACTTATCCTTGTCTATGACGATATCACAGTCAC
Source organism: Arctia plantaginis (assembly GCA_902825455.1). Taxonomy (NCBI): domain Eukaryota; kingdom Metazoa; phylum Arthropoda; class Insecta; order Lepidoptera; family Erebidae; genus Arctia; species Arctia plantaginis. The sequence continues at coordinate 1,475,759 of CADEBD010000041.1, read as the reverse complement.
ATGTGAAATCGCTGTGACTACAACCATTACATCAAATGAAGATGATTTAAAAGTAGCAAAGATTTCCATATCTAGTTAAATCCTTGCAACGTGACAATGACACCTATGGCGTGAGGCCGAGTGCAAGTTTATTTCACATCGACTCGGTCTCGACGGTTTAGCGGTGTGATTGGTGGAGGTCTCGATAGCGACGCGTCGGTCGCGTGCGAACGACTACCGACGCCTGTCCGACGCCGGTGGCGTACGCCGTCGACTACGTACGCTAGCGTCTTGTCTAGCATTTCCATACATGAGCGGACGGCTCTGATTGCCCGTACCGATTGAACAGTGTCTGTCGCGCCGTTGAACATGAGATTGTATTATGTGTTTTTTTGTAATGTACTTTTATTAAATAAAGATTTATTAATATCGCATTAGCGCTGTTGACAGCGAGTTGGTGTGAAATAAACGCGCACTTAGGCCTCAGGGCGGCTCAATCGTAGCGTCGAACGAGCTCACCGTGACGATCGAGTAAAAGTGAAATAAACCCGCACTTGGCCCTCTGAGTTCGCTGGCGACGGTATAGGTGACTCGTTTGATCGATTGCTTCCTAGGTCAAAAAAAGCTATTTCTTTCGAAAAAACGTCCTTTTGTTGTTGAGTCAAAGGACGTTTTTGCAGCTATTTCAGAATGGGGGAGTTAACTGCAGGTAACAATTGCATGTGGAAATAATTATAGTGTTATTCAAAATTATCTAAAAACGTAATTCTACACATTATTCACAAGTATTCACAAATTTTTTCATATATTTATGTAGATTTAGACGTTGAAGATGTAGTCCGTGTGGTGACGGATTAAGAATACAAATTGTCACCACCCCAATTCATCCCGTGGGTGTCGTAAGAGCCGACTAAGGGAGCAAACTAAGCAGGACAACAGCACTGCAAAGAGAAGGAAAACTTGAAACAAACCCTATACCAACCCGTCTGGCCAGCGTGGTATAGTAGGCCAAAACCTCCTTTCTAAGGAGAGGCCTATGTCCAGCAGTGGACTAGTATAGGCTGTTGATGATGATGATGATGAGACGTTGAATACCAAAAGCGTGAGAAAATATGCTTATATTAGTCTTTACTCTACCAAAAAATAGTAACCCTTCACTTCCTGAACACTTTCGACCTATTTCTATTCTGCCCTTTCTATGTAAAGTACTCGAGGCCTGTGTACATAAACAACTCTCACAGTTTTTATACAGAAAGCAACTTTTAAGCCCTCTTCAATCTGGTTTCAGGCCTGGTCACAGCACATTTACCGCTCTCCTTAAAATGACTGGCGATATTAGAAAGGGCATGGAAGACACCAAAGTCACAGTATTGGTATTAGTTGACTTCTCTAATGCCTTTTATACCGTCAATGACGAAATCCTGTTATCTATCCTAACATATCGTATGGTTCCTTCTGAGACACTGAAATGGTTCTTCAAGGGCGACAGCAATTTGTTCGTGTTCATGACATATCATCAAGTTGGCGCGATCTCTACGCTGGGTGGGACACCAGCGTAGAGATCGCGCCAACTCAACTCGCGCGCTCAACAAAAGGTGACATTTTATCGCCTCTTTAATTCTCAATATTTATTAATCTCATAACTCAACATCTTCAGTGTGCGTATCACCTGTATGCCGATGATCTGCAGCTGTATTCGCAAATAAGGGTAGAGGACCTAACGCAGGCTATTGACGAAGTAGACGAAATGTCAGGCAATCGTAGTAGGCAAAAAAACGTTTAATGAGCACATTGGATACTACCTCTATCTCACGGTCGTCTTTAATGGCACAGTTATTCCATTCAGCTCTGCAGTCAAAGACTAAGACTTAGTCATCGACTCAACCATGGCTTGGCGAGCTCAAGTTACTAGCCAGAAGCTACGTGAGCCAGAAAGTAACCGGAAACCTGCCAACATTATATCGCCTAAAGAATTTCCTGCCTCCTAAAACTCATGCAGTCCTTAATCATTTCAATAATCGACTATGGTGATGTATGTTATTTCGACTTGAATGCAGAGCTTCTTAATAAGCTGGACCGTCTTCTCAATAACTGCATTCGATACATTTTCAATCTTCGGAAGAATGACCAGGTGCCTGCTTTGCGTTCCCAATTAAACTGGTTACCTATTCGATTGCGCCCATTGCGCCGCCATCAGCGTGCACTTACCTCTCTATTCTCACTTTTAAACTCACCGACCTCACCTACTTACCTTGCTGCATACCTCCAGTCAGAAAATAATCTGCTTCTCTTATGTCCCTCCCACAACTCCGATTTCGTGAAATCTTCGTTCAAGCAGTACTACTCTGGAATGCGCTTCCGCTTGAAATCAGGATGTCCACTAACCGTTTCGTATTCAAAAGGAAGGTGCATCTCCTTCATAATAAAATGGCAGAGCTACACAGTCAATAGTACACCTTATATTCCGGTACCTATAAATAGTGAATGAATATATATGTATGTTTATGATGTATGTATACGTATATATATGTAGTGAACCGTGTATATTTTCATAGATAACATGTCATAATATGTAACCTCTGTGCACCTGCCATATATGATTTCTACACCACCCAAAGGTTGACTGGAAGGGAATGCCTTGGGCATTAAGTCCGCCGATGTACAAAAGTGCATAAAGTTATAAATTAAATACATATATCATTAATTTTACTGTCTACTGAAAAATTAAGATGTTTTATATTGGTATCTACAAATTATAACCAATGGCACTTTTCATTTTTATTATCTTACGAGTATTCGATTGTGTAATGATTTGATATCCAGACGTATAGATACGAGTCGTATCGCTTCATGTATGACGCTATGTTGAAAATGGTTTTTATGTTAGATTAATAAGTACCTACCTATCTACCTATTTACGTACTTAATATCACGATTATATTGGAAATCCAATAAATTCTCAATTATCATTAAATTGTAATTTTATTGATAATATGTAATCGATAAATTTAAAATCTAGCAGATTTTCATCTACATTTAAAAATAACTTATTTGTGTTATCCAAATCATCAGTCAAAGATAACCTTTTCTTTACAGGGCTCCTTAGTCGAGAACCCTCACAGTTTCCTCATCAATCCGCAGCTTAGGTCAGAAAATCTTATTTTGACACTAGAAAGCTATCGCACATGTTTAGGTATTTGTAAAGTGGTAACAAACAATCTTAAAGAAAAAAGGTTTTTTCCCGATAAAGACGATAAATCTCGGTGTCTCGGGACAGATCCCATGACACTGGGATTTCGTTAGATGTGTTTTAAAGATAGTACTGATGAGTTGAAACGAGTTTTCGATAAGGTTTCCTTTGTAAAATATACAGTTTGAAAGTGGTAATTTTAGTGCCTTGCTCACGTTACCAGGTTAAGTATTTTTCGTATGACATAGTTCACGGTGATAATGAAGTTAAAAAAAAACCGATCACAGCTTAAGACAACTTTATCAATTGAATTTGAGGTAGTACAAAAGCAAGATTCTATCCAAATCTCGTTGAAAACTACTCGGATAGATTTGTAAAATCCCCTGCGCTGTAGTCGGATTTGCACTTTTATTAGGGTTTCGTCCCTCAAAAAGTAAAAAAGGAACCCTTATAAGATCACTTTCTTGTCCGTCTGTCCGTGTGTCACCACCGATTTTCTCAGGAACGTGTAGACCTAGCAAGTTGAAATTTATACTAGATACTGAGGTCTATGGTTCCTATTAGGTGTATAAAAATCAAGGTCCTGAGTCAACACGATAAAAAGATATGGACAAATTTTGATTTTCGCGAAAACTTGTAAGTATTTTTCAGAATTTTCTCTTTACTTGTGCTGTAAGACCTTGCTTTTAACCAAAATTGTCAATTCTAGGTCAACCGGAAGTACCCTATAGGTTTTGGGTCGAAAACCTATATGGTAGTTTCCGTTGACCTAGAATCACTAAATTTGTCAAAAAGAAACGTCTTACAGCACAAATAAAGGAATAATTCCAAAAAATAAAAAAAAGTTGAATATTAAGATAAATTTTGGTACTTACAAATTTTCGCAAAAATCTACGTAAAATCTGGGTAGGTACGGAACCCTCGGCGCACGAGTTCGACTCGTACCTGCCCGGTTTTTTATACATATATGTAACCATAAGCACGTGAAATTAAATAAAGAAAAATATATTTCGTCATAGTCGTAGAATAGTGTCGGATCTGACACCAGCCATTTTTAAATAATTGTGTTATTTTTTGCCATAACTTTTTTAATTCTACATCTGTAATTATGGAAATTGGTATACAAGTGAAAAACAGGGTTTGTTTTAAAATGCAATAAAAATAACAACTAATAATTACAACATTTTCTAGAAAAATCACATGCTTCATTTTACCTTGAGCGCCCATAAAACAAACACTGAATAATAATTTAAAATCTAAAATTCATTTATTTTTTCCTTAAATGTAGTAATAATATTCAGACAATGTAGTATCCAAATATAGTAAAAACTCTATTTCCAATTTTTTTCAAAACCGACATTTTTCTACGATCATGACGATTTTCTCACCACAAATTTTGAGTTAGTATTGCACAGATAAGATAATAAATATTCCAAAATGATTTAGTTATCGATTTCACCGACAGAAGATTAAAGATCCAATTGGGTGTTAAGTTCTGTAGATACCTGAAATTCATTTAGGTACGTATAAGAACTTAAGTGTTCAAAAATAAGTAAATTTAAGTAGTCGAATTATTTACACAAAACAAATAATTTATGATCTATTGAACCTCATGATTTGACCTGGGTAGTCTTTACTAGGAATTAATTGTACTAGTAAGTACTTATTTACAAGTAATGATTCGCGTTCTAAGTAAGTATGTACCTACATGGATGCTGGTGGCCAGTTCTCTTGAACTTGGCTTGACTCGCTCCCGCGTGGCTAGGTACTATATAAGAATGTAAGCTCTTGATCACAAATTGAATTCTTGTAGCTTGCGAATAACAAAATACCATTTCTTTGTTGAACGGCCAGATTTTATTACTACGAAAATAGATCCGTTAGATATTATATCTAGAGTAGCTATTTTCTTTATTCATTCAAAAGTTATTTCAAACAATTAATCTAGCAGTTTTAATAGACAAAACCTAACACTAATAGAAAAAAAAATGTCGAGTGTACTTATTTTTCTGACACCGCCATCTAGTTTGACTATTAAAACTATTATATCGCTTTATAACTTTCAAATTGTTTTTGTTTGGTGTAGATATAATAGATGACGCTTATGAATACAACATATTGGATTCGTTCATAATATATTATAGCACAACGTACACTAGATCATATTTGTGATACTGTACATTTCGTCAATGTTTTTGTTTTTTTGAAAGCGCATTCTCATTAGAGCGACCGATCTGGGCTGGTGTGCCACACGGAAGTTGCGTGTTTCCAGTGTGCTACTTTTGGTACACAGATGACATCCCTGTCACCCGACGGCTGCTTGCGCTGTACGCCGACTTCGTGGGACACCAGAGGGCCGAGTGCAAGTCTATTGCACATCTGCACATCGACACGCTCTCAACGGCGAGCGCGTTTAGTGGAGATTTCAGTGCGGGCGAGTTTATTTCACTTCTAGAAGTTAATATTTCAGTGTGGGCCAATCGCAGCACCGAACGCGCTCACCCTGACCATCGAGTAGATGTGAAATAAACTCGCACTTAGCTGTCTGGGCTCAAATGTGTTTGTGAATGCTGATGGCTCGCAAGCCCGCCACCTGTGGGATGATAGGGCATCATCGGTGACCGGCGTACAGACATGCCTGCTCGAGACCTTGTCTCCTTGCCAAACCCTACCAGACCGGATGAAAAAATAATATCGAACTGTGATGTCATCACAGAAAGGTAGTGTCACTGACACTGGCTGGGCCATCATCAGGAATTGTAATTTTGATAACATAAAAGTCGCTGATTTTATGTTTTAAATTGACTTGCGTTTCAGCTTATTATGGAACTCAAAAGTTTCAAAGTTTTTTTACTATATTGGGTGCATTAGCGTTCGGGTTGACCGCTCGGGTTAATAATTTTGCTCTATATGTTATTATGTACGTACTATTAATTTTTAAAGAATGAAAGAATGAAAGAAAGCAGACTTAGCTTTTTTTAAATTCGGTGTTGAAATAGGCGTTGGTCTTTCAACTCACCAGATAGAAAGTTTCAATGACGATAAAGGTTATATTAACAGCTGTTTTTTTATGGTTTAAGGGAGTAAACGAACAGACGGGTCACCTGATGGTAAGCAACTACTGCCGCCCATGGACACCTGCAACCCAAAAGTCACAAGTGCGTTGCCGCCCTTGGAGTCCCTCCCGTTCGAGGTGGAGGGGGGATTTGGGCTTCGGTAACCTCACTCACTCAGTGAAAGGCAACGAAAGAATTGCTTAACATCGGTTTTCTGTGTGGCCGTGGTATCACTCCGGTCGAGCCGGCCCATTCGTGCCGAAGCATGGCTTTCCCAGGGTCAAAGTTTCATTGGTGTCAGCTCTGTCCCACTAAATATTAGCTTTATTGGTCTATTTTTTAGATTCAACATGAGTTTTGTTTATCTGTAGATATTCTAAGTCACCTATTATCTTAAAATAATAATAATAATATTATCTTAAAACTATTAACGCTTTACGATATTCACTACACGACCCAAAAATATAAGAAACATCTTTCTGTAACAAATACCTGTACAAAAACAATATTCGTAATCAACTATTTTCTCACGCTCTTCGTAGAATAGATAGTAAAGGCCAGACACGTGCTGCCATCTATTAAAGAGTTACTTTACGCAAATAAAACAAGTAAATTTTATACAAAATAACACATTTTATTCCCAGACAACACAACACATATATGATTCATATTCCATCACAAACGTTAGTAAATTGCAATTAACAATCTTGTATTAAAATATATTAGTTTTAAATAATAATTACAATAAACTCTTAACATCAAAAATAAATAATTTAATATTATGCACTTAGGAATCTTCATTTCATTTTATAATAATATTGATTACATGTATTTTTGTTTTTTAACAGTGACTTTATACTTAAAGGCAAAACGTTTATTTACAAGTTTTTATTAAAGTTTGTTGTTAAGAAGTTTAAATATACTTATACCCATTTTTATATACATTATTATGAGGTCTTAAGATTATCGTATTTGCGATAATTATTGGTAAACAGGTAACATTACATGCTTAATATTTAGAATAATAATTAGAAAATGCTATAAGGCAGTTATTTTTCTCCGGAATACGGGCGTTTTGCGGCAATTTTATTAACAGAGCAATGTAAACGATTACAAAAACCAGTACTTTTATTAACAAAAATTAATTTCGTTGACCGAAAATTGAACAAACATATAATGTGATGTTTATAATAATATAGCTATTAAAAATGTCTTTGTACGATAATATTTAAACACTTTAAAATATTTGTACACTTTCACATAAATGAAACATCGAATATCAATTTTTGGTCTTAGTTTAGAACAAACCAGAACCCATTTCTGGTTTAAAACTGTTAGATAGCTCCGGTGGTTTATTGGAATGATATGATTTTATTTTGGAATGAAAACAGAGAAGACAGAACTAGTGCTAGAAATAAGTATAAAATTGACAGAAGAAACAGAAGTAATGTATGATATACATAGAGCACTCATTTGTTACTTAATTTTATACAGATTTATTTAAACATTGAACAACATGTAGACACAGTTTAAAAAACAATATAAATTAACATTAATGATCTGGAAATCACACACAATTAAATATTTTATAATACTTTATGAGTTATTCATTACAGGATAATATTTAATGAGGTAAAAAGAGCGGTTTTGTTAGTTAGACATACTTTCTTTACTTTAATTCTAATCTTTACTTAATTTATTTTCTTGAATGATATCAATTCTTGGTAAGATTAAATTCGGTCGAAAATAGTTATATGTATAGAACTAAGTTGCTTAATAAACAAATTAGACAGATTAGTCTGCAGTTTACGTATGTATACCTCAACTAATTTTAAAAGAATGTTATGTTCATAACGCCATCTGTTTCATTTTAATAATATTTTTAAATAGTCATTTAAAAGTACAACAAACAGCGCTACATAGTTAGTATTAATACCACAAAGTAATTGAAATAAATAATAATCTAGTAAATATTATCAAAATCGGCCCGGCCGTCTTGAAGATTACCCGGAACGAACACAGACAAAGTAGCTAGCTTTTTTAATATGTACAGAGGGACTGTTTGTAAATAGCACCACTAAAAATACGTTTCTTACGATATTGTTTTAGGACGAAGCGTGGCAATAGGACTTAATACGTACATCTTAAACAGTTCTGCCTGTCTCATAGTCATGTTTAAGCTATAATAATTACAGTATTAAATATGGTAAACATTTAATAATTTACACGGGGATTAACACACCTTAGAATGGCCTGACGTTTTGACCAAGTTTACATTGGTTTACATTAAGTACTATGTTTGTAAATAATTAAATAAAACCAGTCTGTGTAAGACCAAAGTATTGGAATGATATGTGATCTTTTATATTTACATGGTATTATTTAATATTATGTAATGTTGGTATGAATTCTTATAACTTTGGCGATTATTTCTTAATATATATTTTAAATAAAAACCCATTGAATTTGGTTTTAATAATAATTAAAACGTGCCCTGAACTCTCTTTCAGGGTAAAAAGAGTAATTTTTTAGGAGTGCATTTGTTACTTCAGCCGTTGTACACTGTTTTGTCTGATAAAAGATATATAGAAAATAGAAATTGGTATATACGACATTGGTTTTTAATTTCTTTATTTTTAAAGTCGGTAGACGTCAAATGCTCCAAAAGGTTCTAAGTATGAATCCTTAGCAGACCAGTTAATGCCTAATAACGCCCTAATACAAAAAAATATTTACAGGTATTTAATGATAAGAGTATTTGGACGGAACAGTATTTTTTAATCTACTTTTGTAACTGGAATAAATTTACGTATTGAATAATTTTACTGCAGCAGTTCGAAACTTTTCTCTTCAGTTTTTTTAAGAAGGTACTCAATCATCAACATCCTTTAGCAGTCTACTGCTGGGCATAGGCCTCTCCTTAAAAAGGTTTTGGCCTAATATACCACGCTGGCCAGAGTGTTTGGTATAGGGTCTGTGTCAAGTTTGCCTTCTCTTTGCGGTGCCGTTGTTCTGCGTAGTTTGCTACCTTAGTCGGTTCTAAGACACCCACGGGATAAACAGGGGTGGTGACACTCTGTATTCTTAATCCGTCACCACACGGATAAATAGACAATATAATTAGATTATTTTTTAAATGACTTAACAAAAAAGGAAATAATGTTGTGACTGAATTATCTTGTTAGATGTCTATTGTTAAACTAAAGCGAAATCTTTCTAACTGGAATCGGTCACTGAGTTCTAGACTAGAAGAATTGTGAAAAAAAAACGGTCAAGCATTTTACTATGAACGTAATGTAACTGGTAATAATAAAAATAAAAGAAACTAATTATTCAACGACGTATCCCTCAACTGTGCTCTACAAAGGATAAAACACAATAAATACTTTAGATAACTATTAAACCATTCATATCATATTCACTGCACCGTGACACACGGGTTTTACACAATCTAACTAAAAGGCGAACTTCACAGTAGACGCATATGATGGGTTACATCTGATATCTCACATAACATCTGAGTTTATTGCTGAAATCTAATAGCACGCTTCTACGTGAGGACATGGTCTCACTCCAGTCGAGTCTGGTCTAGATGTGTCAAAGCATGGCTCTCCCACGGTAAATGTCTTCCCTTTTCCTTAAATCACCCCCACAAAATGGAGAGGAAAGATATTACACATGATTACATATAAAAATGAATTTCTAGATGTTTGTATATGTCTCTTCGAAAAATATCTAAACCTTTTTACGTATTACGGAATTGGCAAAACCATATTTGTTTACAAAAAATAGAATTTAGAAAAATATTTGAAATTCATTAAATATGTATTTCTAGAAGAGTTAGTATAATCTCTGTAGGTAACTTACTATATTCACACAGGGCACTATAATTGTCATTTATTAACTATCAGATTTCTACCGTTCGCTAAACAAAAGGGCATCAATTTAATACAACTTATATACTTTATTCAGAGGTATAGACACAGCATCCAGGGTGCTTGATTAGAAAAAAACAATACTAGCCCTATCTCAAGCAATGCTTCCTATCAGGCTTAAAAAAAAACTATTAAAATACATAAATCTTCGACCATTTTAGTTAGCGAACGTCAGATTTGTACACTTACAGTTAACCTAACATTTACTTATTTATTATAAACAGTATATTTTTATAGGCAACACCGAGCAATAGCACACTTTAAAAAAGGAATCAACCAGATATTCCCAAGCACTTTAAACAAATAATTCTGAACACCTGATAAATATGGCAACTCCCAACAAATATATATTTTTTAATGGCAGCATAATTCCCAGAATTAGCCCACTGATGGGAATCACGTCCAAAGAGATGTGGGCATCATACCTTCCATAGTAACAGTCCTGGGTGTTAGTACTTCGTTGCATAAGAATTCTAATGGCATATCAACTAGGTAACCTTGTATGAGATCTATTTTGCGATTAGCTAATGTCGGGTCTGAGTGCCAGAGAGATTCATGATGCTCTTCTTGGTACTTCTTCAGTTCGGCAAATGTGTGGACTCGGTCGGTTGGTATTGTATGGAATACCTAGAAATTGAAAAATATATAATTGTTGGTACAAGAATATTTTTTTTACAGTTTTGCACTTAAATGTTGTATTTGCATTCTATTTTATGGTATAGGAGCTAGCAACGTTTTCGAGAAAGAATTTTAGGTCAGCTGATTTTGTGATATGTCGTCCTTCTTGCACTTTCGGTTAGACTCTGGGCTATCTGGCTGGCGGTAGCGGTTGCGTTCATTAGTGCGCATCCTACCTGTCCAGGTAGTAATCCTGTATTTTAAAACCATTTTAGAAGGCGTAATTTTTAATTTTTTGTTTTTAAATAAGTCTACCTGACATACTTTTTTTATTGCCAGACATTTTTGACAATGCTAACTATGTGCCATACGCGATTTTATTTTATTTTTTTATAAAAATTTCAAAGTATTTTATAATGTTTGTAATTTTAATATTATGTTATTTAAGATGAGAAAAACTTAAAATAAATTTGCCAGACATTAATTCGATTGTTAAGTCTTGAATTAAAATTAAAAAGTCATGAAAAGTATTGCAGTATAATGCTAGTAGTCCGAAGCTGATTCTAGGATTTTTTTCATATTTGCCAAATCGATTTTGACGCAGACGTTGTTATACGCTGTTCTGATTCTGATATTTTAATTATACTTCTGGGAAATATGGATCACCTGAAAGCATCTTTGAAAATTTGGATAAATATGGGTGTTGGAAATCATCAGCGTTACATAAACATCAATGAATTACACCGAATTCTTGGTGACTCTTTATGCAAAGCTTTACCATGCTTCCACGCAATAACCGGATGTGATTACACGCCAGCTTTTTTTAGAAAAGGCAAAGTTAAGCCTTTTAAAATATTAGAAAATTCTAAAGAATACAAGTTAGCTTTTGATAATATTATTACGGATGACGAAGAAATACTTGAAACTACGTTTGTAACCCTGGAGAAATTTATTTGTCAAATGTATGGAGTTAAAAATTGTTCCAATGTTAATGATGTTCGATTTCATTTATTTTCAAGTACGTTTAAGTCTAAAAAATCAGATGAGAACTTCAACAAAAAATTTCGAAACTTTGACTCATCCAGTTTGCCACCCTGTAAAGCGGAATTGCAACAGCATTTATTGAGGGTTCGTTACGTGACGAAAATTTGGAGAAATGCTCACTCAAAACATCCAACATATTTATCTCCAATGACTTTCGGTTGGACCATTAACGGTGACAAATATGATTTTGTCTGGTTTTTGGGAGATCAATTACCATCCTCAGTTGCAGATATTATTGTTCAAAGTAAGTGTGAAATGGAATATTTATCAATAATAACTAAAATGTTTTATAACGAACTAGAAGAATTACACTGCTTATTTTTTTTCTGTTGCAGATGATAGAGTTTTAGAAGATAACGAAAGTTCCCAAGAAGATGACATGAATGACACTGACAAAGACAGCGACGATGATGATGATGATTATGAAGATGCCTCTTTTTTTTGTAACTTTGGTTGAAATAACTTGAAAAACTTAATATTAATTTATTTATAATTTACATTAAAAAAAAGTGTTGTTTATTTAAATAAAAAGTGTTGTTTTTTAAATTTTAATCTATTTTTTTTTTTATATTTATTAATAAAAGGACTTTGTCGCTGAGCGACTACATCGTCCCATATGGACTAATCTAATTTTATATTCCTTTTTATGCTTAAATTTTTTTTTGAAACTTGCTCTGACTAGAATGATGATTATTATTATTCTTATTCTTATTATTTTTTTTTAATTATATGCACAGTGAAAAGTAATTTACTTTCGTAATGGTTCTCTGTATCATTCTCGACTTATTCTGCAACTATCTCTCTCGGACTACTAGCATTATACTGCAATACTTTTCATGACTTTTTAATTTTAATTCAAGACTTAACAATCGAATTAATGTCTGGCAAATTTATTTTAAGTTTTTCTTATCTTAAATAACATAATATTAAAGTTACAGACATTATAAAATACTTTGAATTTTTTATAAAAAAATAAAATAAAATCGCGTATGGCACATAGTTAGCATTGTCAAAAATGTCTGGCAATAAAAAAAGTATGTCAGGTAGACTTATTTAAAAACAAAAAATTAAAAATTACGCCTTCTAAAATGGTTTTAAAATACAGGGTTACTACCTGGACAGGTAGGATGCGCACTAATGAACGCAACCGCTACCGCCAGCCAGATAGCCCAGAGTCTAACCGAAAGTGCAAGAAGGACGACATATCACAAAATCAGCTGACCTAAAATTCTTACTTTCCAAACGTTGCTAGCTCCCGTACCATTATATTACAAAGTAAGCAGACAGGTCACCTGATGGTGAAAATGTATCAACCATGGACATCTGCAACTTTAAAGAGTCAGTCAGCCTTTTGTGCTTCTCTCAAGGTGTGGGTGTGGTGGGTTTTCTGTGAAACTGTATCTGTATTTGTCCGGTCCAGCCTGCCCGTATGTGCAGTGTAGAACCGAAAATCTTTTATTTTTTTAAAGAAATTCCATGATCTATACTCTATACAAATAAATAAAATTGGAGTGTCTGTTTGTAATATTAAAATAACCACTTTTTACTAAATGCATATGTATGTTTACACGGTACATATGCAAAAATATTTTTTTTTTCAATTTTTGTCTGTCTGTCTGTCTGTTTGTTCCGGGTAATCTCTGGAACGGCTGGACCGATTTCGACGGGACTTTCACTGGCAGATAGCTGATGACATAAGGAGTAACTTAGGCTACTCTTTTTAGACTAGCTTCGCCCCGCGGCGTTGCCCGCGGTTATAACAACAAACGCGGGTAACACCGCGGGTCTCAGCTAGTTGGTTATATAATATGTACTGTAATAATACTTACATCTTCATACAAATCCGTGTTCATTTTTGATGTGGCCTTCCACAAGCCTCTATAGAATTCTTTGCTACAGGGGTCGTCGAGTGATAAGCCAAGTTTGTCCAAATCCTCTTCCATCAGACCGAGATGTTCTCGGAATAGGCGCTTCCGCAATCCTCCGGCGAATTTCCCGCACGGGAATGTCTCACCGTTCATGGTACCGTCTGTGAATTGCTCATCCTGAAAAGAAAAAAGAAATTTAAAATGTTTTATCATCTTATGCAATTATAATTATTTATTTATTTTATTTATGTAGTATTTTTTTTCCTATGTTTTTTTTCTTTGATATTAATTAGATTGCGGGGCGAAGAGGGGGATTACGCATGCGCAGTAACGCCGATACAACCAATGCCACCTAGAGGCGAGTTGCTGAACTAAAGAGACAAGCGTGATATTTTAAAAAAGTCATTAAAAGTTCTGCTATTCATCGATAGATGGCAATACTAAAAAGTATCACGTGGGGTGTGTTAGGTTATTTTCGTTACGGAATTTCTGGATTCGGTCTCCACGCTCAAGGCCCGCGATAGAAGCTATGCAATAGCTTAATAATAAATAAAACTGGTTTTTGTGAGGCATTTGTATTTTAGCGTTGCTTTTCCACGGATAGAACATACCTTTACTTAGTATAAAATAAAGTCGCTTTTTTTTGTTGTACGCTTAAATCTTTTTAAACTAAGCGACGGATTTTAATGAGATTTCCACCAACAGAGAGAGTCATTCAAGAGGAACGTTTATATGTATAATACATGCATATCATAGTAGATAAAATCCGAGAACTTCAAAGATTTGTCTTAAAAAACATGGTTATGTAATATTACGTTACTTCCCTTAGGAGCTGAGCAGAGATTATAAAAGTATTCGAAACCGTGGGGATCAGCTAGAAAATGATAAGAAAAAATCATGATCCTATAAGCTCGTTTCACTGCAATAATTATTTTTGTAGTAACCTGTAGTATGACGGCGATCTCCGAATCCCTCTTGCCGACCATGGACCTGTCGTTGATGTTGGCGCTGCCGCAGATGACGGTCTTGTCGTCGGCGATGAGCAGCTTGGAGTGCACGTAGACGAGCTCGGTGACGGGCTCGCCGCCCAGCGTCGCGTGCGTGCGCAGCCCGTGGAACGTGATGTACTCCGACGGGTCCGACACGCCCGCCTCGTACAGCCGGCTCAGGATCGCTTCTCGGCTTCTGCACCGATCGAATGAGAAGCAACGCTGTTAAGTGTATCTTAATGAAAAGTTATTTTTAAAATTTCTTAAGTGCCAAGTAAAGTTAAAGGAAAAGTGAATTGGAGAATATACATCAAATCTGCGTTTCAATTTTTTTTGTATTTTGTCGTAATGAAACTTAAGGTATGTTATGTATTGTATTATGTATGGTTTTTATCGCTCCTACACGCCCACCACTGTAACTTCTGTACAACCGGATCAACAGCAGCGACACAAGAACAAGAACACACACACACGTTATGACACTCGGGGAGTCACGGGAAAAAATAAAATTGTCGTGTAACCAGCAATGAAATTAATCAAAAAAATTAAAGGAGTTGGAAATATAATAAATCTACTTTTGAGATATATATTTACTAAGGTGAGCAAAGCGAAAGACAAAAATGAAGTAAACTTAGGCATACACCCTTTTAGGTGGAAGTAAGAGTGGGTAACAACACAGACAAAAAATATTTTGAGTCCTATTATTTATGGTTATATGGAATTTTAATTATTCAGTTAGATTTTCATTAACCTCAGCGATGGCGGCCCGGAGATTGCCACCATAGAAAATATATCGCTGTAATTTTCCAAGTAAAGATTACATATTGTTAAAAAAAGTTTAACTTTTAATAATATTATGCCTTTTTGATTATTTAAACCAACTCCTAACGAACAAATTATTATTATATTGAAAGTTAGTCATATACAAAAGTAACGTTCTGAAGCGTGACGAAGTGAAGTGAAGGTCCCCTCACCGACAGATGCTCTGGTAGTTCCAGTGCGTGACGGCGTGCAGCGAGGTGCCGGAGGGCGCGCCGACCTCGCCCTCGAAGGCGGGCAGCAGCGGCATCACCACGAACACGCGGAACCGCGCGCCCGACACGTGCGCGCGCATTATGCGGTTGAACAGGGCCTCGCCTATCTGTCACACACACATTCACTTACAAAAACGATTCAAACCCTGTCTCAGTATTTGATTACTATTTACTACTACTAGGACGTCACCACGAAGGCCTCAAAGCGATATACTCTCTTTCACCCATGGAGTTCGTTATTGATGAACATCCTTAGTAGTATAGGATGGGAGGGCATAGTTTAGGCTCGTATTTTAAAAGGAGTCTCAGTCGTGAATCTTGTTTTAAAACTAATTTTAAGTAGAGATTTTATTATTGAACGATCCATACACAAGTGAAATGAAATCTTACTCAGGTATAGATTCTGACAGATGTGATCTTTGTTTATGTGAGATAAGCTGAAACTAGTCTCAAGCGGTGATTTCTAGGGCATGATGATTATATAAGTATTACGAAAGATTTACTTTACTTTATTTACGAAAGAATTATTTGTCATACATAATCAATTCACTTTAATTTACCTTAATTGATATTAAATTCACTGAAATTGACGTTTTACACACACAATACCTGTTTAAATTAAAATCACCACAACTTTTTGATTTATGTTAAAAGTATAGTATTATTCTAGTAATTTAATTTTAGAATTATCAAAAAATATTAAATTGTCATGTTGAATTGTCAAACAATGTTAAAAACATTTTCAACACAATTCAACATGACAAGTGTTTTTGTTATAACCGATAACTAGTCATTTTTATTTTATTATATCTAATTTTGGACGAACAACAAACTTGTTAATATGTTTACACTGGTACACTGCAAATAGCATACTTTAAACAAATTCACAGAAGTGATGTTAGTAAGTTTTTTTTAATAATTAGCTACGTAATACGGCATAATAATTTCGATCACGCAGTAAGGTAATTGAGAACAAACTATAAGTTCAAATAAATACTTGAAAGTAGTTTCAAGTGAGTAAAACTTAAAACGCGTTCTATAATAAGATCGATACTTAAGTTTTGATCTGCACTTAAAACTAGTCTCAGGCAATCAGAGTTCAACCGATACTTTAAGACGTCTTTAAAAATACGGACCTCAGATTCTTACCTGATTCCTCACAGTAACACTGGTCCTCGACAGCGTGATGAAGAACTGGTTCTCGATGTACACATAGTGTTGTGCTTTTGTGATGGTATCGACGTACGCCTCGTGAATACTTTGTTCCACTGTGTCCGGGTCTAGGAAGCCGGCCGACCAACTTGACACGCTGCGGATCACCTGTGCATTAATACATACATAATGTGCTTAATGGCGGCAGTGTTTGCTAGATGCTCGAAATGTAACTATAATTTTATTCTGCAATTTTAGATTTAAATATGTATCCCACCAAAAAAGTATTGTAAAATGTTGCCAAGACACGGCCAAGCCACATATTTTGACAAACGTGGAGAATTTGCGATGATAGGGCTTGTTGTTAGGCTTGAGTTAGAAGCTTAGCTATACATGATATCTGATAAGTTTTTGACAGTGCGAGCCATATGGGTTTGTCTTGGCAACTTCTTATATTAAAATGTTTTTTTGTGTGATATTTCACTTTTTTTTGTAAGTTGCTTATGACAATATTTTTTTTTATTTTATTCAATTTCTCTGTATTTCTTACACATTAGAGGTGCCTTTTTTCATAGCCTACTCCTATCTTTGCCTTTTTTGTTGGTTTATTGTTTATTTCGACTATAGCTGACTGTTGTGCTTTACTCGTAATACAACTAAAGTCAATATTTATAAGGTCAACACCTTTCAAATAACTAAGACCGTTATTAAAAAATATTACAACTCTTCTTGCTTTTTCCTTGTCCCTCGAATCCCTTTTTGCTATCGTTTCTGTTCGGACGGCAAGCTCGCGCCGCGCTGTATTTGCTTCATCATCAATCACATTGGGTACACATTAGGTGTTTTGCGCGTGCTTAATTCCATCCCCCTGATTTATAGGGTGGGGGGGTGATTTACTTAAAATCCTGAAATATGTATATTATTTATAACAAGGAGTCCCTGTATATAAATTTTCAGACCTTTAGCACCAAAATTTGCGGAAGCCTCATACAAACTTCCACCCCTAGTTTAAACAGCATTTGTATTGATAATATTTGTAATGTGTTTACTTGTAAAATTCTTACATAATTGTAAGGAATGTTAGGTGGCTGAGGGTTAAAAAATTTAAGCTTTAGATTTTTTTGTTGTTTGTGTACTAATAACTTAAATATCAAATTTCAGCTTTCTAGGACTTTACGAAGTACCCTAAGTACCCTTTTTGGAGATAGATTTAAGCGAATGCTAACCGATTCGTGTACCAGCTAGCGCAATTCTGGTCACACACCTCAGTCTTCAAAAAAGCGCTGAGATATCTCTATCTCCAAGTGAAACATAAGCATGTTATGAACTGCAGGTTTGCTACGTTTAAGTTCTGGGTGGCTGAAAACGAAATAGACGTTTTGGTTCTGACTGAAAAACAGATTTTAAATGTTAAATCATTTGATGCGTAGGCGAAGGCGTAACTAAATCAAGTTGACAATTCAATTTGACTAAACAATGAATTATTCTGGATTATTTGACTTTATTTTCAGCTGTAAATTTGATGGATTGATGCGTTTTAGTTCACGTTTATGTAGATATTGTCAATCAATTTAGTCGGAGGAGAGGAGAGGTAGGAGGGAGACGATCTGTGCTTTTCTGCACAACTGACAAAGTGTATGGATAAATTCATGAAGATAGGTTGAGGAATTAAGTGAAACAAATTTGCTTTCTCATTTTCAACAATAATTACCTGGCAAGATACATCGGTTAAATCACATTCGAGGAGTTTGTCCAGATCATGTAGAGGTTTGATGTCGGTGTACGATTTCGGCAGCAAGTATGGATAGTTAAAATTTTGTCTGAAATTGAAAAAATAATATAATTAAAGATTTACTTATCAGAACTGAAGGTAATGTCACATCACACATCAACAGCCTTTAACAGTCCACTGTTTAGGCCTACTATACAAGGAGGTTTAGGCCTACTATACCAGAAACGCTGGCCGGTTGGTATAGGGTTTGTGTCAACTTTTCCTTCTCTCTGCAGTGGTGTTGTCCTGCGTAGTTTTTCCCCTTAGTCGGCTCTTACGACACCCACGGGATGAATAGGGGTGGTGATACGCTGTATTCTTAATCCGTCACCACGCGGACACGTGATTACAAATTACCCAAGAATTAGTAGTAGGTCTCATGACGACAGTCTGTGAATTTACCAATAATTTAACTCCTCGGTCAAGGGGGCATTTTTAAAGCAAAGCAACAATAATAAAATGGATGCTCAATCAAGGTTAGAGAATCTAATTTTACTTATATAAATAAGCCCCAGTATTCTTAATTTTATTTAAAAGATAAGCATCATCTATATTAAAAAAGTATATCAGTAATATACTTTTTTAATACAGAGAATGCTTTTCTTTCACAGACTTTTTCTAGAGAAAGCATAAAAATCTAATAAAAAAAAACTTTTATTTACGATTTTAGACCTAACGTAGGATTTTAGCTTCTGACACAACGCAGAAGGCAGATTCCACACTTGATACAGGTCTTTATTTACCTAGCTTTCTCCAGCTTGATGGCATTCCATCGCTGGATGAAGTGCCTGGCGACGTCTCTGGCGCAAGGCCCCTGCACCACCACGCCCACGTCGTGCCACGGCATACGGGGAGTCGACTTTCTGTCCACTAAGTCTGAAATATTCCTGGTATATTAGTTTAGTGACGGATTGAATAAAAGAGTAAACAGCTATACTGCTAGCAGCACTGTATGAATGTATTTCCACTGTATGAAGACTTTAATCTTATATATAAAATTCTAATGTCACAATGTTCGTTCCCGTACTCCTCCGAAACGGCTTGACCGATTCTCATGAAATTTTGTGTGCACATCGGGTAGGTCTGAGAATCGGCCAACATCTATTTTTCATACCCCTAAATGGTAAGGGTGACCCATCCCTAATTTTTTTTTGTTTTACAATACAACGTTTGCCGGGTCAGCTAGTACTATATAATTGCAATAAAAAAAGAATGAAAAATATAGGCAGATTTTTCTTTTGTTTGTATCTAAATACTTTTTTAGTAAGTATTTTGTCCGTGTAGTGACGGATTAAGAATACGGAATGTCACTACCCCAATTCATCCCGTGGATGTCGTAAGAGCCGACTAAAGCCGCAAAACAACGCATGGCACCAGCACTACAAAAAGAAGGAAAACTTGACACAAACCCTATACCAACCCGTCTGGCCAGCGTAGTATAGTAGGCCAAAACCTCCTTTCTAATGAGAGGCCTATGTCCAGCAGTGGACTATTAAAGGCTGTTGATGTGATTTGTGATGAAGTACTTTAGACTACTAGTCAGGTTTGAAAAAACTTTAAATTCAATTTTAAAAAACAATAACGTCGAAACGTCAAGACATTCAAAAGGTGAATAAATACCAAATACGTGTTAATTCCCGTAACACGCGTTTAAGGTCACTGCTCTGCTAAGAGTCATAGCAAGATGTTAAGTCCACTGTAACCTTTCTCTAAGAATACTCTATCCAATGCAGTAAGAATAATTCTGATCTGACTGTTAGTTTCGGAGAGACACTTCAACTTTGATAAATTGATTTTTTTTATGGTATAAGGGGTCAAACGAGCAGACGGGTCACCTGATGGTAAGCAACTTCCGCCACCCATGGACACCTGCAACTCAAAAGTCACAAGTGCGTTGCTGCCCTGGGCTCCGGTAACCTCACTCACTCAGTGAAAGGCAAGAATTGCTTAACACCGGTTTTTATGAGGCCGTGGTATCACTCCGGTCGAGCCGGCCCATTCGTGCTAAAGCATGGCTCGCGCACTGTATACATATATAGTATTGAAAATGACATTAGAACTTTATTAGAAAAATAAAATCCTTACCTACAAAAGGCAGATCTAAATAACTGAAATCCTTAACAATAAAATTTGTATAATCTTTCCCTATCCACAGCTTTGAGTTTCCTTCAACACCTTCTGTTTCTTCTAGAGTGGTGGCGGTAACCACCCTCCCTTCGACCACTTGCGCTAAGGGCGTAGGTTGGCTGACTTTCGATTCCCTCAACACATCTGTTCTGAGAACTTCTACCGTCGACAAAGCATACTTTTCAGCTTTCTTTCGTTCTGAGTCGTCCAACTTCTTTTCAATCCTTTCTTCTTCGTAAGGGGGATACAAGATACTAATAATATCTTTCCCTCTGTCTGTTATTTTGTTTAATACATTTCGCTTGTGCACCTCATGTGTGTCGAATTTGGACGGGTCTTCGCTCCCCACATTGGAATTCATGAGTAAATGGTCTCCAGGTTCCAGGACAGGAAGGTTTTGGGGAGGTTCTCCCGTTGGAGTTGGTTCAGGTACTTCGGTTGTGGCTTTTTGAACATCACTGTTCAATGTTAATCTGTGAAGTGCAAAATAGAATAAGAAGATTTTGAAATATTTAATATAAAGACTAAAAAACCATTATCCAACTGTAGTATTTGTTTGACTGAACTGTTGGCTTAGTGCAGGGATTCCCAAACTATTTTGGACAAAAGACCCCTTTTCTAAAATGAACTGATTCCTCAAACCCCCATAGCCAAATGACTGCACGCTTATCGACTTGTTGAGTATTTAAAAGTACAACAATGGTACTTTCTACTAAAATATTAGTATTCCTATGACAAGTTGGTACACGTAACACAACTAATACAGTATCTTGAAAGTTTTAAATGCAAAACTGAGTTAATTAATAGGAGTCGATGTTTAGACCTCGTCGAAACTCAGTCCCCTGGAAAACCGATTTCGATCCTAAGGGGTCGATATCGACCACTTTGGGAATCCCTGGTTTAATGGTTATTGATCATCCAAAGTCGATGTGAGTCCGATTCTCACCCAGGAAAAATAATTGTGTGATGAGTATGTTTCGTGTCTGGATGAAGTTTACTATAATATGTTTGTATTTTGAAATATATAAGTAATATTATAATATTTTCGGACATCTTACACACAACGCCCATCTAGTTTCAAACTAAGCAGAGCTTGTACTGTGAAAGCCAGATTGACTGATAGAATTCTAATTTACTTTTTTTTTGTGAATACATACATATTATGCATAGAAAACACCCAAACTCCGAAACAAATATTTGCAAATCATACAAACATTTGGCCCGACCCGGGAATCGATCCCGAGACCTCAGCACAGCAGTCGCATACGATACTACTGCACCACCGTATGTTGTTTATCTGGTTACCGTAGACATAGACTCTGTCTAGTTTGAGATCAGACAGCCGTGTGAGACGAGTCAAGATATTATTATTGTTTAAGTAAATATAGGTATAGTAGCCATATATGCAATAGGTATGATACATTTTATTTATTTAAATCGATCTAAGTCGCGTGCCATGGGAGAGGCCTATGTCCAGCAGTGGAGTGCGATAGGCTGATGACGATGATGATGATGATGATGCTACATTAAATCATCAATAATTCTACTGAAATGAAATTTTATGATATAGGTAAATTGTCTTTTTTCCAGTGTTACTAAAAGTTTCCAACAACATAATTAGTACAAAACTTACTCATTAAGGCCAATGACTAAGTTCTTGGAGCTTTTGGCAAGTTCTATGGCGGCATCGATCCCGTTCGTCTGCGGCATTATGATACCTCCGCCGGGAGAACTTGAGGTCTTCATTTTGGTCCTCACAGAGGACTTCGTGTCAGATATGTTGCCGAGGTCTGTGAGTCTGCATATAACGAAAATCAGGTTTTACAATTTTAAGTAATAAAGGTATTACTTATTTTTCTTTTTTTTTTATGTGATATGGGGGCAAACGTGCAGACGAGTCACCTGATGGTAAGCAACTACCGCCCATGGATACCTGCAACTCAAAAGTTACAAGTTGCTGTCTTTGGAGTCCCTCCAGCTCCTCTTTCTTAAAACACATGATAACAAAGCTGGACTTTAAGAGTAGGTGGATTTCAGGGTATGAGACGGTTGTGAAGTGTTTTGCTCCACGTTTATAGAACAGCTTGAATAGTCAGACTTACCCCAAATAATATATTAGTGGTAAAAACTTTAAAATTTAAATAAAATAAAACTCACGGAAGAGTCATGATTTAATTAAAATACAGTAGAATTTAGATTATGAAATTATGAATAAATTAATTATTTGTAAATAAATAAATAATAAATTGTATGCTGTATAGCATACAATTTATGATGATGTAGGAATTTAAATTAAATTATTATTTTATGTATTTATCTTGTGAATACACGGGTGTCATGTCCCTTCAACACAAAGGGAGGATGGATTCTCCGACCAGGCGAGGTGATCACGCCTGGCAAGCCGCGGTTCAACGGTGATGTTGGGTAGTTTTATATATAGATAGATAGATAACTCTTTATTTGCACACTAAATTACAGAGACAATAAATAAAATTAATATATAATAATCAGCATGAGAATTATTAATATCACGATACAGGATTGGCAGTTACTCCGTAGTTCGGTGAGTTTTTGTTAGATGGAGCTGTAGTTTGTTTATTTGTTTCGCCGTATGTTGAAGTCGCCACAATTTCTACATAAAAAAGCCGTGTGGTGTCGTGGGACACCCGATAGGAACGAAGTTCTGACGATCGAGTAAAACTGATTCGACACGATTTTAATTACAACGCCATCTATGTAAGCGGCTATTACCTACATATTTTTCAGTTGGTTTCTAATTAAAACAATTTATACATTGGTAAAATCTCCTTGAGAAATGATTTCCTATCTATTCGATAGATGGCGCTGAATGACTGACAAGTGACAATTCAAAATAAATGCTGAGATGAAAAGTAATGATTTCCTATCTATTCGATAGATGGCGCTGAATGACTGACATAAAAAGTGTCGTTACAACTTTTCGTGACAAATTTTTCCGTCTAGCACAAAAAGTTTTCGACACTTTTTACAACGCGCGTTAAGGAACTTCGTTCCAAAAATAACTTGCCCTGACTGACTCATTCATCAACGCAGAGCCTAAACAGCATGGGCTACAAACTTGAAACGTTGGCAGCTAACGCTTTTTACTTTGTAACCACCCACTAAGAAAGAATTTTTGTCAATTCCAACCCTAAAGAGGTAAAATAAGGGATGAAAGGTTGTATGCAAGTTCTTCATTTTCAAAGTTAGAAACACGAAATAGTAGTAATCACGCGAGCGAAGCCCCAGGCAATAGCTAGTATACTCGTAGTACACATACACGTACCTGTGTTTATGATCGTCCCAGCGTCCGTAGCACAGATCTATACCACCGAGGAATGCGACCGTTTGGTCTATGCACACTATTTTCTCGTGGTGAGCCCAAAATAATACGCCTCCCTTGGCATGGTCTGGGTGACGGAATACCTATAAATATATACAATAATTGGGGTTTGCGTCTGGAAAATATACTTAAAGCAGATAATATAGGATAATTAGCAGAGACTCTGACTGACCCTAATACGGCAATTTTACAACAATCAGAACTAGGTACAAAGTTTATAATTATTAATTATATTTAGAATTGTAACTAATTCTATATTGTTTCTGTAATTCTTTATTCGGATTAATACACATTATTGTGTTTTAGATAATTTTATGGCATATTTATTTAATGTTTTATGTATATAATTTAACAGAATTTATAATCAGAATCATTAATAACTTTTATAGAAATAAGAAAAAGGACCCAATACCATATCAGAACTGAATAAAAAACTTAAAACTTACCTTAATATTTTCGCTTGATAATTTACTTTTGCTGTAGAAGCTGTTGATTCCGAGCGCCATCTCCACCTCTTTGTATAACATTATGAATATTTTAACTCCTTGTGCCTGTAAAATTGGTCAGCGATACATTTCTATTATCAAAAATGAATTTCATGAAACAAACGATTACGGAACCGTAAACTTCATTCATCTCATACGTATTTATTATTGGACCATTTCACAGTATTCAGATGCTCGCTACCGTGTTGCAATAAGACAAATAAGCGTTGTATCGTTGGGATACTTCTTTCATAGCGATCCATCAGCGATTCCATAGCTATGTGGAATACAAAAAAAAAAGCACTAACCGCCTTCCTCCTCAAGATCATGTCGAGCCGCCAATAGTTCCCGTTGAGCGCGGGCCGCTTCATGTAGATCTCTGGGCTGAGCCACCAGTCGGCGATGAAGATCTCCTCTCGCGCCAGCTCCATGGCGTCGGCCACGGCCCTGAGGTAGGCGGCGCCGTCCACCAGCGCGCCCGCCGCCTGCGCCGCGCGGCACGGCGCGAACGAGTGGTGCAGGTTCACTCCCGTGAAGTCTCGCGCTGGGGACAACGCACCGCCCGATAACCTTCCCGTTCATATATTCATGTTGCTCGATTCTGTACACTTTATAATACACTAACTTTTGCCCGCGGCTCTACCCGGTCTATGTCGGTTTATCCTTTGTCAAGAAGCAAAATCTCTTCATAACAAATTTCATCTGATTCGGTTCAGCGGTTTTTGATTCCCCATACAAACTTCCACCCCTTTTTTACCCTCTTAAAGGATGATTTCTGGAATAAAAACTATCATATGCCCTTTGCCGGGACTCAAACTATCTCTGTACCAAGGTTCATCTAAATCGGTTCAGCGGTTTAAGCGTGAAGAGGTAACAGACAGAGAGACAGATACACTTTGGCATATTAGTATGGATATTATATGATTCAAATTGAATCTACCGACGACGGCAAGCCTAATGCAACTCCACTTCTAAACCTAATTTCGTTGACATTAACAAATGTTATATACGCATTGCTCGTGCGAACTAGAATGCACTTTATCGTGCCGTTAATAATAGTAAATCTATGTCCAGCAGTAGACAGATTGAGACTGTTGATTATGATAACAAATAAAGTGGATTTTTACCAAAGTATTTTAGGTAAGTGAACTTTCTGTGCTACTGGTAACAACGAGATTTAAATATTTCAAGTTTTATTTGAAATATCTAGTTTATTTTTTAAAGATTGTCAGCTTGATACAACCTGTTTTACATGTATTTTCGTAAGAAAATAAAAATAACTATTTCCATTTCTAAGATTGTAATACGATATTACCGACTTTCTCTATAACCGGACGAAGAGACCCGAAAGAAACATTTTTCAAAATGAAAAAAGAGTCTTATCTGATTCATTCAGTTATTGGTACAAAATAAATTACTCACAACTCTGGTTAGCTACAGTTTTGAGGTAATGCATCCACTCTTTACTCTTGCGCTTTGTCCAGCATTTGATCACCATTTGTCTGCTCAGGTTAAGTATTTGTAATCCATGGTTCAAACCCGTCGAATACATGCCACTGGATACTTCAAACCTAGAATATTTATATTATGTTGACAAATCAAATATAACTAATCATTAAAGGATTACTGACGATATATAATGGATTTAGCCTATCTGAAAGGATTCATATATACAAAGAAGGATTCTTTATTTATTTATTTTGCAGAACATGAGTAGGTATAAAAGTTCTTACAATAGTATCAGATTCATCATATTCTGCTGTCACAGCAGCATGCAAAAGTATACAATAACCATTAAATTAATATAAAGATTGGAATTGAGGAAAGTCACTAATAAATTACGTTTACATAGTTAGAACTGTTATATAAATTAAACATTGTTCATTAACACCAATTCACTATCAATTAAATAATCGTTCACAGAATAATATCCTTTTCCAACTAATATTTCTTTGACTTTATTTTTAAATATAAATACACTATCTGTGATTCCGAGTACAGATTTTGGTAAACGATTGTATAATCGAACAGCCATACAAAGTGCGCTCCTATTTAACAGGGCTGTTTTATTTCTGGGCATGCGTATTTCCATATCACGCCTCTTACTATTAAGATTTTTAAATACATAAGCATTTTTACGCACAAACACGACAGTTTCTAATATGTAAATGCATGGTAGCGTTAGAATTTTAAAGTTTATAAAATATGGTTTACAACTGTCTGTAGTTTTAATACTGAATATGGCCCGCATGCATTTCTTTTGCGCCTTAAATACAGTTTCCCTATCAGTAGAATTTCCCCAGAACACAACACCATACCTCAGAAGAGAGGAAATGCACCCATGATACACCGCTAAAACAGCTGTGATACTTGCTGTTTTCTTTAATCTATAAAGTGCATATGAATACGTATTTAGTTTGAGACACACTGTTTCAATATGATGCTTCCAGTTTAAGTTATTGTCTATATTCAACCCTAAAAACTTTGTAACCTCTACTTCCTCAATTTTTTGGTCTAAATACCGAATATCCATATTCGTCAATTTATTTATTCTATTTCTGTATGTCATAAAATTAGTTTTACTTAAGCTAATATTCAAATTATTCAATGTCAACCAGTTAATAATATTGTTTAATGTCAATTTTATTTCTTGCTCTAAATGTACCTTGTCTTTTCCAGTAAATATAATTGTACTATCGTCAGCAAATAAAATTGTGTTATAATTTGTCACTTTTGGGAGATCGTTTATATATATATTAAAAAGCAGTGGTCCCAACACACTACCTTGCGGCACGCCCAACTTGACTTTTCTACTAGATGAAGTATATATCGTAACTTTTTTAGTCTTTGGGCATATTCTACTTATTTGGGTTATTTGTGATCTATCAGCTAAGTAAGATTTAACCAAATCATAGACATTTCCTCTTACGCCGTATGCATAAAGTTTTTTTAGTAGTAAGCTATGTTCGACGCAATCAAAAGCTTTTGATAGGTCCATGAACAACGCGCATGCCTACCAGCACATTCACACCAGTTCTACCGCATACGATACGATATAGGAAACTAAAACGTCTCCTCAGAAGTTAAAGTTCATAATCGCATGGTATCTTCTTTTTGCATCCGACCGACTTTAACAGTGAAATAAAAAATACATTTCAGTGCTCACTCTAGCTACGACACACCGAACTACGGAGTAACTGCTAATTCTGACGGCCTAGTGCAGGGTCTGCACTTGTGACTGCGTTCGGCTGTGATTGGTGTAGAGTTCAGCGCGGGCCAATCGCAACGTCGAACGCGCTCATCGTGACTATTGAATAGATGTGAAATAAAAAATAAAAAGTAGCCTATGTCCTTTGTCAAGAAGCAAAATCTCTTATCTCGGCGGAATGAAAAGTTCTCACGCCACTTAGCATGTATACAACTTCCGAACATCAACTGATGAGAGAATCTTCCCCATGTAAATTACACAAAACCAGTTCTTTCAAAGTTATTTGTAATATGTATATATATTTCATCATCATCATCAACAGCCTTTAATAGTCCACTGCTGGACATAGGTCTCTCCTTAGAAAGGACATATAAACATAATAGGTTTCCTTTTCCTTTATCGTATTGTATGGTGTGAATCCTTTTGTATCTATGTAGGTTTTGGCCTACTATACCACGCTGGCCAGACGGCAGAGAGGGTTGGTATAGGGTTTGTGTTAAGTTTTCCTTATTTTTGCAGTGCTGTTGTCCTGCGTAGTTTGCTCCCATAGTCGCCTCTTACGACACCTACGGCATGAATAGGAGTAGTTACACTCTGTATTCTTAATCCGTCACCACGCGGACACGTGATATAATCAAATTACCCAAGAATTAGTAGTAGGTCTTATGACGACAGTCTGTGAATTTACCAATAATTTAACTCCTCTGTCAAGGGGGCATTTTTAAAGCAAAGCAACAAAAATAAAATGGATGCTCAATCAAGGTTTATATAAACAATGGAAAAACGAAATGAGTTAAGCTTCATTCCATACTTTACGATGCTTAATTTTGTTACAAATACAAATATTATTGGTTTAATGCGATGTGTTATGGCGGCACGTCATTTAGGGGTTCATAATCTAATTGTTTCAATTCACAACGTCATCCTCGTCTTCTTCGCATATCCGTGTTTTTGTTATTTTGTTGTTTTAGTAGTATCTTTTTACGCTGTTTAATAGTATTTGAATAATTTTCCACCCTTCGGCGTTGTATTTTTCTGGAAATGGGACCAAACGAGAAGTTTATCCTCCCAAATTTTTGTTCATAAATTTGGAGTTCTGACAAAAAAATATTTGTGGTCGGATAAAATAAGATTGTAGGTGCTTTCTTCTTGTGAGTACAACAAGTAAACACTGAGTACATTTGTCTCATTGGTCCCTTGAGCCGGCAAGTGCCACTTTCACATGTGGAACAATAATTATGCGAAATACGCTATTTATGGATTGCGTCGCTATTTATGACAAATAAAAAGAACAAAATGAAATGCCGCCATTATGCAGAGATGTTTAGAAAAAATATATTTCCAGTTATGTGATATCGATGCCGATTCTGCGTATTAAGCGCGCAAGATATTTTAATAAATGGCCGGGTCTAAAATATCTCACCTTTTTTAATGTTATTTTTCTAAAAAATTTGAAAAGAGAATTACTATTTTAAAACTGTCATCTAGTTTTAAAACTTTTCTAGCTGCCAAGCTTTTATTTATATTACAGTGTATTTACACTTATAATTAGAATATATGACAACCAAAATATTATTAGATGACGGTAGGTACAAAAACGAGTGACGTCACACATCAGTCTATATCGAGCAACAAATAGCTGGACTGGGGTGCATGTTCTTTGTTATTTTATTTTGTGAAAGTAATGTTCATGTCTAATACAACTTTGTACATTGTTTTTGGTGTACATTTTATTATACCTGTAAAAACCCTGGTGTACAAATAAAATATTATCTATCTAGTATAATTTTCAAACAAGATAAACTTTATTATACACATTTATCAGAATGATACACAAAATATCATAATAGCCAGACAATCCAGTGTTATTACCAATAGTTTACACTATTAGATAGTACTGGAGACTTGTTACATTATCGATAATTTCGATAGTCTTTAGAACAAAAATACTACCAGAGGTAAAACATTTGAAGACGTCATATAAAGCGATTCCTAACTACCTACCTACCATTTGTTATTTTTAAGTATAAAGCTAAGCACAGACATTTATAGTAGAACAATTCCCAGTCTTTGAAATCGATTCAGCAATTTAGAATTCTGAACGCGATTGACATTTCGCAAGTTTCGGACCGGTTTTTTTATGGAATAGGGGTCAAACTCAGGAGTGACAAGCGTCCTGCCAGCCTTTCAGGAAGGAGTACGCTCTTTTCTTGAAGGGTTGTATCGGTCCGGAAATACAGCAGACGATAACTTGTTTCACAGATTGGTAGTGCCAGGCAAAAAGTGTCTTGAAAAGCGCACAGTGGTTGAGCGCCAATTATCCAAGTGGAAGGGAGGAATAATTTGCCGCGTGGAACGATGGCGGAAGGTTGCGGCCGGTATTAGTCCGAACATTTCCACGGAGCACTCTCCACGATATATACGATAGACAATGCAGAGCGAAGCTACATCTCTACGAAACGCCAAGGGATCAAGCCGGTGGTGCCCCTGCATAGAGATAAGAACAGTATTCCATATGCTGGCGATATGGAGGCGATGGGCTGGAGTGAGGAGGCTTCTTCGAGGCCAATTTGACCTTACCCTCAAAATGACCGCGAAACTGGACGTCGCTCGATATCTAGATGCCTAGGATTGCAATACTGGCTGAGGCAGTTAGGGAGGTGCTCTCGAACCGAGGCGATACGACAAACGGAATCTTTTTTGCGGTGATCGAGCAACCTGTGTCTTTTTTAGGTTAAAATGAATCAGATACAGTCGCAGTTTCAGCTTTAGACACAAGTTCGTTTCGACACTCGATGATTTTCCCGAGAAATATTAGCATGACCGGTATAAGCATCTCCCGTGCTATCATCTGCCACTAGTTCGTAACATATCATTGATATGCAGAAGCAATAGTGTGGGTGATAGCACACAGCCTTGCGGGACACCAGCATTTACTGACTTCAAGTCGGAGCATGCACCGTCGATAACGACCTTAATGCTTCTACCTGCGAGGAAACTGGTGACCCAATTACATAATTTCTAGGGAAGGGTTACTTCTAAGTTACTAGACCCGGTAGTATTATAAAACTAATCGGATTGTGAATCACGATGATTCATAATTCGATTACTAATATAGATAATTATCGATAAGATATCTTTGTTAAGTATACATTGTTGATAAATTCTAGATAATGGTATCAATATTATCAATACTTTTGATAGCACCTACACTAATATCGTTGCAAAAATTGAAATCTGTACTTGCAGCTTAACGGAAGGTTCTAATATGTTCACTCGCTTAAGACATGTTGCGACACGAGGAACTAGTATGACAGTTTTTAATACAGAATCGACATTAATCGATTTAAAAAACCAAACTCTAAGCTAAGACAGAGTTATTACAGTTAAGCACAACGACCTTCATCTAAATACTTACACATTTAAGTTTTAAGCTGCGTGGAATAAAAAAGAGACATTAATTATTTTCAAACAATACACTCAAAAAGTATTGTTTCTGAACTTAATAAAAAAAACATTGTAGTTCTCACCCCTGGTCAAATAGCATGATGGCCTTAATGACTCCGTCTCTCGGCCGTATGTACCCGAAGAAGGTGTCCTTCACGAAGAACCACCTTTCCTGCCACTTGGCACACACTAAACCCGTACAGAAATAGTTACATCTGAAATAAAGTGCGTTACGTATAGTCGAGATGAGGGTTACAACTCGAGAATAAAAAATGAGTCTTGCCTAACTGGTAACAAGTAAGCTAATTAATTTTAAACTATTCTTAGTAAAAATATTCTCGTTCAGGCTGAGATGAGTTGGATGAGAATACCAAATTTGACAGTTTGGAACTGATCTAATGATGGGGCAGGGAGGAAGAGGAGGTGGATAGTAGAACTCTTCACAGGCTACTAGTAAATCCCTAGAGTTTCGGTTCATATGGTTTGTTTTGACGATATATTATATTATAAAACGGGGAACATTTATTCCTTTTAAAAGACGCAGACGAAGTTGCGCGAGGCAGCTAGTCTTATTTATGTGTGAAATTTAAGATAATTGTATGTTTATAGAGTAATAATATAATGTTTCACTAATTACGCTTTAAGAAGAGTGTGACAAACAAACTTTCTTACTTTCATTTTAAGAACATTTAATTGTCTATTAAACCGAATTTATTTCATTAGGCTGGCAATATTAGCTTCGTTTTACCCGGATTCATTGCTCTCAAGTGTAATTTACACTTAATAGTCAAATATAACAACCATCTACTCTATCTAGTGAAAATAAACGATCGTAAATCAACACGCAATTATGAACAATGTGCTCAGAATCATCAGAAAAGATTTATGAGTAGCTTATGATTTACATTCTAACCTCACACAGACCATGTTCCCGAGCATTCCGAAGCAGTTGCAGCCGGCCTGGCCGGGCTGCGTGGAGCCTGTCCGCTTCAGTATCATGCCTTCCTTGCCCTTGCTGCCCAGGTCCGATATAAACGATAGCGTCGATACTTCTAAGAATTTCACCTGTAATGAAACATCACATTCTTGGGTCCCTTTGATGTTGTAGCAGTAGATGTATTTCAATTTATCATACCGATAACGGTTATCTATTAGACATGTGCATAAATAAAGCAGTTAAAGTAAATTTTTACTTTTGATTGGCCTGTTAGCCTAGTCCGTATGGCCACGAAATTAGTATATGGAGTCGTTTCTTTTTAATGGGACTAATCCCTCCCATACGTACACCACTGTAACTCCTGTATACCAGGATCAACAGCAGTGACCCACGAACACACCGAGTTATGACACTCGGGTAGTCCTCAGTCCCCTTAGCAAAACGGGAGCCAAAATGAATTAAAATAGGCATACACTCTTTTAAACAGGGAAGTACCACGGCCACAATATTATGGGTCTAAGTGAGCTATATTTGAATTCTATAATATGTATTGCAGAATCGCCTAAACATACGGTAATTCACCCTAGTTGCCACTATATCCCTGTAGTATACAGCATATTACAGATGTCACCTGTAAGCTATTCAGCATTAAGAATTTAAGAATACGGACTGTCACCATCCCTATTCATACCGTGGGTGTCGTAATAGTAAGTACCGGTGGAAGTCGCTTACTAGAGCTTGGGGACTCTGGGAGGGGACCCTCCCAGAATTAGCGCGGAGAGGTGTTGGGGTCCCGATAATTTCACTCATTTAGAGAAAAACGAACGCATTGATTGATTTTACGGCACTTTTCTGTAAGGCTGTGCTATTAATCTGGCCCAGCGGCTTTATATATGGGGAAGCATAGCTCACACACGGCCACGGTAAAACTCCCAAAACACATAAATATTTAATACTTACAGTTTCATGATGATTCCTGTATATTGTAATGTTAAGTAGGTTGTATAAATATTCTTCTAATTGTTTCATCCTTAGCTGGATACCCTCGTACGTTACCATCACCTCGGGTCTCTTAGGAAATCTATAAATAAAAATAGAATTATATTTATAATTATTATGTTGGTTTGTGTACGTTTCAAAAACTCAAAAAGTTCTGCAACAAGTGCGCTCAAATTTACACGATATACAGCGCTTCAAAGATCCATTTCTCGTGCAGTTTTATTCCTTATTTCTTTTCAATGGAGCCACAATATGCCACAGCGAAGCGTGGCACGGTACAGATAGTATTTTGATAAACAGTTGCGAAGAGACTACAGTAATAGTGGAATTTCAGCACAAGTTTTGTTCATATTGCAGTCGTTTTCTATGTAAACGAATGTAATTTGTTGAGTCATTAAGTCTTTCAATCTATACTAATATTATAAATCTGAAGAGTTTGTTTGTTTGTTTGTTTGAACGCGCTAATCTCAGGAACTACTGGTCCGATTTGAAAAATTCTTTCAGTGTTAGATAGCCCATTTATTGAGGAAGGCTATAGGCTATATATCATCACGCTAAGACCAATAGGAGCGGAGCACCAATGAAGAATGTTTCAAAAACGGAGAAAATTTATTACTATTGAGAGACGCAGACGAAGTTGCGCGGGTCAGCTAGTCATAGCCATGGCTGTGGAACAGCTAATCTCGACGATATATATTTTTTAATAAAAACCGATACGGAACCTTAAATAAACCTCCCAAAACTTATAATTTCATCATACATCACATCTCATATGACCTCTGGCTCGACTCCTGACTCTCGCTAAGAGAAATACAGTAAGTACCTCGGTAAAGCACCTTTTCTTTTCCTAGGTCTTCCTTCTCTCCTTTTAGAGTTACTCCTCGGAAGTGCTTGTAGTGCTACCCTTTCCGCCTTCTCTTCAGTGTTGACGGTATTCTTGAAGCTTGCTCGCCTGGTCTTATGCGTTTTTGTGGGGAAAGGAATATCAAGTGATGCTCTATAGAGAGTGAGTTGTTGGTGGAGGTACAGTACGTGCTTGTAACGTTTCTTGATGGTCCAATTGAACTCGCCATGTTGAAGGGATATTGTGTATCTGAAATATATATACGCTACTTTAAGAATATTTTTGTCTGTGTGGTGACGGATTAAGAATACGGAGTTTTACCACCCCTATTCATCTCGTGAGTGTGGTAAGAGTCGACTAAGGGAGCAAGCTAGGACAACAGCAATGTAATGAGAAGGAAACCTTGACACTAAACCTATACCAACCCGTCTGGTCAGCAGCGTGATATGCTAAGCCAAAACCTCCTTTCTAAGGAGAGGCCTATGTCCAACAGTGGACTGCTAAAGGTTGTTGACGATGATGATAATACTTATTATAGATAAATTACACCCCGACACAGAACAAATAATCGTGCTCATCACACAATTATCACTTCTATCATCACTTTCCACTTGGAAAGTGATGATAGATGATATAATAACCATGAATACTTGAATATTACTACGATTTCACGTAATGTTTTCATTATCTAATCTATAGGATAAAAACTGTACTGATTTATAAAAACTATATTATGTCACATAAGATCAAAACATTTTTTTCATAACTCAAACCTGATTTTAAAATATTTTTATGTGGATAATAACAAATATATTTTTTCAATAAAAGTTCTTTTTTGTCATAAGAAGGTTTAACAATTCTAATCTTGCATCTCAAAAAAGTCTTTTCTTACTTTTAGGAGTGCAACACCTATATTTTTATATTCTGTTATGGCCACTGCACCGCACCTAATCGTAGTAGCCTAAAATTAAATACCTTCATTAAGAAATACGCTCTTTGAAGCTAACATTTTTCAATAATTGTCTTTGTTATCTTAAAAAAAAGTTACTTCAGATGGTTAGGTTTTATAAAAATATCTTCCGCGTTATTACTTCAGTAGAATTTGTTTCTTTATTTGTTCCTTGTAAGAGCTACATTTATCCTGATCGATAACGATTACATGTATCAGAGATAAGAATGCGACTCAGATTACTTATTATAATCGATTTACGTAATATTGTGCATAAACCGTTGCAAACAACAAATATGTATACAATATTTCAACATTATTTGATTAATTATCATACTTAACTTGGAATTGAATTGAATTTTCATGATGACTGTTAATAATTCTGAATAAATTCTTTAGGCACCGAAATGATATATAACATTTTTTAAATTATTGATATCGTATTTATATGTGGCTGCGGTTCTACGGCTTTGCCAGATTAAATAGCAGCGGATGATAGCGTTTTTTAAGGTTGAATGATTGGTTAAAAGGCACTAGGTTATCTTCTGTTATTTAGAGAGCTAGTACATTAAAGTCTTCTGCGCTGCCTCATCGTCTCCCTACACCCGCTGTTTATTTGTATTTGTTTTATACATTAAACATTGAGCAACGTTGTTAAATTTGATAGCAATTGGTGAATATTTGTTCTTTTTTAAACATTTTGATGAAACGTACTTTGACATTTTTAACAGGTGTACCACCTAATGTAAACAAATTGTTGTTGTTTGTAATTTCATTTACTTTTTAAACTTGGAAAACGATCTTTATTTTTTGTTTGTATTAATTTTTGAAGAATAAATACCACCTCTATTTTTATAATGAATTTTTAAGTTGTATATTGTAGAATGATTAATACGAATTTATAATAAATATTTATTATAAAATCGTATTATTTAAAAGTACTACGAAAAAAAAAATTATCTTACCAATCTTGTAAAATACAACTATTTATGGTACTACAGATTATTGTGTTATTTGCGTATTCAGGGATATTATCTATTATTTATATTTCAATACTGATAATTTACTATTTTAGATTTTTATCTGCGGCGTGATAACCTCGGAATATTTTTTTACAGCCTAAAGTACATATTGAAAACAAAGTACCAAAATATATAAATCAAATTTTCTTTTTTCTCTTGCATTTCCCACATCATTTTTCTACATCACCCGAAGGTCAAAGCAGAGAATGCCCTAGGCATTCAAGCAAGTCAAGTCCGCGTACAACTTATGTCTCAATGGTAATTTTTATTTTATCCGTCCACTTCTAAATTAATGAAAAAACTAACTGAATCTGAATGACATATTATTTAATATTTCGCTCGAGCTCTGTAATGTGTGCTTCTTTGACGCGAATGTGGTGGCTTTCATTGTGTTTTTATCTTTTTTGCACTAAATTTAAAATAATTCTAAACTTCAAAATAAGATTGTTTAAAGATTCAATATGTGCATATTTTCATCATATAGTACAAAATCTGGTTAATAGAGAATCTGGGTAACTGCTAACAACCCAACAGAACTGGCCCAACCTCTCTTGCCATGAGTCTATTAATTATAAAACAATTTATTATGTATTACCTTGTTATTCATTTAGTTAGACTTTAGACTAATCAATTAAAAAAAAACAAAACAGTATAACGGAATACAAAAATAAACACTGAATGAATTATTCAGTTTTGAAGCAATCGCGCGTGCAACATCAAATTTTCGCATGTGCAACATCAAATCAACGCGGGTGCAAAACGTCTAATTAAATATACATAACATACATACATACAGAAAATCTCCACTCAATAAAAAAAGTTCCATTCAACCGTCGAAGGAGTATACCGTCACGTTACAAAACTTGATGAAAGAATACTCAAAAACACCAGAGCCAATATAAATACTGTTTTTTCTTGTGTTCGATAATCTCTTTGTAACTCTACGACCCAATTTTGTATTAGTTTTTTGGTGGACTACAGACACGGCGGAGGGTTGCCACTATATACTTAATACTAAAGTATCGCCTCAGTCTTTACGTTTTGTCTGTCAGTATGTCTTTCAACTCGGATATTATGCGGGAATTAACAAAAGTATCTGGCTACTTTAGGAACGTATTTTAATTAGGGTGTAAGTTCGAATGTAAGTTATGGTTTCAATTTAACAAATTAAACACGTGCCTTTACAAAGCCAGTTTATAATATTTTGGAAAAGCATGTCTAAAAGACTTAGTAAGTCTTCTACTATCACATAGATTCCTGTCTTACTAGATATATCATCACATATGCTATACTCTGATGATAACGCGTACACGTGGTAGGTATTACATAAGTACCTTTGAATTACCTAATATTTCATTTCACTGGCTGTGGTGGCAAGTTGACTTACCCTATGACCAAGGCCACACGACCAGACGGCCAGACGGCAGAAGTCAAGCAATCACACATAATTCACATTACAGTAGTTGGTAAACAAACTACACATTTTTCATAGACATTACAACTTATATGCGCTGTTGTGTCTATGGTAAATTGACATCGTTGTGCATGACAATAGTAAGTACAATATTACGTTACAAATTAACATAATATGATACTGATCGACACTAAACGAAGCAGAGTCGCGCTCTGTTCATAAGTCAACGCAATAATTAATTAGATTCATAACGAATTCATAAATTACTGCTGTGACCTATTCTGTTGTCTATATTACAACCTTAGCGGTAGATCATTAAGTTCATTTTTGAATAAAAATTTGTAACACGCCTGTATCTAATAGATAAAAACGGTTTACACAAAATACAAAGATTAGTTATAAAATACTTTTTCCTCTTGTGTGACGTAGCTCATACGTCAGAAATGTAATCGTATTTTTTATAGTATAGGGGTGCAAACGGGCAGACGGGTCAATGCAGTGCTATTGTCTAAAGAAACAGACAAGCGTTTGAATTTGGACGCTACATCGATGTCACAGCATCGAATTTCAAACTAAGTTAGTTTGTGTGAGTATGTGTAGTACGCTGTGGTAGCGCTGTACGCAGGGCTGTTTCCTTCACCTTAACACCTCCTAGGCTGTAAAATTAAGGTATAACGATTACAGCTTTTCACAACTTATCATGACTTCGGCCTATTAAAGTCAGTGTTATTTTCTTTAAAGTTTAAATGTACTTATTTAAATTGTTTCTAATTCCATAATATTCAACCATAAATATATCCATAATCAACAATGATTATTTAATATGGTTATTTAAATTGCGATATGGAGCGATACCTGCCGATTTGAGGCACCCATTGTTTATTTAAATAAAGTAAACGAATTACTACACATTGTATATTATTTATAGTGTATAGTATTTATACTGCATTATGATTTATCTAATAAAATAAGATTAGATATTTGAAGAATTTTAAACATAGTTGTTATGTAATACAAATAAATAAAAGTAGTGAATCAAACAGTTTCATAAAATAAACACAGATGGAATCTAGCTTGCAGTAATGATTTGTAACTACAATTTATCAGCGGTTTTGTGCGCATTTATACATATTTTATCAGTCACTTGTACCTCTGACAACTCGTGTGCAAATTCACTTGTACCTCCGACCACGTGTATGCAAATTCACTTGTACCTCTGACAACGTGTATGCAAATTTACTTGTATCTCTGACAACGTGTATGCAAATTCACTTGTACCTATGACAACGTGTATGCAAATTCACTTGTACCTCTGACAACGTGTATGCAAATTCAATTGTACCTATGACAACGTGTATGCAAATTCACTTGTACCTCTGACAACGTGTATGCAAATTCAATTGTACCTATGACAACGTGTATGCAAATTCACTTGTACCTCTGACAACGTGTATGCAAATTCACTTGTACCTCTGACAACGTGTATGCAAATTTACTTGTATCTCTGACAACGTGTATGCAAATTCACTTGTACCTATGACAACGTGTATGCAAATTCACTTGTACCTCTGACAACGTGTATGCAAATTTACTTGTATCTCTGACAACGTGTATGCAAATTTACTTGTATCTCTGACAACGTGTATGCAAATTTACTTGTATCTCTGACAACGTGTATGCAAATTCACTTGTACCTATGACAACGTGTATGCAAATTCACTTGTACCTCTGACAACGTGTATGCAAATTCAATTGTACCTATGACAACGTGTATGCAAATTCACTTGTACCTCTGACAACGTGTATGCAAATTCAATTGTACCTATGACAACGTGTATGCAAATTCACTTGTACCTCTGACAACGTGTATGCAAATTTACTTGTATCTCTGACAACGTGTATGCAAATTTACTTGTATCTCTGACAACGTGTATGCAAATTTACTTGTATCTCTGACAACGTGTATGCAAATTCACTTGTACCTATGACAACGTGTATGCAAATTCACTTGTACCTCTGACAACGTGTATGCAAATTCAATTGTACCTATGACAACGTGTATGCAAATTCACTTGTACCTCTGACAACGTGTATGCAAATTCACCTGTACCTCTAACAACGTGTATGCAAATTGTCATGATGATCAGTTGAGTAGTTCAAGCGTGAAAGCGTAATAAACAAACTCCCTTTAGGATTTATAATATTTATAGATTTAGGATTTATAGAAGTGAAAGAGAAACCATTAAATTGACGTATTGAATATTTACATCACCCATACATTATTTACATCATACATACATCATTATTCATTTAATAATAGTATTATAAATATATCCTGTTTTTAATATTTCGCAACCATGCCATTTGTGTTGAAAAAGTTTAGTTTTATTAGTGTAATATTATTTTACTATTACTACTTAAACCCATCTCTTATTTTTTACCGGGTATTTATAACTTATTCCTTCGGCAATAAGAGTTGCAGATAACCCACTATGCAGAATATTCATGGTAGCAGAGGAAACTTCGTCAAAGTACTGATGGACAGGGATGTCAGAGGGTTGCAGCATACCCGACTAAGTGCCTTGGATCACCAGGGAGACCGTTTCGAGACCGTTGCCAACGTAAGTGTTCTTTAGGAAGTAAGGATGCCTCGAAAGTTTATACTCTTTACCAACGCAAAATACGCGTTGTGATGCGAAGTTGCGAAAAACCAAACCATTATAAGGATAATTAATCAATTTGTTAAATTTAATTACACAAATGATGCAGTCTAAACAAGCATCCACACTTAAATAACTGACAGATAATAATTTAAAGGTTAACTTTTCCTCCTTGCTCAAGTGGTCTAATCCTGCCCACTATATCATAATTGAGAACAAGAGCTTTTTTTAAATTAATCTGTACAAATGAGTTGTAGTGAAAAAATTACTACAGCGAAGTAAGGTTTTTGATGCTCAGAAAATGTTTAGATACATATTAAAATAACTTCAGATTGTTATAAAATTATAAAGTAAAGTTATAAAAAAAATATTATACAGAATAAGTTCTAGTTACAGACGCTAAACTTCTTAATCGGATCAAGTTAAGTGGCTTCTCGAAATGCTTGTTCATAAAAAAAACAATTTGGTTTCTAAACAAATGAAGTTGAATAT
Organism: Arctia plantaginis; assembly: GCA_902825455.1. NCBI lineage: Eukaryota > Metazoa > Arthropoda > Insecta > Lepidoptera > Erebidae > Arctia > Arctia plantaginis. The sequence goes on along the minus strand of CADEBD010000041.1, from coordinate 1,435,178 downwards.
TGACCCCACAAATGTCAGCTATTATGATAAGCATTGACTTCATATCTTACATTGTTCATAAGAACAAAAATAATATGGCCTTCGCAAGAATATATTATTATAATGTGCTGTTAAAAATTTTATTACAAAAAGCTACAATTAGTGTTATTAGTCATAAAATATGTACATATTATTAATGGACGCGTGTAGTTTGAGGAAGTCAAGGAACAGGGCCTCAATTCTGCTATTTTATGTTAACGTACAAGCCGCTGTCAGTCCATTGATACGCTCTTGAGATGCGATAGACATCGGTCAAAATATTGGTATTCCACTAATATAAATTCACAGTGTCAATAGACTGTCGATGTAGTGGCAATGGCTTATCAATGATGATATTAAAATTGCTATATCTAGAAAATATTTTGCACATATAATTACAGACCGGATTGATACCACAGTCACACCTTTGTTAACGAGAAAAGAAAGAGAAGTTAGAGAAAACCTTTGTTAACGGTTTCCTAAGCCCAAAAACCCTCTAAAAAGGCTATAAGGGGGGGTCGATGAAATGTCACCCTGCGTGAAAAGTAACTTATAAAATATTTCGCTGTTTTAATTTCTAGATGTAAAATCGCTAAATATGTGATGTCACACTAGGGAGGACCGTCCAAGGACCCGGTGCGGGAATCAAAATACCATGAAAATCGTGTGAAATAATTTATGAAGATATAACAGAATGTTAAGTAATTTATACTCACAGATTAGGATTTAGGAGATGTGTTGTAACGCTTCTTTCATTTTCAATAAATCTGACCTTTATTTCCACGCCCGGAATAAACACTTTCCTGTGAACCGAGTTGAACTTTATTGGAGGGTTGTGGATCGCTCTGAATGGCACTGATTTTTCTTGTGATACTGTAAAACAAAACGAATGATTAATCATTTTAATTGCCATTTGTTCTTTGTTGTTCTTTGTTATATGCTAACATAACAATTATGCTAATTTCTTGCAAGAAAAAGAATCTTCGCATACAATTATAACATTATCTGCATTTACACGGTATTAGAATAATGCACATTCTATTCAAAGATGACGATTACGTCCATGTTTCAAATAATGCCCTGGGCATTATCTCAGGGCATTCTTTTATCATATAATATTGTGTTTTAAATGGTTTTGAATTAAAGCCGACCCCAACTTACTTTGGAAAAAGGAGTCGGAGGAAGATTGGGTCATAGATTGAAATACTTTACGTACATATTTACAGAAAAAGTAACACCACAGATTAATCACTTCACATCACTTGCAATAAGGATTTTAATAGACTTATTTTTAAAATGGTTATTTCAAAACTTATTTAAATATAAAAATTACAGATTTTGGACAAGTTTCCCTAAAAATTAAGGAATTGTGACAGACTGAGTAAAATCCTTTTTTCTCTATAAAATGAAAACCAAATGCTATTGAAAAAACAATTTCTTGAATAGCAGTATAACAAAGTCCAGCCTATCATCCTTTACAAGTAGTTGATCCAATATATTATTGTCTATGACAATCTTGTATTTTGTATTATAAAATTATTAATCTTTGTATTTCATATTATACTTAATTGTTGTACTAAAACAGGCAATTGAACTTTTGCGTTCATTGAATCTTTAATCTTTTAATTAATCTGCATTTACTATTGAAATTTGTGTTGTAGTTGTTTTTATTTCTTTTGTACGACATTCACGGAGTAACATGATGTACTGTTATTTGTGTTAATCTGTGAACAATATTGTAGGTCAAATGTTTATAAATTTGGTATATGAATCGTATTTAGTTATAATGCTAACATGTAACTGTTTTTTGTTCCAGAACTTCATCAACAGCCTTTAATAGTCCACTGCTGGACATAAGCCTCTCCTTAGAAAGGAGGTTTTGGCCTACTATACCACGCTGGCCAGACGGGTTGGTATAGGGCTTGTGTCAAGTTTTCCTTCTCTCTGCAGTGCCGTTGTCCTGCGTAGTTTTTTCCCTTAGTCGGCTCTTACGACACCCACGGGATGAATAGGGGTAGTGACACTCTGTATTCTTAATCCGTCACCACACGGACAGAACTTATGAGAGGATAATGACCAGATCAGATATTACCAAATTCAAATTGCATGTTTGTGAGCCTATTGCTGTAATAGGCTTCTTATCTAAAGTACAGTAAAAAGAACTAAACTTATGGATGGTAAATGTGGCCGACCTTTTTTTTGACATAGGAGGTAAACGGGGTGACGGGTTACCTGCTGGAAAGTGACTACCGCCGTCGGAGGTCACAAGCGCGTTGCAGCCTCTAAGGAAGGAGAACGCTTTATTCTTGAAGATCGTATCGGCCCAGAAATACCGCAGGGCGACAATTTGTTACACAGATTGCTTTAAATACACCTTGAGTATATCTGTCTACATGTATGTTTATGTAAGTCGGTCGAACATATGGTGGACTCGATTCGCTTTAAATAATTATTATTTACCGTTTCACTAAGTCACTTTATTACTGTGTGTAATTAAATGACTTAGCAAAATGATATTTATTTAATTATCTAATATACAAAGAAATGAGCTCACCGTAGTGCATTACATAGTTTTTAATTTTTATCATGAATTACATACAATAGAATGTCCTTTTGTATCGCTTTAATATATTTTTGTACTGTAAGTCAAGTATCAATTCTGCTTTTACCGATATCAATAAACTGCTTGAAGTGATAATATGCGAGTATTATAAATCAAAAAATCTTTATTTCTTCTAATTATTATGTAAGCGTAAGTAAGTCATAACTTATAATTGACTAATGTATGACGATAAAGTTATGTAAGTGTATCGATGAATTTTATATTCCGTTGGTGATAAGTATTTATAGAATTCATTAATCAACAATGTTACCATCAGTTATGTAGGCATTTTTTATTTTTATTAATTACTTGCTGTACCTGCCACGCTGCGTTGTGGCATATTGTGGCATTTGCAAACAAATAGATAAAATCATCGTTGAAGTGTGTTGTGTCGTGTCAAAATTTGAGCTTAACCGCTGCAGATATTTTTTTTCAGGCATAGGCATCGTGCAAGTAACCGTGTGAGCTTCATGCGCTCACGGTTACTATTATTTTGACACCTACTACAAAAACTTATTATTTTGACATTAAAAACAGACACTTTAATGTAAAGATGTATCATAGATAGATAAATAAAACTGTGGGAAAGCTGTGCTTCGGCACACATGGACCGGCTCGACCGGAGTTCACAGGAAACCGTTGTTAAGTAATTCTTTAGATACTGTACACCGAGTGAGTGCGTCCAAAGGAAGCTGAACCTTGCTGGGCCTCTGGTAACCTCCAGTATTGCCGGGGAGTGGCGCTCAAAGGCCGGTAACGTAATTGTGTCTCTTAAGAGTTGCAGGTGTCCATAGGGGACGGCACTTAACTTCAGGTAACTCGACTGCGCATTTTCCCCAACCCCCCCCCAACCATAAAAAAATTAACAAAGAAACAATATAATACTTAAAAAGTGCAGTGTGGTCCCGTGCTGCCGCCCTGGTTATGACCGGCTGGAGAGCCTCCACGGCGGCGAAGCCAGCGCGTGAAGTCTCCAGCCGGAACGACCATCTGACCATGTTGGCTCGGCGAGCGGCTTCGCGCCACTCGCGCACGTCTTCGGGCGGAGGGCGAAATCCGCTCTCTGCCCGGAAGTCAGCCACTCGCCGATAGACTTCGGCGAGCACTTCCGCCTCCAAATCCCACGGGGGTGTTCCGGCCAAGGCGCAAGCCACCTCGGTGGACACCGTGCGGTATCCGCGTATGGCTCTGACCGCCAATATCCTCTGGGGGCGCCAGAGGCGCGCCCTATTCTGGGCGGTCAGAGCCGCCACCCACACCGGTGCACAATACAGCGCCATGGACCGGACAACCCCCGCGTACAGCCACCTCGTGGGAACACTGGCCCCGCCCAAATTGGGTTAAAGTCGCCCTAGGGCGGAGGCAGTGTCCACCAACTTTGGACCAAGCTGTCGGAAGTGCTCTGCTCGACATAGGCCTACCCCAAGGTTCGCCACAACAACCGGGCCTCAATTCTGCAATTCGTCGAATGTCGTCGGAATAGTTTTACACTTATTGTATTCTACTAACTAGGTAAGACCAATGGCCTTTCGATGACTTGTAACTGAACTGCCTCTGATACAAATGTTGTCTATGTCTTTGTAATACAGGGTGGCCCAGAAAGACCGAAGTGGTGTGAATTCCTTATAACTTTTTTATTATAATTTTTTTTTTCTTTTCTTTTCAGTATTTTGTAAAGAAGACTTGGATAATTTATAATGGAGCAATACACAATTGAACAACGTGCCCAAATTGTTGAAATTTACTTTTCAAATCAACGGTCCATTGTGTTGACTCAGCGTGCATACCGTCGTCAATTTAATGTGCGGGTTGCACCCTCTCAGTCAACAATAAACCGTCTGGTTGCAAATTTTCGAGAACAAGGAGCAGTAAGGAACCTTCCTGGTCCCGGCAGACACCGAACTGTCCACACGGCTGACAATATTCAAGTGGTACAGGAGAGTATTCGGGAGGATCCAGAAACATCAACCAGGAGACGTTCGTCACAACTGGGCCTCTCAAGAACGTCGCTGCAGCGAATTTTGCACACCATAGGATTGTTTCCATACAAAATTCAACTTGTCCAAGAATTGAAACCAACAGATTACCAGCAACGACTTGACTATGCAATTTATTTCCAGCAAAAAGCACAAGAGAATCCAAATTTTATTCATAACTTAATAATGAGTGACGAAGCCCATTTTCAATTAAATGGGTTCGTTAACAAGCAAAACTGTAGGATATGGGCTACGGAAAACCCGAGAGTACTTCATCAACGACAATTGCACCCAGTTAAGTGTACCGTTTGGTGCGGTGTTTCTTCAGAAAGGATCATTGGCCCATTTTTTTTTGAAAATGAACAAGGTGTCGCCATTTCCGTCAATGGTGATCGATATCGGGCCATGTTGCAAAATTTTGTAAGGCCAGCCGTGGAAAACCATCCGCAAATATGGTTCCAACAGGATGGAGCCACAGCGCACACTGCGAGGGCCACAATGACTCTTTTACGCGACATCTTTGGTGAAAGAATAATTTCTCGTAACAGCAATTTTAATTGGCCTCCGCGTTCCCCGGATTTAACCGCTCCAGACTGTTTTCTTTGGGGCTATTTAAAAGGAAAAGTTTATGTTAATAAGCCTAGGACTATTGAGGAGTTAAAAACCAATATTCGAGAAGAAATTAACAACATACCACCGGAAGTTTTGCGAAAGGTCATGGAAAATGTGTTGGAAAGAGCACATTTGTGCGAAGCAGAATATGGCCACCACTTGCGGGATATCATTTTTAATAACTAATCCAAAAATATTCCCCATAAATTTAATGTATTTAAAAAAAAAAAAATTAAAAAAATATCTCTTAAATAAAAAGTTATAAGCAATTCACACCACTTCGGTCTTTCTGGGCCACCCTGTAGTTTGGTAAACGGTACATTTTAAATTTGCAAGAAAATAATATATATATTTAATTTTCCAGGTATGGCTATGTTGTTGATATCACCATTGATGACCTACTATAGAAAACCTTAAACCTTCTTTCTAAGGAGAGGCCTATGTCCAGCAGTGGACTATTAAAGGCTGTTGATGTGATGTGTGACCTACTATATCGACAGTCTATTGAAACTGTGAATTTATGTTAGTAGAATACTGATATTTCTTACTGCCCGCATCCAATGGCTTCCCGCAGTAAAAAAAAATAGTATGAGCGAATAGTGTGCAGAAGTTCATCGGTTGTAACGTTATACATTTACGTATCGGATATGATAACTTCTCAAATGATGATAAAATGCTATTCGTAGGTGGTGCGTAGGAAACGTTACCAATCAAGTAATCAGCGGTAAAAATAAACGATGATAACTACGATTAGTAAAGATTGAAGTATAATTTATAAATTTAGCTATTTTCCTCCTTGAAATTAGGACTGATATTTTTCATTTGATCTAAGTCGAAAGATCCAGATCGAAACGATAACAAAGCCATATTAAAATATTCAGTATTATCGTTCAATGACGTCACTAAAATACATAATTGGTTAAATTACTAATTAAATATACTATTAATGGAATTATAAGTTTTAAAACCAAAACAATAAAATTAAAAAAGTCCTGAATTAATCCTCCCCTGTATGAATTCGACATTGTGAACTTGAAACTGACTTAGACGTAAAGTAAATTTCACACGAATCTAGTCAAAAGACACGTGCGTTGTCAACTTTTGAGTACCTTCCCACTGAGAATCAGGGTAGGAGTAGGAGAGGGGAGTGTCTTCCAGTAATCTCACTAACTTAGAAAAAAACAACGAGAGAATTGTTTAACACTGGTTTTCTGTGTGCCGTGGTATTACTCCACTGAAGTCGGTATATTGTGTCGAAGCATGACTCTACCACCGTCAATTGACTATCGTAGGTTATTGCTTGATAAATCCTTGTCCATGCCCATTTAGGGTTTTGGAAACGACAACAAACGACGGGAAATTTGCCATCATTGAATGGCCTAGCACTGAACATAGACAAATGTAAATATATACCATTCTCACGCAGTACTCACTTGAACTCGCAGACATATACAATTAATAACAGGAAATTGGAGGAGGTTGCAAGTTTCAGGGACTTGGGAGCTGATTTGGATGGCAAAATTAGATTCCACAGTCACATTGACAAAATAACAACGAAAGCATTTAAGATGTTGGGCTATTAATATATCTTTACCTTTGAAATTGCCGTTTTGTATGCAATAAGTGAAAGTACTTATTTTTTCAAACTTTTTTATTTCTGTTATTCGAAGTAATCACCCATGCAATCGACGCATCTTTGCCAACGCATTGGCAGTTTATTGATGCCCTTCTTGTAAAAATCAGCTGGACGGGAGGCAACAAACTCTTCAAAGGAATTTTGTACTGCCTCTCGGGAATTGAATTTTTTACCCACTAAAAAGTTGTCTAAATTTTGGAAAAAGTAATAGTCGGTAGGTGCAAGGTCTGGTGAGCATGGCGAATGAGGAAGAGCTTCCAACCCCAGCTCTTGCAGCTTGAAGACTGTCTGTTGCGCAGTATGGGGTCGCGCGTTGTCGTGAAGGAGCAGTGGGGACGACCGATTGACCAAAGCTGGTTGCTTGGTACTCACCAGACCTTGCACCTACCAACTATTACTTTTTCCAAAATTTAGACAACTTTTTAGTGGGTAAAAAATTCAATTCCCGAGAGGCAGTACAAAATGCCTTTAAAGAGTTTGTTGCCTCCCGTCCAGCTGATTTTTACAAGAAGGGCATCAATAAACTGCCAATGCGTTGGCAAAGATGCGTCGATTGCATGGGTGATTACTTCGAATAACAGAAATAAAAAAGTTTGAAAAAATAAGTACTTTCACTTATTGCATACAAAACGGCAATTTCATAGGTAAATACCTATTATAAGGAACTCTAAAGATTTTAAAAGGCCACAGACTAAGATTAGACTTTTTTCGGCCTTGGTTCGATCTGGTCTGGAATATTGTGCTCAGGTCTGGTCACATCACTACGAGGTACATATCAAACGTCTCGAAAGTATCCAAAAGCGTTTTCTCTGGCACCTTTCATACCAGTGCAATAAAGTAAAACTGCTGCCGACGTATGAAAGTCGTTTAAATCATTTTAATCTCCACAGTTGGTTCAATCGTAGGCAGTTATTGGATCAGATTCTGCTTTACAAATTAGTTAATGGTGACTTAGACTGCTCCATTCTTGTTGAGAAAATAAATATAAATGCTCCCTCAAGGTTTCTCCGTGCCAATAAATACGCTCCTTTTTCAATTAAAACTTCTAAAACCAACTTGGGTCAGAACGCTACTATGAACAGATTACAAAGCCAGTATAACAAGCTGACGAAAAATCGTGAAATTGATGTGGACATCTTCTCAAACAGTCTTCCAAAATTTAAAAGCAAAGTTATTGCGTCATTTAGACCTTCTTAGATCACTTTAAATGCATCACTGTCTCTAAGTAATTTCGATGATATTCTGTATGTTTTGTATATTATATATTATAGATATTGCATTGTATAATCTTAGATGTAACTGTTCCTTACCATGCCGTGGCAACTTGTAAGACAACACTCAGCAAATATTGGTAAAACATGTTTGTAAACTATGTAGTAGTGTATGTTTTGTCAGTTGTCCTAAATAAATAAATCATTAATCATATCATGTAGAGTTGAACGTCAGTAAAGGGAAAACCATTGCTCTAGGGAATATCTAAAGGCATTTTAATGAAACAGTATCGTTTTTAATGATTTCATCTCTGACGTATACTTTACGTTTACCTTGTGGAGGTTCGTCATACATTGGAGTAAGCCATTGTAGAGAATGAATTTGATTCTTATGAGATTTCTAACTATTCAAACTAATATAAAGAATACGAAAGAGAGTTTGTGTCAACGATGAAACAAAAAAGAGCTGAGCTGAAAACAGATAGAGTGGTGGAGTCACTGGGATACAAAATTTAAGAAGTGTTAGAGAAGTATAGTCGCTGTCTTAAAATATTAGACATGAAAATGCTCTGTTTTATGGAATGATAACGAATACAATTAAATTTAAAACAAAGCAAAAGGTTTGTTGGGTTGCAAGTTCAAAATTAATCTTAAACTCTTCATCTCATCTCATAAGGCTCAACCCCATGGAAACGGACGGTTGTGGATTGGCACAGGCATGTCATAGATTTTGTATTGTAACCATAAAGTTATACAAAATCTATGACATGTGTGAGTGAGTCTATAGTGTGTGTGTTGATCTACGACTTGAGTCTACATAAAAGACGATTTCAAACAATTTTTTTTTTGAAATAAAGATATTTAGAATTTAAATTTCATAAAAAAATCAATAAAATTAGTTATTGTTGTGTCCAGCTATACGTAAAGCGCATTATAGTTTTATAGACCACTTCAATCTTGTATTACCTAGTATATAGACTAGTAATATAGCCTCAATATAATATAAAGGAAGACGCGACGATAGATGTAAAAAGGTAACTTACTCGTCTACTGTCCTGTATTAAGTACTGTCCAAAAAATTAATTAAATAGAATTATTTAAATAAAATTAACTTAAGGCGTCCAACTTGCGGGACTGGAACGCCTCCCAGTCCCATCCATGAGAGCCCCGTTGGAGGGTTTACAAAGAATAGTGAGTCACAAGTGCACTAAATTCCTGAAGATATTTGACCACTTTACCCCCAGACAGACGGCCAACAAAGTGAAGCAAGAACCTATGGAAATAACCTATAACGGTTACTATTTCCTTTTGAGAAACGGAATCCTAAAAAAATACCTAAAACATATCCTATGAAGTAGTACATATTATTTGTTGTTTCTTTATACTTACCACCAGCTCCATTTTCTCTATTGTCGATTTTATCAGTGTCTATCATCGACAGTGATTCAGGTATAGCGAGGCTTTCATCAAACTCGGAGTCGAGTGTAGGGTTCAAGGAGTCTAATTGTTGAAATAGTCCTGGTATACAGTCACCAGGTGTCGTAGTCGGTGTCGGGCTGTCCATCCCGTAGTTTGTATAACTATAGAGCTGCTCATCTGTCAAATTAACAAAATAGAATATTAAGCCTATATGGGTAACAAAAATTAACTAAGAATCACAAACCGCTTGAACCCAACTACAGAAGTATACTAAGAAGGGGTCATCCATAAATTACGTTACACATAAAGGGAGGACAGGATCAATGAAGTGTGGCATTGTGTAACAAGGGGTTGGAGGGATCCTAAGCTTCGTGACATCACATTTTAAAATCTAATATGTATAACAGCACTGCAAAGAGAAGAATAGCTTGACACAAACCCTTTTTTTTTTTTTTTTTTTTTTTTAACGTGTGGAAATCCCCTCGGACCGTCACCCCTCCGGGGTTTGCGGCGGGGTGGTGTGTCGGACTCGGACCGACTAAAACCACACGGTGTGCCACTCTGCGCCTGTAACAGGAGGGATCCGGGAACAGCTGTTGTTAAGACATCCGGACCCCTCCTAGCGCCAGCCCGCTCCTGGTGCGGGCTCCGTCTCAATGTATTTTCCTCTCTTTAGGCGACGTCCGGCACACGCGGACGCCGCCCCCTCGCGGCTGGCCAACTAATGCGGGTGAAGGGGAAACCCACCCCGTCCACCCGCGGCCACACTCAGGGCGGCATGAGGCTGTGGTAGGCGGGCCTCCGCCGCCCGGTTCGCCGGCGGCGGATCGGGTCCGAGTGGAGGTCGTCCTCCCGGGCCCTCTCCGCCGCCTCCTTCCGCGAGATTACTACCTCGCAGAAGGTTGCGACCGCGGTAAAACAACTGTCGCTACCGGCCATGGAGCGTACTACGGCCGGTAGCGAGAGATCCACCCCGATGACTGCAGTGAGGGCCCGGCGCTGCGCCGCCCATGCGGGGCAGACCGCCAGCGTGTGCTGGGCCGAGTCCTCACTGCAGTCGCATTGGTGGCAGGCGGGACTCAGTTCCCTCCTAGCGACCGTGTGCAGGTACTTTCCGAAGCAACCGTGCCCGGAAAGCACCTGCGTCAGTCGGAAGGAAAGGGTCCCGTGCTGCCGCCCTGCCCACTCGGCGATGACCGGCTGGAGAGCCTCCACGGCGGCGAAGCCAGCGCGTGGAGTCTCCAGCCGGAACGACCAACGAGCCATCGTGGCTCGGCGAGCGGCTTCGCGCCACTCGCGCACATCCTCGGGCGGAGGGCGAAATCCGCTCTCCGCCCGGTAGTCAGCCACTCGCCGATAAACTTCGGCGAGCACTTCCGCCTCCAAATCCCACGGGGGAGTTCCGGCCAACGCGCATGCCACCTCCGTAGAAACGGTGCGGTAACCGCGTATGGCTCTGACCGCCATTACCCTCTGAGGGCGCCAGAGGCGTACCCTATTCTGGGCGGTCAGAGCCGCCGCCCACACCGGTGCACCGTACAGCGCCATTGACCGGACAACCCCCGTGTACAGCCGTCTTGTCGCGACGCTGGGTCCACCCATATTGGGCAAAAGTCGCCCTAGGGCAGACGCAGCGCCGACCAGCTTTGGAGCAAGCTGTCGGAAGTGCTCGTCGAAGAGCCACCTCCCGTCGAGGATCAGGCCCAGATATTTCATCTGGGCCCGAACCGGTACGAGGACCGAGTTGACCACGATTGAGGCGCCAGGGGGTGGACCACGACGGGGCCCATGAAATAACAGGGCCTCCGTCTTATCTAGGGCCACCCGTAAGCCCAGCGCCTCAATGCGCCCGACCACCAGGGAGACTCCCCCTGTGGCCAGGCGCGCCGCCTCTTGGAAGTTTGCCCCCCGGGCTGTCACGAGGGTATCGTCTGCGTAACAGATTACACCCAGCCCGGGGGGGAAATCGGCGCGAAGGGCCCAGTCGTACCCTATGTTCCACAAGAGGGGTCCAAGAACAGACCCCTGTGGAACACCGCACGACATGGGCCGACTCCTCAAATTACCTTCTCGGTCCTCGTACACGACGGTACGCTCCTCTAAATAGTCTGCCACCAGCCGCCTCAGGTACTTTGGCACCCCATGATAGTGGAGTGCTTCCCTGATGCAGCTGAATGGCAGACTATTGAATGCTTTGGCGATGTCCAATGACACCGCCAACAGCACGCCGCCACAGCTCACGGCCTCTTCGGTCACGGCCCTCAGGCGCAACACAGCGTCGACTGTCGAACGCCCCGCCCGAAAACCAAATTGGGCGTCCGACAGATCGGGGCCCACCTCGCAGAGGTGCCGGACGATGCGGGCAGAAAGAACCCTCTCAAACAATTTGCCCGCCTCGTCCAGCAGCACGATGGGCCTATAGGCCGCGACCGAATCGGCAGGCCGTCCCGGCTTCCTCAATAGGACCAGCTTCCCGCTCTTCCAGCACTCAGGGAAGCGTCCCGACGCCAAGCTAGCGTCGAACACCTCCCCGAGGCGGTCTGCCAAGTGGTTGAGGGCCAGGGCCAGCACTCGGGCCGGTACCCCGTCTGGCCCAGGGGCGGTGTTCGTGGAACGGATCCGTAGAACAGCCGCCCCTACCTCCGAATCCCGGACGGGCGGAACATTTTCCTCCCCGTGCTCCCCGTCGTCTCCGGCCAAGGAGGCCATCGCCGGGGGAGTGTGTTCCGCTCGTTGCGGGAAAAGGCCCTCAACCACTTCTCGCAGGAAGCTGGGCTGGAGAGTCTCCGTAAGGGGGGGGCCCGACGCGCGGAGCTTTTGTCGCACCGCGCGGTAAGGGCGACCCCAGGGGTCACGATTAAGACCCTCCAGCATCTCCTGTCTTTTTTCTTCTTTGGCGCGGCTAATGGCCAGCTTCAGAGTTTTCCGCGCCCGTCGGTACTCCTCATGAAGCCGGTCCTCCTCACCGTCTCCACGGTGACGCCGCCGACTGCGCGTGTAGGACCTCCGGGCACTTGTACAGGCCGCGCGGAGGTCCGCCAGCTCCTGGGACCACCAGTAGACCTCCTTCCTTGGAGGCCGACGACCTCGAACGCGGGGCATGGCCGCATCGCATACATGCGTAATCGCATCGCGAAAGCGGCCAGCCCCCACGTCGACCTCCTCGGTCGGAGCCTGAGGAGACAGCCACGAGTGAATTATGGCTGCCTCCTCTAGTAGGTCCCGGTTCAGCCTGGCAACAGCCCACCGCGGAAAGCGGGATAAACGCCGCGCCACGTGACCCCTACTGGAGTCCTGGGTCCGGGAGAGCTCAAATCGGATATACAGGTGATCCGAGAGCGTCTCAACCTCTTCCAGGACACACCAGTTCCTTACTCGTGCGGCGAGGGCAGGGGTAGCGAACGAAAGGTCCACTATCGACCCCCCCTGCTATCGCACGCACGTGTTGGTGGAGCCTCTGTTTAGAAGACAGAGGCCCACCGAGGCCGCCCACTCCTCTACGGCCTCGCCCCTGGCGTCCGTCCTGGGGGAACCCCACGCAGTGGACTTTGCGTTGAAGTCCCCCAGCACAAGGACGTGCCCAGACGCTAGTCGCCGTATCGAGGTCTCCAAGCTGGTTAGGAAAACCTCGAAGTCGTTCAAACTCCGGTTGGGGGAGAAATAGACACCATATATGGTGATCCCCCCCCACTCGACGGCAACATATCCAGTGCCCTTGTCTCTTAGCGACAAGGGCGGGGAATGAGCCGTCGTGGAACCGACGACTGCCACGGAGCCGTCCCAGTCACCCATCCAGTTTGGACGGGGAGGGACAGAATAGGGCTCCGCGACTACGGCAACACCTATCGACCACTGTGCCATGGTTTGCAGGAAGAGATCCTGCGCCGCGGCACAGTGGTTCAGGTTCGTCTGGACCAGGAGGTTGGAGACTTGATCCATTACTGGATCGTCTCTACAACCTCCTCCATGGGCGACGACGTCGACGCACGAACTACATCGGAGGCAGCCTGGGTCGACTGGCTAACCCCCGACGTCTGCCGAGAACTGCGGGGAGGCTTGCAGCCTCTCTGCCCCATCTGGTGATTGGCGGGCTTATTGCCCGCCGCACACACTGGGCAGTGAGGGGCGGCAGAGCATTCTGCCGCCTTATGCCCCGGTTGACCGCAGCGGAAACACAGTCCGCCGCAGTCAAAACAACTGTCGCACTTGACGCGCGTGTGAGCTTGACACAAACCCTATACCAACCCGTCTGGCCAGCGTGGTATAGTAGGCCAAAACCTCCTTTCTGAGGAGAGGCCTATGTCCAGCAGTGGACTATTAAAGGCTGTCGATGATCTAACAGCAATGATATTAACAATATATTTATTAATGCCATTGCCATAGTAATCATTTACTATATTTTTTTAACTTGTATTTTCTCATGTAACTTTTAAATTTTAATATGTAATACATATCAAATGTGATATTTCCCATTCATCATCATCATCATCAACAACTTTTAATAGTCACTGCTGGACATGAGCCTCTCCTTAGAAAGAAGGTTTTGGCCTACTATGCCATGCTGGCCAGACGGGTTGGTAAAGGGTTTGTGTCAAGTTTCAGTTCTCCCTGTAGTGCTGTTGTCCTGCATAATTTGCTCCCTTAGTCGCCTTTTACGACACCCACAGGATAAATAGGGGTCTTGACACTGTATTCTTAATCCATCGCCACACAGACAGTAAGTAATAACTATATTTTCTCTGATACAAAAATGTAAGTATTATTTTAAGGAAATAAATAAGTCTCAGACCTATTATTATCTATATCATTGTTCAAGTACATAAATCAATAAAATATTTTGCTAAACAATATCTATTATAAGTTATTAACTTACCATAGAGATGTCTATTAAGACTATAAATGTGATAAAAAGCCTGAATAGGGCATTATAAACACAAAAAATAACAAAGACATCTCAACTAGTTGCTTGATAGTAAACTTGGCAGGGTATTAAGACAACCAGATTGCTGATCTAAATACTATTCTTTATTCTTAATTTGTAATATTAATAACTTGATACTTTTTAATTTGGGTTCAGACGAACATGGATAAGGTAAAGATATTTGTCTGATCCCAAATTAAAAAAGGATTGATAACATCATATTTTAGATAAAAACACTTAGATATAAAATTAATGATCATACTTATAAAACATGAGTGGCTTCAAATCTAGAACTGCCGCTCAGGAGTCAGAATCATTGCACACTATACAAACTGTCTTATATTTTATATTCCTTTTATTATGTTTAGTATTTATATCTTAATACTTATTTGAATCTCATTTATCATATCAATCTCATCACTCATGGCAATTTATTATTTGATAAGATTCTGACTGCCGAGCAATGGATGCTTCAGTTTTCCTTTCCTTTTCCTTCCTTCATTTGTTTAGCTGTAATACGTGAGCAAAATGTTGCATTTGCCTTTAAGTGTTTGAAACGCTAATGTTGTGTCAACTATGAATGATGTTTTGTAATATTTGTGTATACAAACATTGGTGACCTTAATAAATAAAAAAATAAAAATCTGTTTGATTCCCACCCAGGACAAATAAGGATGTAATAAAGCATGAGCTTAGGCAGGTATTTACTCTGAGCACATAAGCTGCCTACTACTTCAAAATATTATTGACTGTTATTAATATTTTGCTCTTTGAAAAGTAAAACAGTACAGATTGAATTCTACTGAACCTATATTGTTTTAAATTGTTTCTTATTGAGGATGCATAAGTGCTATGAATGACTTGTTCAGATACCTCATTCGGAAATTTCTTATGCAGTACACCACTTATATTAAGTATGCACTTTGTGTCTAAGATATTTTTCATCTAAACCATATTTTGTTAACGGTACAAAGTTTATTATTTTCCATAAGTGCCAAGAGTGTACACAGATTTCCTTAATTTCTTTTAGGTTCAGTCGAAGTAAACTTAAGTACAATATAGGAACACTGTTTACAGAAACAAAATATGATTATTATACATAGAAATTTATAGATCATTTTCCAGTATTTTATTACAATAGTATTAACAACTCTAAGAGTAATGTAAGAGTGTGTTTTATTCATTGTGATGTAATGACGGTAATCAGTCAGATTCGAAAAGATTATCTTGTACTTGATAATTCAATTTCCGAGGAAGGTTATAGCAGCTTATGATCAGAATAGTGTTCACAAATGTAGACGGGCAGGATAATAAATAAATTATATACTATTTATAGCAACAATAGCTACTTGTTACAATAACAACATTTTAGTTTTTCATATAAAAAACATTTATTGTAATGTAATTATGTATTGTAATTTTGTATATTTATGCTATCAAGTGTTTTTATATACTATATATTCTCTTAAATACTTTATTTACATTTTTGTACTGTAATATTTAATGGTTAATTTATTCTTTGCATTGTACATTGTATAATATTTATGAAGAGATCCTTAGATAAAGTTTAGTCACGATTTATTACTAAGTAAACCTCTTTTCTAAGGAGAGGCCTATGTCCAGCAGTGGCCTATTAAAGGCTGTTGATGTGATGATTACTAAATATTCCGCTTGCACTATTTTGAATATATTTTCTATTGGTGAACGGACGATAACAATAAACCTTTATTTAATTTTATTTTTTTTGTCTTATCTAATGCATGTTCTTAAGAAGACCAGGTAGTTACAAGGTTTATTCTTCTGATGTTATAAAATAATTAATGTGAATTTTAATCTATTTTAATGCAATCAAGCTACTACTAAGTTAATACTTATTTAACTTCTGATTTTATCAAAGACAATAACAATCAAACAGCCTTACAAGTAAAGAGTTAGATATTAGATTATACTTTAATTAATATCAAAGCCACAAAGGCAACAACTTTAAAATTAGAACCAATTTTCAAATAAAGAACAGACACCTTACCTCGTTTGATTAAGTTATGGAAACTCAATGTCAACTCCTTACGTTCCATACGTTTGTTGGTTATATTATTTTCTGTATTTTCACTATTAATAGCACGGTACCCAGCTGGGTGTTGAAAACTAATGTGTTGTCCATTACACGGTACAAAAACGGCACTTGTGTACATAATCTATGACGATAAGATAATAAAATATCGCGATTAAAATAGTACTGTTTTGACACTTGCGGAAAGAGGTTGTTGCATTGTGAAAATACAATGTTTTCATGGCAGAAGTAGTTCCGACGACTGCGACTCGTCGTTCACGACTGAGTGAGCAAGACCTTTAAAGTTTTTGCGGTTAGATTAGTAAAAAGTGTAAAAACCATTACTTACTAAAATTGTTTCAGTTAGGAAATGATCTTCGCAGAGTGCATGGCGGAGAGGCTATGGCGGCTACAAAGGCGCCTAAAGCCCGGATGTACTAATGTCCAAGTCATTCGAGTAATCAACTAGGCAGTTCAAGGATTTTCTCGGTTAACTGAACTGCCAGTAAAAATGACGTAATTATAATAGTTGTTCTTTGTTGTGTTTTGATGACCACAGTGGTTGTAAACAGTTTAAAACATTTTAATTTATTCTAAACGAAAGTTTTTTGAAGTGTGTTGTGGGGTTACCCAGAATCACCATTAGTTTATTGGGGTTAGATATCAGTAAACTACAAGGAATTTGGGAGTTCGACTACTAATTTCATTTAGTTTTTGTATAAGTGACATATTGAATAATTAATTACAGTCTGGTCAGAATTTTTACAACTGCCACACACATTATAACAATTGGAGTGTCATTATTAACCCTTTAGAAAATTACTGACCATACTCTTTCCTATAAAAATGTTTATAACAACTGATAAGATTCCGCCCTGTGACGTGAGTACCTAGTTGACGCAATGAGTCAACGTCGTCATGAGCAACGTCAAAGTTGTCAATTGAAAACTGACAACGTTCGGAAAGCTGCATGATTCTAAAATTGTTAAATTGTTTGTTGACAGTCTAGACATGGGACTTGATGGGACAAAATAACAGTGAACTGTGATTTATCATTCGATTTTTGCGTACGTAGATTAGGGCTGCCAGGTAGGTAGGTAGGTAGGTTAGATGCTATTTAACAGTAAATCTAGAATATTTTAATTATCATGTAGGGAATGGTAGCTTTATATAATAAAATAATTACTAGATTTACTGTTAAATAGATGAAATAGGGTCTTTATGAATCTTCTGAAAACAGCTTATTGGCAACAACGCGTGAGTAAGGAATAACCTTAACCTACGTACGAAAAAATCGAATGATAAATTACCGTTCATTCACAGTTCACTGCGATTTTGTCCCATCCATCTATAGATAAGGCCTGCTTAAAATCAATTAAACCCATCCGTTAAAAACGAAAAAAACCGTTTAAAACCATTTCTTTCGATTTAAAAACGGTTGGTGTTGATGACAATTTTTCTTTTAATTATAACTACATTTTCTTGATTTTACCGAGGTAGGGATATGACGGAGTACCTATAAACTGTGAAAAGATTTTTATATGTGTGTGTGTGATACTGTTATAATTAGCGGGTTTAGTTCTAGTTGGTAGTCCGACCAAGCGTAGTAGACAAACCTACCTAAGTTATAAAAACTCTATTGATAAGTTAAAAACTCTGTGTTAATAAATAACCATTTTTTTATTGTTTTCAAACGATATAAATAATCAGTTTGATTCGGTTTAAAACCAAACTCAAACTCTCGCACTCTCGTTGACACCGTCGGCACCGACGCAACGGCCTTGAAGACATCACGTTGTCTCTTTCATGCGCATTTAAAACGGTCAGCATTGTGTTAATGATGTCTTCTAATCTAGTGTGTGTAGTATAATATAATAAATAAGTATTGGTAGGTATTCCTCCTTTCTAAGGAGAGGCTTATGTCCAGCAGTGGACTATTAAAGACTGTTGATGATGAGGTATTCCTACATACCTACTTAAGTTTTCGTGATGTAAGGAATGTAGGAAGGTAGTTTCTATTGATTTGCTATAAACTAATTAAAACGAAACATGATCACAGGCGACCAAACATTGCCCACAATGAAGTGTAAAACACAGTTTTTTTTTATGTATGTCAAGAGACATCAAAGATCCATCATCAATCATGGCCGCTATGAGCTGTCAAAACCAGGTCATCCCTGTTGGTAGACCCGTTTTATTAGAAACTAACAGACAGACTTTGTTCTGACAAAAGTTATTGGCCTGTCATAGTCAAATAGAAAAAGTAATTAAATAGTATGTACTTCAGAGTGATCACTTTTCTCCGAACTTTATTTTGGACAGGCATAGATTAATATCCAAACAGCCTAAGCCTAAAACTTGTCTAACGCCTTCTTAAGAAATACAAGCAATTATACACTTAACTTGTACTATGTGTTCTTTTGTTGCAAGGTAACTACTTGCAACATGTAGAATCATTTAATTGTAACATTCTGATAAAATATCTAGTTTCTCATTTATTTCGATGGCAAATACTTACCATATTTTTATTTTAAACCACCTTTTCAGGGTCGCGTGGTGACGTAGACGAATCAAGAATACGGAGTGTCACAACCGCTATTCCATTCATCCTGTAGTGTTGTAAGAGGCGACTAAGGGAGTAAACTACGCAAGACAACAGCACTGCAAAGAGAAGGAAAACTTGACACATACCCTATACTAACCATAGAGATAAAAGAATGAAACCTAATCCTTTGAGGTGTCCCGCGCTGTACGCAGAGGACCTCTATATCTTTCTCTCACTGCATAACAATCGTGATTATGAGTGACGTGATTGTGCATGTGCGGAAATTGAGAAAGAGATAAAGAGGGCCTCTACGTAGTCTGCGTGCAACGATTTCGCTCGCTCCGTGAGACACGGTGCGGATTCCCTTGCGTGCTCTATTTCTTAAATTATCTCTATGATACCAACCCGTCTGGCCAACGTGGCCAAAATGTCCTTTCTAAGGAGAGTCATTTCTATGTCCAGCACTAGATTATTAAAAGCTGTTGATGATTTCAGGACCATAATAATATGACATGGATTTATACAACAACAAAATCAATATATTTTCAAGCAAATTCAGTAGAAGGCGTTGCTCGTCATAGACTAGCTACGGTGGCAGTATTCTTTACAGGATAAGTTTTGTGTAAAACAGTAATCCTTTTTGCGTAATTATTACTGTCTGGTCTGGTGGTCGGTGGTCCTTACCATTAATACAGAGATCAAGGGTTCGATTCTCATCTGAAAAAATAACTGCCCGATGACGATCCTTTATTCAGTGACTGGTTATAATTTATCTGGATATACATATAAATAAAATTGGAGTGTCTGTGTGTGATATCTATATCTAATCAACAGAATTAAGAGAAAAACCTGTATAGTATTTTTCAAGTTTGCAGGTTCACTTGAGAGATGGCGTTAAATTATATATATCGTGAATGCTTTTAATAAATCAGTTAAACGTAATTCTAACGAGCACATCAAAATAATTTTTTTTTTTACTTTTCAATGTTTTTTTATATCTACGGAGTGTACCTTTAACTGAAAAAAAACGGTCCAAAATTAGTTTACAACATTCAAAAAGTACCTTTATGAAAACTAATTATATTATAGACTACTACGTTTAAATATTTTTTTGTAACATAAGTGCAATAATTATTTCTGTTCAGAATTTTCTTTATAATGATTTTCAGAAAATCTGAGATGATTGATATTCTCAGTTTAGATATTGTGATTTGTGTTGTGTGTGTGACACGTTTATGATGATTTCAAAACTATCGTACCTAATACATATCTACTTGAATAAAAAAAAATTAGAAACCTGTTTTTATAACTTTTTTCCCATTACAAATTACAATTAATGGCAAAATTAGGGCGCTTTGACATTTATCACATTCTTCTTTAAAGTCACCCAAACAAATTAATGTTAAAGTCCAGTATTCCAGAAAAGTTTACATTTTACTTCCATAGATGGCAATAGCATCTAATAATTTTATGCAATTTGAATTTAGTTCAGTGAGGTTCAGTGTGTATTTCAAGAACACGTTCGCGCGCTATGGTCAAAATAAAAATTAATTCGTAAAGTATTACAAATTCCTAAAAATCTTACAAATTTTTGTTCATTTGGAAGGTTTGTATCAATATTAGTTATTCATGCGAAAGAAGCCGCTGGCGTCAGCTCGTCTCTAATACGTACGTATTTAGTAATTTATAAATATGTTACTTTCAAATCACGTGTGTTTTGGTAACTTATTATTATTAATATCAGAGATCCCTGGCGATGGAATTTTGACCGTTTTAAATATCTTATTCCATTCATAACTTTAACATGAGCTGTCATTGTATAGACTTTTGTACCATGACAGTGATGACAGATCAAAATATTTAGTAGGCAAAATATTTAGCTTTATGTGGACGTTTTTACATTACTTTTTGTTTTAATTTTAGCTTGCCGCAATTCTTCTACATAAAAAACTTTTGTAACAAACTTTAAACATTTCAAATATGAAATGCGTCTGTGCCACTTTCATCAAGTCGGTGGCCCATCGCTGTTGGCTGTGTAGCTGTCATGTCAACGGCTGGAGGCGGACTGCTTAAGACCGGGATAGTTGTCGCTCCTTGGGGCAGCTTTTCGTTCAGCAATAGATGGCGATAGGCTGATGATGCTTCTGTGGGTCATATTTGTTTAAAAAATTAAACAAAGTTTCCAGTATTTGCCCGGTTTCACCGGTATTCTGTGAGGGCGTGTCACTCCGGTCAATCCGGTTGATATTATTTTCTGCCAAAGCATGGCTCTAACACGGCTAACCCTATCTTTCTAATAAATAAATAACCTTTTAACAAGGCTAATTAAAATCAATTGGCTATTCCATCTTAGAGTTTTTGATACAAATCGAGTTGTCTTGTTTGAACATTCAAATAAGTGCAGGCTGTCTAGGCAGTTATACAGCATAAAGATGCTTGTGTTTGTAGTTCTGTCAAGTTTGAATAATTAATCATTTTAAAGGCAAGCTGAATCATTTTGGTAGTTTTTTAACTGTCACTGTATGACAGCAAGGCGACCAAATGAAGTCTCCGATTCTGCAAGAACGTTACAAAACTTGTCATATATTTTTTATTTGTGGTTATGGAATGCGGTTGGTAGAATGCGGAAGAATAAACTTATAATGTCTTAGCAAAATTTAAATGCTAATTTATTTTGTTGGAATTTTCAGCTATGAAGGATTATGGGCAAAACAATTATTTTATTAAAAAGGCAGACTTCATTTCGCCTAGATTATGATGAATTGAATCAAATGCGGTATGCAGGGGTTGCGGAGGACGTGTCAATGCGCAGTGATTGGATATTTCAAAGTCAAACATAAAATGCGCCAAACTATAGTGATGGGACAGGGTTGGGACGTTGATCGAGAAAATGATTTGATGATCTTTAATTATTGATATTTATTTTATTCTGGATTTATTGATTATTTACAAATAAGTCTGTTGATCAATATTTATTGGTCATTTATTAAAAAAAAAAACACAATATATATATATTTCTGTGCCTCCTGTGAAAAGTGATAAAGTGAAAAATCAATACTTTACAGGAGAACAAAAATAATATTTAAAATTCTAGTTCGTGATCTAAGTGGACTTGGTTAAATTTGTACCTTCTTTTGTAGATAAAAACATTCACTTCACTTTTCATTTAATATTATATTTTTAAGATAATTCTTGAAGAACCTGTGAAAAAAAGGTACTCATTGATAATACATGCTCAAATTATGTGATAAATCATACAAGTCCAGTTAAATTATGTTGCACTTATAAGCTGTCTACGTGTAAATTGATATTTATTAAGTACAAATATCTAATAACTCATTACAATATGTTTGTAGCGCAAAGTTATTCAAAGAAATGTAAAAATACTACACCAAAACAATAATTTTTTACATTGTTTTCATAATCATCATAATAAAAAATTACATTTCAGTGTTTTCATAATTTGGCTGAATGGTATCAGTTTGCCAAAATCTTGTCTTTTAGATTCGGATTTTCATTTAGAAATTTAGATACGGATCTGTTCAAAGTTATATAACTGTAATTATATCGATATTCTTGATAAGTATACTGAAAAATAAAATTTGAAAATTCATATAATCGGACTACGTTATACCACTAAGCACAAAAAATAATGTGTACAAGAATAAATTTATAGAGGTTACAACTTTACGATATTTTTGTAAAAATCTTGTCAGTTATATCACTTCGCACAAAATCATCTCCGAAACTATAGTAAATACAAGAACGTGAGTAAAAATGGGAGAAAAACATAAAGTATTTTTCTAAATATTTCTATGTAAAAATCACAAAAAAGCTACAACTCGATTTAAATCACTGATTACAGTAGGCACAGTTTTGTATTTCTGATTTTTAAATATATATTTCAATAATTTTTAAAATGGATGAATTAAGTATAAATACGTCTCATAGAATCCTTAGGATCTGTCTTCCTTGTCTTCGTACAGCCTTCTACGGTTTTTCATAATATAAAGATTGTCTTCTGTGCAGTGTCTGAGCATAACACACCATTTGGTAGAAAAATCCAAAAAAATCCGATTCCCGGGTCAGACCAAATGTTTGTATGATCTGTGACTATTTGTTTCGGAGTTTGGGTGAAATCTATGTATAAAAAGCCGTGTGGTGTCGTGGGACACCCGATAGGAACGACGTTGTGACGATCGAGTAAAACTGATTTGACACGATTTTAATTACAACGCCATCTATGAAAGCGGCTATTACCTACATATTTTTCAGTTGGTTTCTAATTAAAACAATTTATACATTGGTAAAATCTCCTTGAGAAATGATTTCCTATCTATTCGATAGATGGCGCTGAATGACTGACAAGTGACAATTCAAAATAAATACTGAAATGAAAAGTAATGATTTCCTATCTATTCAATAGATGGCGCTGAATGACTGACATAAAAAGTGTCGTTACAAATTTTGGTGACATTTTTTTCCGTCTAGCCCCTTTTCACAACGCGCGATAAGGAACTTCGTTCCAATAGTATGTATTTACAAAATAAATGTATATAAGTATTCTATTAGTCAATCTAGCTTTCATAGTACAAGTTCTGCTTAGTTTGAAACTAGGTGGCATAATGTGCTAGATGTCCCAAATATTTATTTATTAAGATTAATTGTCCCTTCGACAAGTTGCGTCGATCTACATCTTTTTCTTTTTTGGCATTTAGGAAACCAATAACATATAACACAATGATACGCCACTATTTTTACAGAATAAAGACTTCAATAAAAAAAAAACAAAGGATGGCCAAACAAATATCGACCTATAAATCACAACACTACACACACTACAACTATTGTAATTTACGTAATGAATGAAAAGGACATTTCAAAAATAAATCTACGGGTACTGAATTGTTATTACTTTGCACCATTATAAATTGAACCTCCTATCTTCCTATCAAATTAATCTATTTCAAATGCACCGCGCATTTGAAATAGATTAATTTGATAGGAATATAATTTATTTCCCGATGAAATGCTTTACTATCTTTTTGATAACTGGATGTCTTACTCGTAGCTGACTTGCCACACAATTTCACTGTACAGAAAGCCATTTCTAATATATGTTGATTAAAAACTATTTTACGTTGTCAAGAACTCAAACGTGCGTATGGGTCACGAACTTGGTCGTTATTAATGTCGTGATTCTTAGTGTCACGTCGTATGCTAGCTACAGCAAGTATGTGTTGCGCGCTTTCGTGGTCCTGTATGCGGAATTCCGAAATCTATTAGCGGGTAATCTGTGCTGGGATCATACTAGAAGCTTACCATTTCAAATAAAAAAATATTTGAAGATCGTTTCCTAAATGTCGGCGCTCTGGGGCATATATAAAAAGAAATAGAAGTAAATTAAGAAAAAACTTTTTGTTTTGAAGTCGGTTAAATATGACATTGCTAAATAATGTATAAAACCCGATTCTGTTATGTTATTTTCGTTGCTGAGTGTTTTTGAAATTATCTAACTATTTATAAGTTTTTTAGCGACGTCTGCGAATTCATCCACGTGGAATTTAGTTTTATTTGTCATTATTTTTGAAATTTAAATAATATATGCTACATAATTCTAACCAGTTTTTAATTAAATTGCGGAAATCTTGAAATTTTAATAATTTTTCTACTGTTTTGCAATTTTAATTAATATAAGTCTAATTTTAGTCCCAAATATACTCAGTCCACCAGTAAAAATTATATGAAAACCGATTCGATAATCTTGGCAATTATCCCAAGATTACCGAATCGCTGTTGTGTGTAACAGATAAACAGACAGTAAACTGTTTTAAAATTCACTGTTTTTTTGCTGTAGTAGGGGGACTCTGGTTAATTCCCTCACACGATTTCAAAATCCCTCAAATTTCAAAAGTTTTCTATGAGGCTTCATCGTCATCATCAACAGTCTTTAGTAGTCCACTGATGGTCATAGACCTCTCCTGAGAAAGGAAATTTTGGCCTACTAGTAGTAGCCCATGATGATAAATGTGGATTTACTTGAGCGTCATGGGAACCTATTGCATTTGAAAGATTAGGTAATAGAATGAATAAAAGTTATATGATGTTTCCACTTTCAGGGGTGGGAAAAGCTTCTACAGGTTTTCAAAAATCTTAGGGGAGGAAATCGAAAAAAAAAAAAATCGGCGCATCAGATATTTTGCGGATATGTTATTTGGGCGAAAGAAATGCTCCCATTGAAAGGTCTGACGATTTTAAAGTGACACTTGCTGGCAAAATACAGTTTTATCATAGAGTAAATTGTGGTAGCTTAATTATTCTATGATAAAACTCTATTTTGCCACTTTAGTTTTCGAGTGTATTTTCATTCACATTTTCTATTATTCTATTCAAATTTTCTCTTCTTGTTTCTTCTTCCATTGTTTGCTTCAAAGTAAAAAAAAATGTCAAGGTCATATGTGTTTTTTGGAACTTTGTGACCCTTCCACTGCTTTATGGTACGCTCAAATCGTCAGTTTCTTTTAAATACACACTAATCTGCATGTAATTGACGCAACTTATCTTCATCTTACACGCCCGAGTATTTTTGGCCATCCATTATTTTTAATAATCTGATGGGTTGCCTTAGACATCCCCCCTATATGTAGGGCTCATGTTTGGTGGAGGTAGACAACTGGGTCCTCCGTGTGGTGACGGATTAAGAATACGGAATGTCACTACCCCTATTCATCCCGTAGGTGTCGTAAGAGCCGACTAAGGGAGCAAACTACGGAGCACAACAGCACTGCAAAGAGAAGGAAAACTTGACACAAACGCTATACCAGCCCGTCTGGCCAGCGTAGTATAGTAGGCCAAAGCCTCCTTTCTAAGGAGAGGCATATGTTCAGCAGTGGACAATTATAGGCTGTTGATATTATGATGATGTGACACATTAGGGTGTAAGGTATTCCTTCTATGTTAATCTGACACGCTCGAGTAAATCCTGAAATCACTTCGAGGGCTCCCCTACTATATACCATGCTGGCCAGACGGGTTATACCAGGGTTTGTTTCAAGTTTTACTTCTCTGCATTGCTGTTGTGTTGTTTTGCTTAGTCGGCTCTTACGACACCCATGGTATAAATAAGGGTGGTGACATTCTTAATCCGTTCATCAACAGCCTTTAACAGTCCACTGCTGGACATAAGCCTCTCCTGAGAAAGGAGGTTTTTGCCTACTATTATAGTATAATTCGTTACCACACGGATAATACACAATATTACTTAGATGATATTCTTTTCGTCTCATAACTTTATTATTAATAATATGTTGGTATAATGCCTCGGCCTAATTCTTAGGTTAAATATTAGTGTCAGTAATCATCATCATCTACTTGCCCTTTGCCAATTTATTGCTATATACATATGATATTTAAAAAAAACACAATGTTGTCGCGCTTTCTGATCTCTGCTTCATCAGCCTGATACTTTATTTAGAAAAAAACCTGAGGAAGTGTGAAGAATCTGACTCGCACACGACGAGACGAGAATAAATGTTAGATAATGGATAGGAAACCTTTAAAAGATTATACGCGTATACACTGCTGTGCTAACCAGCCCATTATTTTCATCGTCTTATCTGTATTTATAAGTCACTGATTGTTCTTTTTTATTTTATGCACTGTCGATTTGTCATCCACCACTACCAAATGTTCTAAAGAAGAAAACAAGGTACATTTCATAAAAAAAAAACTGTTGTTGAGATATGCAAAAATTACTTTCACGAAGAAGTACCTTTAATTTAAGTGTTTTATGTCTGAAGTTAATGGGTATCTTCGGGCGGGAAATGCAATATTACGGTTAATATGTGAAAAAAGCATCTTAAGAAAACCACATTTTTATTTATGTTCTCATGCTATTTTTTTATTAAACAGTTCTCGGGAGAAGGCACTACTTTTAGTAGTTTATTTATTTAAATTTTAGTCTCCATAATTACTGTTTTGTCTATTCATTATTACAGACTATCGCAACACTACAAGCGGTATTATTATAACACTCATTACTTAAATTTAGGTTAAAAGCAAGTTGTGCATTGTGACTGTTTTGTTATTCTTAATAAGTTTTCATTTTTAACACTTGTTTTTAAATGTGAACTATTCTTGCATAACTAAGGACACGGATAACATGTTTAAACATTGTAGAACAAATTATGTCAACTACGACAACAACAACTACGAACTAACTTTCGTTTTTTAACTAGACTGAAAAATCGTAACTGAAAGCAGCCATTGTGTGGATAAGCGCTAGTGGCCTATCTCGTTTTAGAGCGACCAAAATTACAAGATCTTCTTGAGGTGTAATTGTATAACACAAAGTGTACGGTGGAGGGGTTGTTGTGTAGAATGCAGCGGCTCAACGTTTATCGGTTAAACTAAATAATATCACGGATTAACATTTACACATGCGGCCAGCGGTGGGTAGAGAGTCGCGAGAGCAGCAGTGACCGCAGTCGCTTTTCGCGCACCGTCTGGCCTCCGCGCACATTGCCGAACGCACGCTCACAACGTAACACACGCTTCCCGCCACAAATTCAAACATCGAGAACCTCATGTTCAAATAAAAGAAATAATTATTTTTGTTCGAATTGCGAATGAAGTGCATTGGCGCGTAAAGTCCGAACCAACGGCGACACTTGCCGCCAGTGTCCGGATTGTGTTGAGGACGTTGACATCGATATTGTGATACGGAAATCGATTTATCGATTTTTTAATTTTTAAATATGAAGAATTTTTGGCGGGCGGTTCGTGTTTCTTTTTAATTAGTTTTTTTCGTTTGTAGTGAAGGTGAATTCGGTGTTTTATTAAAGTGATGGAATAATGGTGAACTCGACTTAAAAAATAATAAGTGTTCTTTTTTACTACAATTTGAAGTTGACGACCATTTAAGTACTTAAAGGTAAGTTACTTGTTATATCTAGAGCAATAATTTTGCGGTAACTCAACGATAAATCTTTCGCTTTCTAAAGTGTCGACCATGAGTGTGGCTGCAGTAGCCACAGAGTTGTAATTGACCAAATTGTATCGATATAAATTAGTTCTTATTTATACAAAAATCTTGTAACACGTAGTTAAAAACTTGGTTTTGATTGAAAAGATTTATTAATTATCAGTTTGGGTAACATTCGGTTAAGTGGTGCAGCTTGTGCAAAAACTTGTTTTATGAAAGTAAACGGTGGTACCCTATATCACCCGCTGCGTTGCAACATTTCACTTTGAGATAAAATAAGGTAAAATGAAGAAAATAACTACATATTTCCTTTTAATATTTGTCTAAAATGCTGAGTACCTTAAAAATAGGTCACAACTATAAATTAACTATTAAATATGCTTATTTTTATTCCAGTTAGTGCCGTTCATAATCATTCAATTCGCAATTATAACTGTAATAAATTAGTTCAATTCATCAGTCGAAATATACATGTATCTACATAACAAAAGGTTTTTGTACTTGACAGCTATCAAACAAAGACTCCGATAGTAAAATATAAATATTAAAAAAAAAAACAGAAAAAAAGCTTTTGTATTAAGCAGGTTATATTATCACCCTGCCGGTTTTTTAATGATTTCCACTTTCAACGACATATTGAAAATAAAACTATGTAAATAGTAATGCGTTAAAACTATGTTACGAATGATTATTAATCTAATAGGTATAACTTGGCACATGTTTTACACGACCATCTAATTCTAAATTATGGCCTATATTATGGCAATCAGATCGTATTTTTAAATATATACGTGTTATACATAAATTACACCTAGGGATAGAGCAAATGATTGTGTTCATCTTATAATTATTTTGCTCTGGGAATCGAACTCACGACTTCTAAGTCAGCAGTAACCACTGAACCAACAGGCTAGTCAACATAACATTCATAGGTAAATGTGCTTGTCTATCCTTGTTACTCTAATGACAAAAAACAGAGCAATTTAAATACTAGTAAAGTTAGAAGAAGTACCTAAATAAATGTAAAATTTGTAAAAACAATCTTATTGACAAAGTAATAAATCCGACTTTTATTTTTTCTATTGGTGTCTTAAGACCCATTCTGTAATACTGAAACGAAAAATAAGTACCTACTAAGAAAAATTTGAAATAAAAAGAAAACCATTTCAACCGTATCTTAAGCCGATATTGGAACGAAATGTTTTATTGGTCAATGTTGAGATCTAATCGCCTAACAATTTACAAAACCGTATCTCTTAACAGTACGTATTAAATTGCAATACTGACATTATGTTACTACTGATAGTAGTACTAAATAACTTAACCAATTTCTGTCTTGTTAATCCCGTGCTTTATCATGGAATTCAAAAGAGGGTATTTGGTTTGATTTTTAAAGTAAACTAAGCAGAAACACCGACTCTAGAAGCTTGCACGGTTGTTCAAATAACAAATGATTAATTTATGTGTGAAAATTCTTTGTCTATTCCCCGGTATCGCCATAATATGTAAGCTTAATTCTAACTGCTATTTTTAATAAAAATGAATGAGTATGTATATCTGTTTCTAACTAAAAATTTTCAGTTCAAAAATTCTGCAAGACAGTTAAGTTCGTAGATTACATTCTCTCTATATCCCTTAAAAAAATAAAGTAGTTTTGTAATGAATCAAAAAATTACTTCACAGTAATTCCTTCATAGTTTACAAGTATGTGTTGTGCGGCTCCTACTTGGCAGAATTAAGAATCTCCAATTCGCTAAAGTCTGTTAACAAGTAGTATTGTTTATCTCCAGCTTAAAGAACCTGCAGTCAAAATAAAAAAAAAAACAAGTATGTAGCATTATAGATCAAGTTTATTTCAATAACAAAAAGATTCAAATAAGTCTATAAGTAGTCTTTGCAATATTGGTCAAATTTGATTAATATTTCGAATGTCAACGCAACTTATCTAAACGTTAAATTAAAGACATTACTTGTCAAATTAAGTCACTCTCTGACTTTACTATTTAAGTACAAATAGTTTAAATTTAGAATGAATGTTGTAACCTAATCTAAACTACTATTTATTAGAAACATGTTGGACGTAATAACGAAATAAAAATCGATAAAAAAGTGGACATTCGTGTATCGAGTTTAATATCGATCGATATAGAAAGTGAATGCGTGTGCTCCGCTACCGGCTGCTTTTTCACTCGAATGTTTGTGTGAACGATTCATGTTTTGCATGTAAATTGAACATTTGATGGTAAATATTTATGGATCATCCGTTTTTGTTGATTAGGTGATATTGACGATATCTTTAAAGTGCCGAGTTTCAATAGCGTGTTCAATTTGGTATAAACTACTGTTGATGTTGCTAAGGTTCAACTTACTGATTAAATTTTTTTCTTAAATATTTGAGCTATTAAACCCGTCTTTTTTGTTTTTTTTTTGTTATAACACCCACTTATTTCTACGTCCAATTACGAATTGGATGTAAAAAGTCCTAAATAGTGTGAATGTGTGTGTCTAAGCTCCCTGGACTATTACGCCCTCGTTTTGAAAATATTATAATTTTTATGGAACTTTTTTAATTGTTTGATAAGTTTAAACATGGAATTCAATTCTTAGTGATGCTCGTACACAATATTTGCAGTTTTCTCTAAATTACTCGTGATATAATAAGATTATAACAAAATCGAATTTGCAGCACTCGGATTGCATAATTATTGTCTCTAACATATTACACTTAAACAATAATGCAACAAGTCTTGGACTTCACGGCTACAACCAGTTAGAGTTACAGGTATGCGACGCCGGATTTCTTACACTCCAATATTTCTTCCTCTCTTCCTTCTCTTTCCTTCTTTTCTCTTCCTTTTTAATTAGTATTCGTATATATAATACCAAAGAGCCTTTTTCGTCATAATCACCTTTTATATACGTGGGACCAAATTTTAGTAGGCAAAGTGTGGGTGTTTAATGTGCCTACTCTTAAGCAAATATAGTCTTGAGTATAAACTTATGTATTTCTTTTAGAACCTCATCATTACCAGACTTTAATTAAGAGTATTTGCTATATGTGGTACCTTCTTACAATTCTTGGTTAATCCTGTTTGTTTTAGAAGCGATTACACATCGGAATTTGGTGGGCGGGGTTTGAACCTTGCGCTATCTTCAATTGAATTCAATTCTGCCTACAAGTTTTAATCGAATTATCTCTTACAGTCATGGCAAAGAATATTTTTTGCTTGCTGGTATGTTATTTAATAAGGCAT
The DNA here is from genome assembly GCA_902825455.1 of Arctia plantaginis. NCBI lineage: Eukaryota > Metazoa > Arthropoda > Insecta > Lepidoptera > Erebidae > Arctia > Arctia plantaginis. The sequence goes on along the minus strand of CADEBD010000041.1, from coordinate 1,403,951 downwards.
TAAAGAAATGAAAGTGGTTCGGTCACTTGCTCGTGTCGAGAACTAACCGACCCAAGGTATTTACAACATATCCGTCAGTTTCAAAATCAAAGTTTTAATGTACAACTTTGTGTCTTATTGCCTTGGTCGAACACACAACAAGTTAAAAAAGGAATTGATTTCGGTCACTCTGACCTGGAGTGGTGTTGTTGTGTGCCTGTGGAATGACGTTTGTTTTCAGTGTATCTTACACTGACAGTCGCTGCAAGTACCAATCATTGTAAAAAATACTAAAATAGTAATAGTAAAATTTAGGGAAGTATAATTAGGACGCATAAATATTTTGTAGTATTGTTTTGACGCGCGATCAATTCTGATGTATAACGATATTTTAAATAGAGTCATTTCCTGTTAAAAAAGAACTTGTATCATGTATCTTACGTCAAGTATTTTACTAACTAAGTGATAATCCGTACGAGTAACAGTGGTAAATACTATCTTCTGTCCAGCAGAACATCTTACGTCTACGAGAGACCTATAACAGACAAAGACAGAAATCTACGTTACACTAGAATCATAAAACGAACCTGCCGCGACTTTTGATCGACCTTTGATCTCTTCAAGTTGTTTGAATTTCAGTCTTTTTTGCCTAACGGATGTTACGGTTTGGGTAAGAGATACCCTTATTCAAGACCTCTGAAAACAATAACATTGTACACCTTACAAATATTGCTATGATTAGTTCCGACTAATGTACTCGTATGTATAATAATGTATTATATAATAAGTTTATTAAAAATATCCAAAGTCGTGAGTTTACTAGTTTGTTTGTTACGCTTTCATATCTTAATTACTCAACCGATTATGATGAAATTTTGTATACGCATTGTCAGGGGTACATACATATACATAAATATATGAGACACATAACATGTGTTCTGTGGAAAAGAAATAAAGGGTTGCTCCCGGAGATAGAAAGATAACTAATATTTAAGTATCTGATAATGAAATGAAAAGTATGAATAGATGATCAAAATAAGTTTTTTTTTAATGAAAATATATAGGGGTTATGAATAGTTATGATATAAAGTGATTACCGTCACCTCTGAACTGGACTGAAATTCTGCAAACGCGTAATGTTTTTTATTGTATGATAGTGAATTTTGTTTTTTCTATGATATAACATTTATTGGCCCTAAACAAACAATAACTTTTTACATCGATTTCATTTAGTTTCCGTTGGGTCGTAAAACTGTAAGTTGATATAAAATGGAAGTCTGTTAGAAGGATGATGTTGGTTAGCCGTGCAACTAATTGTAGCTGTATTGGTCATTAAACTAACAACAGTTTACCTGTTTGTATTCTTTCGGAAGTGGCCTCTTTACTTAAACGCCTGGACGCGTTCGCGGATAGTGGCAATTTTCAATACCTGCTTTCTTTTTGTGTACTTTTTTGGAATCAGATCCTTAATAGAAAACAATGGAGCGTGGTTTTGAAAAATCGCCATATTTGTATTGCAGTGACTGTTGATCGATATCAAAAAAGGATAACACTTTATTTGGTACTTTACTAAACAGGATTCAGTTCGTAATTTTTTGATAATATAAAATAAAAGGGTTAAACGTAACATGATCATTAAAAAGTTATATTCATCAAGTCATCATCAGCAACAGCCTTTAGTAGTCCACTGCTTGTCATAGGCCTCTCTTAGGATTAAAAAACTATCACCGTCTTTAAAGCGCCTACGATAAATTATAATAAACTGTATTTTTCATTCCATAATTTTCCACCCCTAATTTGGGAGAACTTAATCACCATGAGTGATATTTAAATATACCCTCCTAAATAAAAGAGAACTTTTCACATCGGTTAATAAAAACCACAATCAAATTGTGTACCCTTCTCCTTTTTTTGAAACCGTTAAAAAATCTAAATAATGATTAATGTCATCACTTTAAACCTAAATTACAGATAAAGAAAGGTTATGTTTGCTTGTCAGCGACGTGAAATATTTTCACCACTCACCAATTTCCCTACGTACAATGAAGCTTAATGTTGCAGTTACACATTACGTAACAATAAGTCTGTCACAGTTTGCAACAATGCAAGTGATTAGATAACAAGAATTAGGCAGAAAGCGAACACAAGTTTTTAATTCCGTAGTAACGACTTCAGCCAAAGAAATGCATTGTTTAAGTTTCGCTGTTTGAACAGAAATAAAACAATACATTGTAAATTACTTTCTAATAGGTCCGTTTTTAATTCTTTAATAATAATTTTATAACAATAAGCCGAGATTATGTTTTCAATTATATTCCGTATAGTGATGAAATAAGAATACGCAGTGTCACCACCCCTGCTCATCCCGTGGGTGGCGCAAGAGCCGACTAAGGTAGCAAACTACACTGACAACAGAACTGAAAAGAGAAGAAAAACTTGAAAGATATCATACCCTAACCTGTTTCGAAGTATAGAAGGCCAAAACCTCCTTTCTAAGGAGAACCTTATGTCCAGCTGTGGACTACTGAAGGCTGTTTTAAATTCGTAGTCGTAGAATGAAGAGAGTCTTTCAGCTGAAGACAAGAACGAACTCGTAACTGGTCCTAACTTTACATATGCATGCGTTTTTATTCGTTTTGTAGGCTTTTACTTAGTCCTTAAATTTTACCTATACTTTGACAAGAGTACAAAAATGACATAGGATACATTTAATAAAAAAAAAAGTAAGTGTAAAAGGGGACTGGTTAGAGAGACCATTCACCGAGAGCGAGCCATATGGTATAGGAGCAAACGAGCAAACCCGTCACTTGATGGTAAGTGACTACCGCCGTCCATGGGCACCTGCAATTGAGAGTCACAAGTTTATTGACACCTTTTCAATTAAGGAGAGGGGAGGTCCCGACGTGAACTTACTTCACATAATTATTTTGCTTATCTTAACTTACAGAAATACTAATGTGTAACCTATGTTAATAGTATTTTTTATCTGTAAACTTTTGCTGAACATTAAAAAGAAAAATATAGTTTTAAAAAACTAAAAAACACGCTTTCTATAGAAAACCAAACTAAAAAATAGAAAATAAATTTGAAAAAAAGCGTGGGGTGCTTCTTACTATTGACAACAGGTACCTACCCAACGCTTTTTCAAAGTTATTTTCTATTTTTTAATTTGTTTTTTTTATTTTATTTTTTTAAATTAGTGTATTGTCATCGGTTCTCGATATATCTACAAAGTTTGAATGAATTCTGATCGTTTAAAGTCAATCAAAATCACGCCCAAAGGAGTCGGTTACAAACATACAAACAAACAAACAAGTGAATCTAATATAAAGTGTATAAAAATAGCTGTAATTTTTGCCTGAGTGTACCTGATATGAGCCGCTATATCACCTTTCTTAATTCACGAACGATGTAATCATTAGTGCTCCAAGGCCACTGTGTTTTTTTTGAACATCGATACATGAAGCCTTAATGTCAGTCGGAGTATGAAAATGTAAGTAGTGAAAGTCTTACATCCTTATTCGGTTGTCCACATTCAGAGGCTATCGGAGAGGCTGTAAAACATTATTTTGTTCGGATGTCCCACGCGTTAAGAAGATAACTATCTGAGTGAAGACTATGTAAAGATTGCTCTTTAGGCAAAGAAAATGCAGTTGCTTTATTTATTTTTTAATTTTAATGACAGCCCTGTCATGTTGCATCTTTTCGGGGTGACGACCCCTCTTCAGGGTAATAGCATGTTTTTAAGTGCCATATAATCTTAAGTAAGAATAAAAGATTTTTTTATTAATTATTTTTCTAAGTATAATAAATCTAGATCTTTTAATAATTCTACTGGATTGAAAATTACTGAGTTATATAAAACTCAGTTTATGTTACTTAAAATAATCTAATAACATAAAATGCGTTCAAATTTATTTTCCTTTAAAAGTAATTAATTTTATTTTTCATATAAAAGACATCAACGCGCGCCGATCGTTCAAGATCGGTTTCGAAGTCAAGGTTAGTATAAATTTCACCGCTTTCATTGTTTACATGGCAAATAAGCTAAATATAAATATGTTTTATTGCAAACTCCCTAATAAAACAAATATATAAACATAAGTGAGTGTAGCTATAGCTTGATAAGCAGCGCCTCCTTAAAGATATATGTGAATGGGCAAAAATTGAGAGGTGGATTTTAAAACTCCTTTACCCTTAAATGAATATAAAAAAATGAAGCTAGAAGGCCTTTTAAAAAAAGTTAGAAGAAAAAGGATTGCTTTTATTCATACAGTCTACCAGATTCGATGACAAGATTAGTTTATAAAACCAGCCAAATGCGTCATAAACGCCGGTATTTCTCACTGAAACTGCAATAAACCGGTATGTTTCTTTAGAATACAATTTTGCATTCAAACTCCTTTTGTTAAAACAAGTTATCGTAATCCACTTTCTACAATATCGCAACGTTCAACTTGACCCACTAACTATCTAAATTACTATCTGTTCTTCGACATAATCACGGTATCAAAATCACGAATTAGAAAAACCTTAACACTCTACCAGGTGGTCTTAATGCCACTTGGTATTTATTATCTACCAAACAATCTTTGGGTGATTCAGAGGTGTCTCTCATGTACCATATGGAATAAACAATTTATAATACTAAATTATCACTAGAGTATACAAATATACATACGCCAACATATATATACCCATCAATATAAAAATAAAGATAATATTCTACGTATGAAAAAAATCACTATCTATCTATCTATATTGTTATTGTTGTGAAATATTAAATCTTTTTCGTATGCTAAAAAGATTATTTCAATTAGAACCAGTAGCTCCTGAGATTACCCCAAACATACAAAGTCCACCTCTTATTACCTCCATCTCATGTATACTAAATACATTGTTAAAAATAAAACAACAATTTAGCACCAAGAATAAAATGTGTGATCTTGATGGGTACTCTTAATTGATCGTAGTGGCTTAAAATATTCGGTAATTGCTACTACGAGCACACTATCTTTTATTTGATGGCTTAATTTTTAAATGTCTGTCGTAGATTTTGACACGAGATGAAGATTATCTTTATGAGATAATTATTATTGGAAGTTAAAATAAGTTTCGCTCCCAACTTTCATTGACACTATGTATAAATGATGTCCATTTTTAGGCTTCCGTAGCCAAAATTTAAAAAACGGACCATCATAGTTTCGTCATGTCCATCTGTCCACACTATTTCACACAGACTGTTAGATTCTATTGCTAGAAACCTGTAATTTCGAATGAAAATATTGAAAAATAATATATATATATATATATATATATATATATATATATATATATATATTATATATAATATATATTATATGTATTCTTTTAAAAATAATAAGAGTTTTTGAAGACAATATTTTGATTAAGGCACCAATTCAAGTTTTTACCTATTAAATGACGAAATAAAAATTATTTTGGGCAGCAAAATTTAAGATTTCGAATAAAAACATATCAAGGGTCAATCAATACTAAGGGTTTAAAGGTGATTACAGAAATATATACGACTTATACCTACGTATACCCATAACATGTGAGCGAATGTTATGGGTAAACATTTATTACAAAATTACATGTAATTTCTTTAATGCAATTGTGAGAATTGTTTCTTTCACACACATACACACACATACACTTTCACACCTAAACTACTTAACCGAATATCTAATTTACATACACATTCTCAGGACTATTGAAGTAATTTAATTGTTTTGAAGTTGGTGACACTTTTTTTGAGTAAATTATTTACAAATATTCTCTAATTTTAATTTTAATAAGTAAGTCTCTAATTTTAATAAGTAGACGATTATCAAAAGAGGGAATCCGCAAAAATACGAAATCCAGCATTATTTTCCTTTAATATTATAATATATAATACACTTGCTGTATCTTGCCACGTTACGCCGTGACACATTGTGGTTGCAAAAAAATTATTAAAAAAACATCTTTTTCTTTTTTCTTTAAGCGGGTTGTATATTGTATCCAAATTTAAGCTCAATAGGTGCAGAACTTTTTGAATTTTTGTAACGTACACAAACCCACTTATCGTTTTTTACATGTATAGAATAAGGTTTTATATAGAAAACGGAATTATAATTCTAACAGATTAACATCGCTTCTTTAATAATTAAGTGTTACTACAAAAAACTAATTAAAAACTCTATAACCTTCTTTTCCTTCATCACTGTACTTGTTTTACTCCGTTTCCACTATATATTAAAATGAAACAATAATTTACATCTTTTTTTTGAGAGGATATCCTTTTTATGTAAATAAAAATCGAACTAAATGCAAACGCATTGTATTAAAAGAAACCTTGAGTCAATACAAGGCTTAGCTCTATAAAAGACGAACAATTTAATATTTATGTTAATCATTACATCTGTTTACAAAAAGGTTGTCACAGATCGTAACTAGTGGTGCGACATTTACGAATAATACATTTTTTATAAGTAGGTAGATTGATTTTATGACGCTTACGCTTTTTAGTCGAGTGGGTGAGCCTACCAGAAGTTCAATACAATCCTTCCCTCCTATTTCGGGGAGTACTGATAATGGAGGGGCGGCCACACACTTCCTTCTGTTAAGTTGTAAGTGTAAAAATATACGATTAAAATATTGTAATGGTTTACATTATACTGTATTGTACTTTAGTAAGATCAAAGGTTATGATCGTTTCAAATCATTTTTGAACAGGTTTGTTGTCAGTATTTATCATTTTCTGTCGTCGTTTTAATTATAATATAGTTAACAGAAATCTCTTATCTAAAACAAGTTACTTTACTGTTACCCTTAAAATGAGATTTAACCACACGTTCAGATTCAAGTCTACCACAAAATGAACTTTCTCTACTAATAGAGCCTAGTCAATGTAATCTTGAGCTTTTCCTAATCAAATTTAGAAATAAAAAACCAAAAAAATACGTACCCTCAATGACCAACGGTCTTCTTTTTCTAAATAAATCACATTATTTTAGCAATTGATGTATTAAAATAAGTTTCGTCAAAATGAGACGATATACAATAATGCACAACAAACTACAACAATTCAAAAACGAAGTAAAATTGTTTAAAAAACATTCAGTTCTTTCCAAAAATGTATTCGAAACAAACAACAAATTCCACAGACACGAACTCACGAAAAGAAAGAAATGTGGTCGTGAGAACTCGTCTTTATGTTGTCGCCTATTTGAATTGTCACTGAGTTGTCATTAATTCATTACTCAGTTTTACGTGTACGTTTTGACCATAAGGCTCGTATTACGTTACTATTACGTTAAGGGAAAGTGTCACTGATATGTTAAAACAGTCAACTAAAATGGGATACGATATAAACTGGTTGACAGGTCACAGTGTAAAGTATATAAGTATTCCAATATTTTTGAAGTAGTTATTTTACTTTTTGCATTATAATCTTATTTAATTTGTATATGGTGCCATAAAAGTGATAACGAATGTATTGTTCACAGTCTAAAGTGAAGGAAAGTTTTTTATATTTACTCATTTTACACATCACCATCTAATTCCAAACTAGGCATAGCCTGAGTTATTATAACCAGGCCACTGATAAACATACTTTCGAATCGAATTCACCTCCGGCTTCGGTTCGAGAGAGGTTGTAGGTCCACAAGACCACTAGGCCAGTTTTCTTATCTGTTTTATTTATAAACTGAATTCTTAACTTTTTAAATGTCTCAGACCTGCATAAGACGAAAGGGCCCTCTATTATATTTATTTCATATTTAAATGATCATGATATTGATATTATCATATAAAATTCGGATATAATGCATAAAAAGTACATTTATTTATTCTAATTCTGCATTTTACCAATTTTATAGTTATAAAACAAAACTAACCTTTCAAAGAAATTAATTAATGTTTTAAATAAAAATGATAAATTATTTATGGTACTACTGTTATGTTTTACACTGTGTCACTTGCGATCGCGGCGCTCTGGTTTAGAAAGTGAACTCTTTACGGAGACTACCTACGGTAACGTTTACGTTATAGAGCACGATACTGATCTCGTTAGGTTTACATTACATTCCATTACTTAATAGGTAATAACTTATTTTATTTACTTTTCATACCTATCTATTTATTGGCTTTAAATACCAAGTTTTTTTTTACACAAACTGTAACTATGTAACACGATTTCTCAATGCCTTAAATCTTAGTTCACGTAAACTGGTGTTTGTTTATTTTTATTTAGTTGTAATAACACCGTATAAGTCTGACTTACTATTTATTTAAAGGCTATCTTATAACTGTTATCGCAGGTAAGTCCTGATGTATAATGCGAAAAATTAAAAACAATTACAGCAAACCACTACGTCCCCGGAATAGGGTCTAAAAATAAAACTACTATTATTTCCCCAAATAAAACGCATAGTCTACTTAACACCGCAATCGGTACAATTCAACTGAAACGTTGGGTTATCTCACAGATACAGAGATATAATCTAAACACAATGACTTTATATTGTCAATATTTTCTTCAACTCAACTTTTTACTGATACAGAGACGTCTACTTTTTAGCATACGATTTATAGTTCTAATCAAGATACAGTGTATTTAACTAAACCTTCTAAAGTAACAGGATTAACTTGAAAAATAATATTTCCGTAGTTATTAGCGAAACAATCACAATTATGAAAGGTCATAACTCCTAGACTGTAACAATGATTGGTCTGCCTTTTGCAGCGGTACATTTGCATACAAAGGTATGTTGCCTTGTAATGTCGCTTCATGTAATTGAAGTGTCAAATTGCTTATTATCATCATCACGGTGTTGAGAGATGGTGGATTAGGTCGTATTCTGAATACAACTGATATTAATAGTTCAACTAGGGTCTGGTACTAATTACAGTTCTGACACATTTTGTGTATAGTATATAGATTTTTCGGGCAATTCAAAATTATTGAAGCAGCTTCTTTAGTAAATAACACTATTTATTTGAATTGAGTTTCAATGGCAACGTACTCCATTATGGTTCAAAGAAATATATTTTTCCTTCACGCGGTGTAGTTATGGAATGCGCAGTTGCATTTTTGTGAAATCCTACATTTTTTTATCAATTACCAAACCTTTCTTTTTTTTCAAAGACAACTTCCGCACTTGGAAAAAATCCTGTGTCGCGGGGGACTTTACAAACACACATGAAACGGACACAAAGAACGGCCAGAATCAGAACAACAATTTGTGGATCACACACACATCAAGTGCTGTCCCGTGTAGGGATCGCCCACCCACAACACTCAGCGCTGTAGGTAGCGGCGAGGTGACCGCTTAAACCACTACCCCATCCGTGCAGCCATACAAATACATTTTGATGTAGACTAGACTTGCAACGAATATTCGGTTACTATTCGGTATTCGGCCTATTCGGCTGCTTTTATTATATTCGGCCGAATACCGAATATCTGCATATTATTCGGCCGAATACCGAATACTTAAATAATATATTTTGTCATCGAGAAACAATTGGTAAAATGAAAAATTAAAATCGATTGATTACGTATATATTCATATTTTCATTTCTGTTATAATCATTTAAGTAGTCATTGGTGCATAACACAGGTACATAATCATCTTCTGAATTGGAAAAATTGAGGATTCTATGTATTTGAATTATGGTGGTAATCAAAATTTAGAAGGGTAAGGTTCTCATTTCTTTTATAATCATTTATTAAGTAGTCATTGGTACATAAAACAGGTACATAATTTAATTCACGTCTGTACAAGTTTTTGGCGCTAAAATCCAGCCGAATACTTTTGCCTAATATTCGGCTATTCGGTCAGGGGCCTCGCCGAATATTCGGTATTCGGTATACTGCCGAATATACTATTCGTTGCAAGTCTAATGTAGACCTAAAAATATTGTAGTATAACTAAAGCCCTTGATTCATTACTACTATCACAATTCTCAAGTGGACGTACACTATTGTATGAATGACTTCCAAGCATATTTACCGGTAACCGGTACCGGTAACCTTTAAAGCGTTGTGTTTGATCTTTACAAGGTCATCTGGACACCTTTTGGTGGACCATCACATCTTTGGTTAAGGCACGAATATACAACTTTGGAGACATAAAGTTTTAAAAAATAATTACTAGAATAAGTGTTGAGTATTGTGTCGCAAGTCTCTAAATGTTAAATTATTTGTTTTTTAATTACGAGTTCCGGGAAGTTGAGCAGACTTATTGAGTGTTAGATAACTTAAAGTGAAAACATGAAACAATGTAATGTATGAAAGAAAGATAAAGAAAGGTGGAGGTTGGTATATCACGATGTTAACTTTTAAAAAGTGTTTGGTCGTGTGAAATATCATCGCTTAGGTATTCTATGAGAGCTATGAAAGTTTGATGAATAGTATAATCAAATTTATTCAAACGGTCAATACTGCACTGGTAATTTTTACTTGATAACTTGAGTGACACCACGGCTTCATCGACATCATTAGTAAGAATTTTTACCACCGCTTCAAGGCTATCATTATAAAGATTTTTTTACCACGGCTTCATGGATATCACTATTAAGATTTTTTTTTACCCGACCCGTAAACCCCCCTAATTTAGGAGGGTGGGGAGACTTAAAGGGTGGTAACGTAGATGTAGTCACAAGTAGTTTAGTGCCGGTGTTAACAAAACGTTAAATCTGAAGTACTTAACGTTTAAAGAGCAGAGATGAATAAGGGTATAATATTTTTAAGGCGTAAAATTTCATTAATCATTAATTCAATGTACTCCATAAGCTTTTAAGCAAACAATACGCTTTACCAGATGGTTTTTGTAAGGCGGATCGTTCCTAACATTAAAGTTGTCCTTCTAATAGTTAAGTGATTTAGTCTAAATATCTATTGTCTTTTCAAGGCGGTAGGATGTCGATTACGATATTAATTTCACGGTATATTGTATTTCATAGGTGATGTATTATCGGAGAACATCTTAGGAAGCAGATTGTACGCAGACTGCACAATGATTAAGGCCGAGGATGTGAGTAATTCGTTAGGGTTGATAATTCTCTACGGAATGGTTTTTATTACCAAATATATTTTGAATATAATAATAATAATAATATTCTACCACATACACACAACGCCATCTAGTCCCAAACTAAGCAGAGCTTGTACTATGGGTACTAGACAACTGATATAAATACATAAATGCTTTTTTTTTTGTAAATACATACATATTATACATAGAAACACCCAGACCAAATCAAACATCAAATGTTCATGCACACAAATGTTTGATTTGAGCGGGAATCGAACCCGCGACTTTTGGAATAGCAGTCCGTTACACAAACCACTACGCCATCCAGTCGTCAGATAATATAGATAACAAAAGTAATATAATAACTTCACAATGACAATTCAGGGGTATGTGAAACATTGTTTTTTAAGTAGGGAGTTTGGGGAGAGAGTTATTGTTGAGGGAGTCTATAATTTGTTTCCGAGAGGAGCACAAAAAATCAAGAAAGACCAACTGTCATAACAGCATCTTTTACATCAGTACTCGACTAAGTTCTTACAACTAACTAACTACACAAACAATATTATAATCGCAATGAAATCCCTGTGTGTACGGGCCTTACAAATATTTGCAAAAGAAATTCGTTTTTCCACTTGGAAAAGCGTATAATCCATTTTTTCATGACATAAATAAATATGCAAAAGTTCAAACAAAAATCTTTATTAAGGCCTGTTGGTCTAGTGGTTAGTGACCCTGAATGCTAAACCGGAGGTCGTGGGTTCGATTCCTACCCAGGACAAATATTGTGTTCTGAGTCTGGATGTAATTTATCTTTAATATGTATGTATTTAAAAATATATAAGTATGTTTATCAGCATTCTGGTTACCATAGCACAGGCTCTGCCTAGTTTGGGATTAGACGGCCGTATGTGACATGAATAACTGAAGCTCTATAAAAATGTTTCCTTATTGAGTAAAAACAGTAAGTGTAAACAATGAATAAAGCAAGCAGTAACCTTGTATTGAGGTGTTATTGTCAAGTTTGTTCTCACTGCACGTGCTAATTATACTGTTACGATGATTACGTCTGTGACAGGTCACATAGTTCACATCCATGACTCTATCAACATATATACGAATTGGTAGTTTTACCAACATAAGTTTTGTATCTCTACATAGTATAAATTGAAGTCGCTTTTTTTGTGTTGTAGATAGCGCTTAGATCTTGAAAATAGGTAACGGATTTTAATGCAATTTTCACCAAATGGAGAGTGATTTAAGAGGATGGTTTATATGTATAATACATGTATATTATAGTAGAGAGTCCAAATTCGAGAATTTCAAAGATTTGTCGTAAAAAACATGTTTTTGTTGCATTGCAAAAGTTGGCTAAACTTTACGTGATAGACCAAAATAATGTACTACGGAATTGTATATCTAAAAAAGATCTACAAAAAGTCTGAGATGTTTTTCTTTTTTTTTTGTTAGAGGGGGCAGACGAGCAGACGGGTCACCTGATGGAAAGTGACCATCGCCGCCCATTAACGTCTACAACTCAGGAGTCACAAACGCGTTGCCAGCCTTTTAGGAAGGAGTACGCTCTTTTCTTGAAGGTATATGCCTATATGTTATATAGGCTCGCACCGTTCCTGACGGAGCGTACGTCTGTCCCGGGTGGCAACGGTCGGGACGGACGTCTATATGTCTATGGTAAATGTCTATTATATTCCTAATTCGGGAGTTGTCCGAATTAGGAATATATCCTGTGTCGCGGGGGACTTTACAAACATACCTGAAACGGGCACAAAGAACACCCAGACTCAGAACAACAATTTTTGCATCACACAAAGTGTCGTTCGATGTGGGTATCAGACCCACAACACTCAGCGTAGTACTGAGCGGCGTGGCCACCACTTAAACCACTACGCGATCCGTGCAGTCACACACAATCTCTTAAGGATAACCCACAGTAAGCATTTTTAACTTTTAAATATTAAAAAAAAAATGGGTTATTTAAAAAGCTATGTAAAACGATACCTTATTTTCCTTATCCAATTAAAAACTTTAGATAAATTATGCATTTAATGTAAATTAAAATTGCTCTTTGTAGCATAACTCACTAAAATGAATATTTTAGAAGATATTAGAGGTTGCGGTTGAGGTTAAAATGCGGGGGCCAAGCGACCGTCGAGCCGTACGTCAGTCGCGGGTGGCTTCGGCCCGCATGATGGGAGCGGGCCTATAAATATTGCATATAAAGATGTCCTGCAGTATAGGTATATCATAATAATAGTATAATTAATGACTCCATACGGACACAACATTAGTGTTATTAGTAGTATACTATTCACATTGCACCCGTGCAAAGCCGGGCGGATCGCTCTTGTATTTTATATTGTACTTATAAAATAAATTTGGACAAGTGTACTTTCATTAACACAGAAGGTCAAGAAAGTTTCTGATCGAAGTTAATTTTGTGGTATGTTAAGTACTCGGTTTATTTTAAGTCGGTCACTCAAGTATTTTAATCATACAAATTTAAAAGTACTACCGATTTTCAGTTGACTTTATGTGGATATGTTCTGTAATTTTAAGTGTGATTAAACAATATTTATTGTAAGACCGACTACATATTTAAAAATTTCATACAATTCTTTAGTACAAGTCACACATAGGCTTATTAAATGTGATATTTCTAGTCATAAATAGTTTTTTGAAAATGTATGCCTTTTTTACTTTGTCAATAACTTTTCAATTACCAAAAACAGTTTACAAACAAAGGGAACTAAGAAACACAACATGCAATAAAATGTATGTGAATTAACTAAATTACTTACGTAGCTGTGAATAACATAATATAATACCATATACAAAATTTCCATAACATTTTTCAACTATTATTAAGATTTATTTAAAGCATTTGTACCGAATATAATATAAATCTGTTTGTTTAATAATTTAACAAATATACTTTTAAATTATATTTGGAAGCCACAATGCTAACTATATTATAATTACCAAAGCATAAATTGTTATTATTACGAAAAAATACATTTGGTATTTGATTACATTACAGTTATTATATAAAAATAACTGGTTATAACTAAGGAAGTGAAAACGACGTAACTCAATATATGACAAGCTTTGAGTATACACTTATGTATATATCCGTTGATTGTGTACTTATACATAAACAACTAAAGATATTTGTGAAGTTACTTTTTTCTCACTTTCGCTAACGACCCTTTTTTTTTCCGTGCGGAAATCCCCTCGGATACCACCTATCGGTGGTATGTCGGACTCGAACCGACTAAAACCGCACGCCGTCTCAGGTACTAATAGCCGGGGAACCATTTATACCCTAGAAAGGAAGTCCCTGGTGCCCCGACATACCTCGGGCCATCTACAACAACAATTAGACGTCCCCCCCCGTGTGGGAACCCCATGTTCCCTCTGCTCCCTGAAAGCGAGCGCGCTTCGCAACGCGCTCGCCGCCACCCCGGCCTGCTTCTGCTAGGGTGACAGATGGCTTCACCTGTCACCCCCAGGCCTGTGCTTATGGAGGACGGAGGTCGTTCTGCGACCTCCGGCGTCGCTAACGATCCTATATTGTGTTTATTACTTTCTTTTGTAAATAATTCTTTGTGTCGAAGCATCAGATTTAACAAAACGAAAGAGACAGAAACCAAAGGAAATCTAAAATATTTTTTGTCTAAACTGTATTTAGAGATGTGTAGGAATTGTTTATATTTGATATGAACTTACCTTCAATGTTTACGAACGGTTATTTGGCATTGAAAAGCAAGATATTAAATGTACTATCTCGCTTTTCAGTTATGTATGATAGAAATAATAATTTTACATCAAATATAGCGCTCGCGTGTCTGGCAGAAAAAAAATCTGAACGATTATTGCCTTCTAGTCTTACGATAGAACCGTCCTTGGTCTTACTATCCGGTCAAGTTGCAAGAGGAAGGTGTTCCTGGTGATGGACGATGAGATATGGCCAAAATGCATCACATAAACCATTTCAGAACGTCTTTTAGGAATATAAACGGAATTTACATCCTAATTTACTTCAACAGAAGGAGAGTTACATCTTTCAAGTGTATGTTTTTTAGGTACGCTCTGTCGCCTAAACGGCTTGATGGATTTTTTCGTTTGTGGTTTCGTTAGACCAAGTAATAAGTTATTTTGGTATGGACATATCATGCGGAGGGTTGAGGAAAATGTGGCGAGGAAAGTGTTAGGTATGGGAGTTGAATAGTACAAGAGAAGGAAGGAGACCAAAGAAAAGGTGGATGGATTGTGTGAGTGAGAATATAGTTGCAAGTACAAGCGAATTAAATACACGATCTGCAAAAGAATCGTCCCCTTAAATGGAGGACCCGTAATATATACGGTTTAAACTCGATGTGTAAAACCATCTCTGTTTACCCATCAAGTAAATAGAGGCTCATAATAATACTGCCGCATATTATTTCTATAAGTACCTAATAATTATACCTATTATAAATATTTTACGTAATTCTTAAAAACGCTTCTTGCGTACGCGAAGCTTGCGTTTGACACGATATATTGTTGGTGACGTACCTTCTCTGTAATAACACTTTTTTAGTTATTGTCTGTTTGTACTTTTTTGCCGTATTTCCTATTTTCATTTAACTATATGCCAATGATTATGGCTTTTAATAACGATAGGACACGCCATTGTGATATTAATTATACCTACGTAACAGTTATTGATTCAACGGTTATTTGAATAACCAGTATAGTATCAATATGCACGCACTATTTTGTCTAAT
This sequence comes from Arctia plantaginis, assembly GCA_902825455.1. Classification (NCBI taxonomy): domain Eukaryota; kingdom Metazoa; phylum Arthropoda; class Insecta; order Lepidoptera; family Erebidae; genus Arctia; species Arctia plantaginis. Next base: position 1,388,146 of record CADEBD010000041.1, on the reverse strand, counting down.
TTTTCGAAATTAAACAGAAGCGATTCTTCGCGAATTAAATTTGTTATTTATTATTTAGTTGAGTTATAATTTAAAACTTAAAACTTAAGATACAAAGTAAATGTTGTATCAAGAAAATACATTAAACGTTTTATATAATATACTAGTTAACATGAAAAGTATTGCTGTGACAAGAAGTTCAAAATAAAATTACTTACGTACCTAAGCAAATCCAGTTGATGAGTACCAGAACATGTAACAAACGTCAACATTTCTCTAGTTTTGAATTTATCAGTTGGATTATCTAGATTTTCTCACCTTGATTCTTTAAAATAAATAAGCACATATATAGACATCTGCATACCATGCATTTGTTAAATACTAAATAACAGAACTTGGTGTATAATTAAACGACAAAATACGCATGAAATTGGGCGCTTCAATCAACTATTTAAAATAACAATATCATTATTTATTGCCGATAAATTTTAAATTCCGAACAACAGAAAGTAGGCCTAAAAACTTGGCAAGAATTGACCGGAACGTTATTTAATGCAAATCTGGGACAATGCACATTTGTTCTGCAATAACTTGCATCATCGATCGAGCCGTTTTACATTTCACACATAAACGAACGCGTTCCGTTTTAAGGAAGCACACCATATTTATACGGGTTTATTCAATTTTCTTATTAAGTGACAGTCGATGTCTCTGTCTCAGTGGATTTACTAATCACAGGACGAATATTTGTACGAGTTCCTGTATTGCAGAGACCCGAGGTATACCTCACCCAAATTTATCCTTTTTCCTATGTATTGTTTGAAAACGATTGCATTCCCAAGAAAGATTGGCTTTGAGGTGGCTGGTTATAATTAAAACCAGCCAAAATACTTTGAAATGTCACACATAGACTAGAAATAAAAGACAGAAAAATGATGGTGATGATGATGAGGACTTCTAACGCATGGTTAATAAGTAATGCCTCCAAGAGTGATAGGCATAACATGCAAGTTTGAATGTAAGTCATTCTCATTAAATGATATCTAAATGTCACTCACAACTTTCAGACATGAATTGAGTTCGTACTCGTTGTATTTGCACACGACTGCGCTTTGTTATTTTGACTGACTGTACAGTTCGTTACAACCCTATACCAACCCGCCTGGCCAGCGTGGTATAGTAGGCCAAAACCTTCTTTCTAAGGAGAGGCCTATGTCCAGCAGTGGACTATTAAAGGCTGTTGATGTGATGTGTGATGTGTACAGTTCGTTAGAAAAATAACTAGAAAAATATAGATTAGTAACTGATCTTTATTACGCAATAAAACATTTATATACTTTGGTCGAAGGTAACATGTGCATAAATTGGATTACCCAAGTGGAATCTCTGTTCAAACACAAGTAAAATTTAATTTATTAGCAAGGTACGGCATCGTCAAGCTAAGTATTTAAATTAATTTATTAATGAAATAATAATTTGTATTGTTCAATTAATTAGCTTTAACAAGTAGGTACTTACTGAGACTTTAAATTTATACTACCAGAATAGTACTAAAAGTTTTTTTATGGTGAGACTTACAGTTTCCATGATCAATAAATTTGGTGTCGACTGTACCTAGTTAAAGTATCGTCGCGGTGAAAGTGTTAAAAAATCTGTTACTGTCAAATTGAGACAATTATGTACGCGATATTATTTGATTACAGCTATTGGTAGTTATGCGAGGCGAATGCCGATAAAAGCTTGAAAATAAAATGATATCAAGTAAGGAAGAGTCACTGTTTTTCTTATTCGATATCACGTCCTTTTTTGCATTGTATAAGTATTTTTTTTGCAAAAACTTACTTCGTTTTTCTCTTGGGTTCTTCTAACCGCAACAAAACACAAAGGAAGGCGCATTAAAACTGTATAAGATCTGAATCCAGAATAGGTCTAAATTATTTAATAATTCTTTTAAGCTTAATTTAAAGCAATAATTATTAAAAAATATTTTTAATTATTAACAATTTAAATTTCCTTAGATATATATAGTAATAAGTATTTACTTATTATTAGCCAATGAATATTGACTTCACGTTAAATTTTATTTGCAATCGGTTATTTTTACCTGTACGTAATTGTGAGGCTCGACAATGTTTTACGCTTCGTTGTCACTTTCATTTATTTTAAATAATAATGCAAAGACATTGACCAAATTAAAATGTTGAAATTATACAAAAAATGTCGATGACGGGGGAGTTATTGCTGTTTTAAGTCTCTCTTTCTCTCTTGGCATCTGCTTCTCTCTGACTTAAGACTTGATTTGTTACGAGTAATTCCTTTTAACATTAAAGAAAACAAAAAGCGGAAAAAAATATTTTTATTTCATTGAAATTAGTTCACAATTGGCAAAAATATCCCGCCACATTTTAGAAAGTTTAAAAAAAACATGAAATAGGGTCCTGCGATTTTATATTCGATGATTTTGGTGGTTCGAAATAAAACACATCACATCATCACATCAACAACTTTTAATAGTCCACTGCTGGACATAGGCCTCTCCTTAGAAAGGAGGTTTTGGCCTACTATACCACGCTGGCCAGACGGGTTGGTATAGGGTTTGTGTCAAGTTTTCCTTCTCTTTTTAGTGCTGTTGTCCTGCATAGTTTGCTCCTTTAGTCGGCTCTTACGACACCCACGGGATACATAGGGGAGGTGACATTCCGTATTTTTAATCCGTCACCACACGGACAAACGAAATAAAAAGTAGGTTTAAATTAAGTACATCATAACACGCTTCTTAAATGTCGGTTTTTTTATGGTATTGCAAATAAGCGGACAGGTTACCGGATCGACGCCATGCAGCCGTCTATGGACATCTGCACTCGAGAGTTAGGGATGGAGGGGGAATCATAAGGTGGCAACCGTTTCCGGGAAAGTCCAAATTGCTGTCAATGCCATCTCGATATGACTTAAACAGATCCGGGGCAAACCAACTATTTGATCGGCTACTAAATGATGACTAATCACTCTTTGAAAGGAGACAATATAATTTGAGGACAAGGTCTGTCTGTGCATTTACTTCAACATTAACTAGATATTTATGATTATTAATTTGTAACCTATGGCTTATGTAATTACAGCTGGTCGTTAATGATTAGTCCTCTTATTTGTGTATAGATATTTTTATAAGTTGTAAAGTAAAAATACCTATATAAAACTACTACTACGAGTACTAATACATGGATGGCGTAGTGGTTTAAGCTGTCGCCACGCCGCCTACTGCGACGCTAAGTGTTGTGGGTCCGATCCCCACATGGAACGACACTTTGTGTGATCTACAAATTGTTGTTATGAGTCTGGGTGATCTTTGTGTTCGTTACATGTATGTTTGTAAAACTAATTAAGAAAATGATCTATTATTTCGAAGGTAAACGTTGATTATAGGGGTTTTTATAAGATTTTGGTGTTGCGCTCGAACTTAGGACAAAATATAAATGCTATTATTTGATTTTACGTTTACGTTTAAGAAATGATTACACTAGTTATAATAGTCTATTTGAGTCTTTTAACGAGGTATCTCTTTTTTTAATGGAAGAGCGGGCAAACGACCCGATGGAAAGTGAATACCGTCACCCATGAGCGCTGGCAACTCACAGTTGCCAGCTTTTGAGGTTATATCATGTTATTAGGATATTCAATTAGTAGTGACGGTAATAAAACCTATTTTAACCGTCTGGGACCCATCTTCGACAAAAATGGGCTGCTTCCACTGGAAGGCTGGTACCACATGGCATCAGAGAAAACCAGTCACCAATTCTTTCGGTGCTTTTCGGTGCAGAGCACAAATACTCCTCTAATTATGGAGAGAGGCGAGGGGAGTGGTTTGTACCCCAGCTAGTAATAACAAGGCAAAGGCACTTTTATTTTTCGAGTTTGGTAGCCCTATCGGGGTCACCTTATTGGGGTTTTCGATAGGGCAGTGTGTCCAAATCGAGTTGACTAAAATCTCACGATGCATACTGCTCCTAAGTGACGGTCACAAGGAGTTACAAGCTTATCTGCTATCAGGAGTAAAGAACGTATAATTATTAAATATTAAAACTTACGCTCTCCAAAACACACAATAAAACAACATGTTATTTTTACAAGCTAATTTGCTTTACCTAGATCAATAGTGTTGTGGGTAAATTAAAATGCGCCTTACATCACTACCCGCTCCACATGGCAAGTGGTGCGATGTTGTCATACATTTGTTACTGCACAGCGCATGCATGCATCGTCTCATGATAATTAATCAATTGGTTATTGGTGCGTAGGTTAATTAGAAACGTTATTGCAAAATAATTATTAGTTTAAGATTCTTACTTTCCGATAGTAGGCTAATCGAGTTGAAGGTACGCGACTCTAATTTGCTTGAGAAATTGCTCAACAGCTTCTCATAGTCCACTGCCAGACTTAGGCCTTTCGGTAGAAAGGAGGTTTTGGCCTACTATACCACGCTGGCCAGTCGGGTTGGTATAGGGTTTGTGTCAAGTATTACTTCTCTCTCCAGTGCTGTTGTCTGCGTAGTTTGCTCCCTTAGTCGGCACTTACGACACAAATTGAATGACTTGGGGTGGTGACACAAGGATGATATTACTCACCTTACCTGAATTTATCCGTATAAGCAACATTCCTTGTCTACCATTACATGTTTTTATGTTTATGTTTACTTTAAATCATACAATAATTATGTTCTTCGAGCTTCTCTCTAAGCAGAGCCTTTGTTCTGCTTAGAGAGAAGTAAAAATGACGCGTTACACAACGCAATGTAGATCCAAACTAAGCATAGCTTACAATGGGTGGAGCCGTTTGCTACCCAATACAGTCACAAAACTCATTCAGTCACACCCGTGCGAATTTGTGCATAAAAATATTTACACTGTGCGGAAATCGAAAGACTACAAATTTTATATTTATATATACAATATTATCTATTAGATATATTTTGTATAAATCTAGTCAACCGGTTAAAACATTATGAAGTTGAATATCTTTTATGTCTTTATATTTTATCGCCACTGTACCGAAACATCGAATCAGTCTACCCGTGACCACTACCGGTGTAAATCGACCGAAATGACGAAGTCGTTACGTGTATATATAAATATGTAAAATGAGAAGGGAAAAGGCAAATCATTAGCGTTTTGCAAAGATCGTGAGCATGTTTTTACAAATATATCATCATCATCATCGTCCTCAAATTTATTTGGGGTCCGTGCAGTGATGGTTTCAAAAATATATTTTAAAAATAGTAATAATATTATGTTAATGTTTAAATACATCCGACATACGGCCAGAGTGCTCATAAACATACTTACGTATTTCTGATTGTAAATTGAATTCAGAGAAACTTTGGAGGTCTGCGGTATCAGTTAATTTTTGAAAAGGGGTCTCTTGAACAAAATAGTTTGTTGATACAGTTACATGATACATAATTATATTTACGTTAGTTAACGCGCTCCTGAAGTTTCGACTAGGTTGCGCTGGCGGCGAAAAGATATTGCTTACATCATCACATCAACATCAACAGCCTTTAATAGTCCACTGCTGGACATTAGCCGCCTCCTCTCCTTAGAAAGGAGGTTTTGGCCTACTATACCACGCTGGCCAGACGGGTTGGTATAGGGTTTGTGTCAACTTTTCCTTCTTTTTGCAATGCTGGTGTCCTGCGTTGTTTTGCGCCCTTAGTCGGCTCTTACGAAACCCACAGGATGAATTGGGGTAGTAACATTCCGTATTCATTCCATAATCCGTCACTACACGGACACCTGAACAAACTGATGAACTGAACAAACTGAGACTGAAACGACATGAACAAACCTATAAAAAGAATGTAAAATACCCTATGAATATTAAATAAGCGATGAGTATGCAAAATGTAAAAACCAGTGAAAACTATAATTATATCTGTAGTCTGTTAAAGTAGGTACTTACATCTGTCTAATAATACAGTGGGTAAGTTGTAAAATGGCGTTGAAAGTTTTGATAGTGAAAGTGTGTCTGCGCAGACAGATTTATTGATACGAATGTACTAGCTTTATGAGTGTGTTGACATTCGTTAGTTGATGTGTTAGTTGATGGCCTGAACCGGTACGATTACCGAGCTGACCACGATTGAGGTGCCGGGGCGAGGACCACGACGGGGCCCATGGAATAATAGGGCCTCCGTCTTATCCAGGGACACCCGTAACCCCTCAATGCGCCCGACCACCAGAGATACTTCTCTGGTGTCCAGGCGTCCGCCTCTTGAAAGTTCTTACCTCGATAACTTAATATACAATTGGTTAGGTGCCTACAACATTAATAGCATCAGCTGCTAAAACTGCTTACGCATAGTACAGGCACTGAACCAGACGGCCTTGTGTTAGGTGTTTACAAAAAAAGCATGTTTAGTCTACATTTCTGGTTAGATGTAACGGTTGAAATGATTTATTATTGTTTTAATTCTACTACTACATTTTGCAATCAAGTTGAGTTAGAAATCACGAAAACTTATCCATGTAGGCCACAAGGTTATTAATGTTAGAATTTTTTGCATTTAATTTGTATACTACGTCTAAACATTCTAGTTTAGATAATTTGTTTTTTTTATAAAATTTTGATGTGACTGCGTTAAGAGCCTTTCTTTAAAAAAATCACGTACATTTTTTACTTCGGTTCATCAGCCATTCAAAACTTTAATTGATACAGTGATGTAATTAAAGTATTGTGGTTATTAAATGACGATAATTTCAGAAGTATAGGTTCAGGACGTAAAACTTAATGACAGTTAGAAAATTATGAGCTAAGTAAGGCAACAAATATAAGCTGTATCAGAATAATTCCTTTATTTTAAATACTTTTTGTTACAACAGAATATAAATTACTAAAGTATCATCAATATTTGTAATACTAAACATTTTTTTTGCAATATTATTTAAATATTGCATTATTATATAACATTTTATAATCATCCTGTAAATAGTTTATCTTGTACGAATTAAAAAGAATCTAAAATTACACTTATTATTTTAAATACAGTTTCTAGACACTTTATAGGACCTTTGACTGAAAAGGTGTCCTCGTCTGACAGGAAATTGCTGTTAAAATTAGCCAGAATTGAATCATACTACAATGTTGAATTGCAACGAAACAAAGAAAGTTGTAGTGCAGGAATATTAATATGTAATGAATTCTCCAAATTATTTAATTGTGAATTTACTTTACGCCGATATCTTTAACATTACAATGAAAATATTGTGTACCCATTTTCAAAGTTACTGATATGATTATACCTACTGGTTTATTCCAACATCATCACAGAATTAGGCTGTTATAGTGTGTATATCAACTTGTCAATTCGTAAAAGTTAGCTTGTGTTAGTTATTAACGTAAATAATATATGTGTATGTTTATTCCAGTGTATGAGGATGCGAGCCGGTGTGTTGTGGAGCGCGGTGGCGTTGGCACTTCTCGCCATCACCAGCGCACTTCGAACCACTCAGGTAAGTCACTATCTACTGTAGAAGAATGTTATACTATCTTTAAGCCTATTGTTGCTCTATTTACATGGTCAGGTTATATTGGTGGTACTCTGGTTGTATAAAAGTATCAAACAATAAATAGATAAACTATTAAACCGCCGCGATCTGTTTCAGCTATTAGTTACTCTCTACTATTACTGATAACCTTACCCATCCGTAAATGCAATATTCCTTTCCTTCCAATGCCTTCCCTTTTCAACAACTTTTCCTTTTTAATATTTGGATTTTTGATTTGATTTGTTCTGTGTCTGGATGAAAGTTAACTATAATATGTACTTTGTATTATTTTTATGTACTTAAAAATAAATAGGTATACTCGTAAATATGGTAATTAGAGGGTTGGTTATAATAATACAGGCTCTGCCCAGTTTGGGATCAGAAAGCTGTTTGTGAGATGTGTAAGGTTATATTCCCAATTTTAATAAAACTTAGAAAGGAATGTGTAAATATTTGCTTCATTTCAGGTCTCTAAAATAAGTTTTAATGATAAATGAATTTATTTGTGATACTGCAAGCAATTTACTACAACTGTATTTCTTCCGTGTGGTTTATTTTATGACTTGTATGAACGTAAAGCATTTTGAAAGTGAGAAACATGTTGCATTATGAAAAGTAGTAAATCATGTTTTCGTAAGTAGTTCTCCCTAAAAGTTCACGCTGCAAATCTTCGTACAGGTTTAGTTTAATGACATATTGGAATTGACGAAGTCATAAGATGAAATAAATATCTTGTGAATTTAGGCGTGAGGGGTCTATGGACCCCCCGTCGGGACGAAGTTCCTTTCGAAGATAAATTATCGAGTAGACTCAGCTTAGCAGCATACGCAGTAAAAAAAATTCGAGAGTTGACTGATGTTGTTAAAGCAAGACTTGTTTACTTCAGTTATTTTCATAGCATAATGTCGTACGGTAGTCGGGGGAATGCTGCCGACATTCAAACCATTTTTGTGCTAAACAAGAGAGCAATTCGAGCAATTTATAATTCAGGCAATCGTCGCATTAAGGCAGAAATTTAAAGAAATAAACATAATGAAAATGAAATGAGATATAGCTAAATAGGTTTTTAAATGTTGATAAGACTTTACTACAGGACACTTTTATATGCAATATTAATTATTATATAGGCCCGCACTGTTCCTGTCGGGGGGTTATAATAATTGCCGTTGCCATCCGGGACGGACGTACGGCCCGGCAGGAATGGTGCGGGCCTATGTAATATATAGACATATATAATCGCGAACCTTTCTGTGGAACTTTTTAAGATATACAATTCTGAAGTACATTAATTCATGCTCATCACACAGTTATTTGTCTTAAGTGGGAATCGCATCCAGGACCTCTGGCTTAGCAGTAAGGATCACAAGCCACTAGACCTACAGGTCAATCAAATATGCTAAAGCAATACGACATGCCATACGTCGTAATTGTCTACGACATAGAACGTGCTCTGTAATTTTAAGTGCCAAGTTGTCAATGTCTAATAAAAGAAAGTACATTTCTAAGTACCGATGCTCTCTCTAGCGTTCAATGTTTATTATTATTACAAGTCTCGAGCTTATTTTGTGGTTTTACTCTTATATGATTTTTATTATTAAGTTATGATGTGGCATTTGCTATTCGAGAATTGACTGATATTGATACAGCACGACTGGTTTACTTCAGATATTTTTATAGCATAATGTCGTACGATATTTTACTGTGGGGGAATGCTACCGATGTTCAATCTATTTTTGTGCTGCAAAAGAGAGCAATTCGAGCACTTTATAATTTAGGCAATTGTTTTTTATTGAGACAAAAATTTAAAGAACATAATGACAGTGGCAACTCAATATATATATGAAAATGTAATATGTTTATTAAAACAAAGATAGCTTCTTAAAAAGAAGTGATGTACATGCTTTTAATACCATAAATACAAAAATAAACTTGTTGTACCTGCCTCTATGCTCCAAAAGATAAACAAGTCATTTCGAGGTCAATGTGTCCGATTCTATACTAAAATCCCAAATAGTATACAAGATTTTAGTATGAACTAATTTTTATCCACAATAAAACTTAAACTATGTCAGAAAGCTTATTACTCAATTGTGGATTACATAGAAGACAAGAATGCTTGGGATTCATTTAGCACAGGCTATATCGTGGAAATGTGATGTGGGCTGGTGTGTATTTAATTTAATTTACATTTTTTTATGTTTTACTTCACTTTCTTTTTTATTCCATCTTTTTTCTATATCTTGTTTTCACTTTATTGCCTTTTTATCTTTTAGTCCTTAAAACTAACATACTGGCAAACATCAAAACAATGTTGTGTATATTTAATGATGCCATTGTTATCTGTTGATTGAAAAGAGTGGCCGTGAGTTTGTTTGCCCTCTCTTCTCATGAGGCTCAACCCTTTGGAAATGGGCGGTTGTAGATCGGCACAGGCAAAGAAGAGATTTTTGATACGTATACATTTAGTTTGCTCGGTGCTATTGTGTGTGTTGATTTATGACTTTAGAGTCTACAAAGGACACGATTTTAAATAATTAAAAAAAAAAATGCAATAAAAAGAGTTTGAGTGAAAAAGCGACGGGTCACTAATCCGTACTTCTTGGTGCCCATTATACATATCAATTATCAAAAAATCAAAACATTATTTTCTTATATCCAGTGTTAAAAAATGTTTTAATAGTAAGTCTGCCTCTACGGCTATAGCCGTATAGATATACTTAATTTAAAAAAAAAAACTGTTGCACTCCAGGAGTGCCGACAGAACTGAAAAATTGAATATTTAACTTTTGATTTTTTCGATTCGAAAAGTTCTGACATTAATTTTTATATCTATTTTGAACAAATACACAATATATTTTTTATATTATATATAATTATATTATCAGTGCATTTCAACCCAAACTCAAATACATTATTTTGTTTGTTGTTCAAAAATGCCCAACGCGCCTCAAGAAGTTTTCCCTTCAATAAAAAAAATGACTTAGTGGCAGTTCGAACACATTTTATCCACAAGTGTCGATATATTAAGAGATTTGTAAGCATTAATACAACCATACAACTTGTACGATGTAATTTTGGATATTGTTTTTTTCCATAACTCTCGGCGAAAGTAGCAAGACGTTGACTCGTAAACATCTCTGAAACGACAAAACAAGAAAGCTAATTAATTCAATGTGGAAATATTTGTGTCTAACGTTCAATGGTAATTTGATTATATATTTTATGCTCTTATTTGTTTTTAATGTCACTTAGTTCAGTATAGGAAATGCAACGTAGAAGATTGTGGGCTCTGATTTCTGTCAGAACAAATATTTGCACTAAGATTTTCGTGCTCTGCAGTCATGATCAACAATCCAGAGAATATCTTTCTGACATATATTTCACTTTGTTTTGATGGAATACAATAAGAGCTCTCGTGCTAAGATAAATTTGTGTACCAACTTACAACAGATATAAGAAACACCCAGACTCAGAACAACCGTTTGTAGATAACATTTTTTTTGCCCAGTCTCATACTGGACAAAAAAAACCCGAACCCCCAGTACTCTTCGCGGCAAAATATTTGCAACCTTTCAGATTTTTCCTTCGTTATGCTAAGAATGTGTGTTTACACCACATGACTGTAACAACACTTAACCTGTATTGCACCACGACGCTCAACACTGCGTCGCTCGGGCAACTACAAGGTTAAACATATAGTATTTCATATCGTTTATTTTTACCACTTGGTATACTTTAAGCAAATAAGATTGATAATTTCATTGACTTGCTAAGCTAGAATTACTTGGTTAAAGAGCTGTGTACTCAACCAAAACGAGTCGAATCTGATCAGTGTTAAGTAGGAATTGGTACTGTGACATTATTATGCAGTTTAGGTATTTCCAGGTTTATAATAAAAACTGGTTTGTGTAAATAGTGCAGTTTGATCACAAGCAGGGAGTACAATAGTGTCTATAATTAGAATAGTGTTTGTCATGATTACGGACAGATGAGCGTGGTCGGCTATAAAAGAAAAAATATAAAATCGTTTTTGCAGTGAAAGGGAGTAATTAATGATCTGACGAGTGATAAAACAGCATAGAAGAAGAAAAGTCAGTGCATTTTGTAAATCTGAAACTGCATTTTTTTAGTTAGGTCCGCTCACTACTACTGCGCTAAGTGTTGTGGGTCCGATCCCCACATGGGACGACACTTTGTGTAATCCACAAATTGTTGTTCTGAGTCTGGGTGTTCTTTGTGCTCGTTTCACGTCTCCCTCGCGACATATTCTATATATATATTCCTAATTCGGGAGTTGACTTTTTAAATAAAAAAAATAAAGATTATAATTAGATATTTTATGTACTTTATGACTAAGAATTCAAAACAAAACGAAGTATTTTACTATATATTAATAGTATACTATATATTAATAGGTATTAATGAAAAAATAGTAAATTAATTTGATTTCTACTGCTTTTTGATAGTATTATGTTCATGCGTTTAACTGAATAGTTCCAGTTTAAAAGAGATCAGTATATTGAGTCGGCCTACTTATTGATACTTGAGCAAATAAAATGTAAAGGAACCGGTCGATACGTAACTTTGTAAATAGCTACAGAATCTTAGTTATTATATAGCAATATTAAACTAGAGTAGAGTATTTTCTGTACGTATGCTTTGGGTTCTAAGGTATTAAAACAAGCTAGTGAATGGGGCCTTTCTTTTTTGTCATTAGAGTTGGTAAATTGAATCAGAATCTATATAGTACCTATATTAGTTCCAGCCAAAACGATATTACACCACAAAAGTATATTTGTAATGGCGCCAAGAATTTACAACACGTTGCCCAAATATGTTCAATTTGCTTATACTATACAGATATCTAAAAGAATTCCTATTAATTAAAGCTTACTATTCTATTGAAGATTACTTAATTAAAAAATTACTATAATTAGTGTAACACAACATATTATTATTATTTTGTCTATTGTTACTTGACAATTATAATCTACTTTAGGCAATTTTCAACCCTTTTTGACAATTTTAATCTATGTGCCTGTCAAATTAAAACTTATTTTATTTTTTCCGACATTTTGATAATTTAACTGTATTCAATTTAATTAATTTATGACATTTCTGTATGTATAATTATTTGTACACCGCATAATGTGGTAGGACATATACCTCTAACATAATCTAAAACCTGTAACTAACCTATGTTTCCGCAAATAAATGATGATTATGATTATAAATAAACATAATGTTGGTTTGAAAAAACTCAAAAAGTTATGCACTGATTGAGCTCAAATTTTGATACGATATACTACTCATAGATGGTTTTATATAATGAATTGAATATATTTTAATTAACCATAATGTGCTGCAGCGAAGCGTGGATGGGATTAATAATGCAGGGAGTCACCACCCCTATTCATCCCATGGGCGTCATAAAAACCGACCAAGGGAGCAAAGTACGCAGGACAACAGCATTGCAAAGAGAAAGAAAACTTGAAACATACCAACCCATCTGGTCAGCGTAGAATGATAGGCCAAAACGTCCTTTCTAAGGAGAGGCCTATGTTCAGCAGTAGACTGTTATAAGCTGTTGATGATAGATGTATCATAAGAGACTTAATTACGGTCATAATAATAGGCTAAGATGCATTCTGCCTTGATCATCTGAGTTTGGATCGAATTATTTAAGGATACTTACATACAAGAATAAAGATGACATACGGATATAGGCATTCAGGTAAATGCTTAATGCTCTCCACTTTCTAGCTGCTAATTCAATTAACCTAACCGAACTACATGGAAAATTTCAATTCGACGTGTCAGTTAGAAATTGGTTTGAGATGAGATTTGCTTACGTACTTAATCACTTTTAAGTAACAAATGTCCTAGTTTGCTAATTACAAGTAAACGTTATAAAGAACACAAGTCTATTCAGCGTCCTTTTACTTGTTATCTTACATAACCCTCGATTTTTGATTAGTACTGGATGCTTACGTTCTAGATGTATTTATTTTAATTCCAGTAATCGATTTTTTCTGTTAAAGTACTAAGTAATAGCACAGAGTTTGAACAAACGCTCAGTAGAGGCTAATAGGCTCACCTAATAAAGCAACGAGGGAAATTATGATTTCCCTTGAAATTATATAATAATAACACCGATTAGTATCGACTTGGGGCGTTAACATTGCGAATGAATTACTCAGAGATCGGTCACCTCGCTTTCGCTCGCAAGTATCATCTCACTTGACGCAATTTGCTTATAATTACCCTATTAAATCCACACGCTGGTTTTATGGTCTACTGGCTGTAGTGATGTATGATAAATAATAATTACGTACTCAGGTTTTTTTAATAAAACAATGTTAAATTTATGAAATTGGCAACGTCTTTATAAATGGGCGTTGTACGCGATAAAAACGTGTTATAAAATTGTAGTACAGTCAATTTTTTTAGTAATAAATATTAAAAAAATATAGATGCTAATAGCGCAGCTATTTGCCAGGCTCTTTTTTTTATGTTAGAGGGGGCAGACGAGCAGACGGGTCATCTGATGGAGAGTGACTATCGCCGCCCATGAACGTCTGCAACTTAGGAGTCACAAACGCATTGCCGGCCTTTTAGGAAGGAGTCCGCTCTTTTCTTGTACTTTTTATTCAATGCAAGTTGAACGTAGAACAATTATTTGCGAGTCCTACACCTAACTGGGTCTGAGTTTCTAAATTGTATAAGGTTTTTATGTTTTATAAATAAATTTATTCACTGCACATCGTTAGCTTTGAAGCCTAAGGTAAGCTGTTACTAGCCCCTGCAATCGTGAGCTTCTGTAACGTGAATATATTGGTAGGTGAAATTTAGAGAATCACATCACATCATCACATCAACAGCCTTTAATAGTCCACTGCTGGACATAGGCCTCTCCTTAGAGAGGAGGTTTTTAATTTAGAGAATATCAATTCAGTTAAACTGCTTTGCGCTAGACAAAGTAATGGATAAAACCATTAACTCTCAAATTGTATTAAAATATATTAATTCCCCTTAATTATCGTCAGAGGTAAGACTGGATATGGATCGATAAGACCTTCAAGAAAAGAGCGTTAAGTAACTCGCTTGTGACTTCTGAGTTGTAGGCACTCATGGGCCGCGGTCGTCCCTTTCCATTAGGTGACCAGTCAGCTCGGGGCCCCTAGACAAAAAGTACCTAAAAAGCTAAAACAAAGAGTTTATTCTTCAGTATTATCACGTTCTCAAAATAGTATGTAAAACTAAACTAGTATAGAATATTAAGGCCATTTTTTTAAACGGCTTATTAAGCGCTCTGAGAAAGTGTAAACTGTGTAAGAATGTATAATTGTAATGAAATGAATTAAATAACACAGTGAAATGAGTAACAGTTATGTCACAGTCATTTAGATTTAGAGTTATTTTTTCAATTTAAAAACACAAATAAAACAAATATTTTATTTTTTGTTCTTATGACATCGTTGCGTGTTTTTTACCCAATTTTTTGATTGCTGATGCTGAACTAAGAGAATTAGAGTTGAGCAAGGAAAACCCTCTCCCTATAACCCTGTTTACAAAAGAAAAAAAAAGAAGTCCTGAAACTTTGCCTCACCCCTTAAAAAAAGCCCCGTCGGCCCAAAACTAGGATGTTTTGAAAAAATTACTTGAGTTTCATGTTTTAATTTCTTTTAAATATAGTAAAATTTGTTAGATATAAAATATATCTACAGAATTTAACAGATTTATTTCTATATACAATAATTGTCAACAATACTGAAAGACATTTTATGTTAATTGATGTTATGACGAGGTATTTAAAGAAATAGAACACTAGTTGTGTAATCTTCGTAACTATATGTATTGTAATAGACGTAAATTTCATCTCACAAGTAATCGACATAAGTCGAGACGAATCACAGTAAGTCACGAACGTATACGAGTAATGTATTGGAGTCGAGAGCAACTGCATATACGATACCACTACTGTTATCATAGAGTTCTGTCTGTTTAAAATGTCCTTGACTGCTTTTATTTAATTTTACAACAAATGGAATCATTGCTAATGTGTTTATTATTAGTTTAAAAGTAACGCATTAGTAGATTGAACGAAATAAATTGTTCGATAGTACTTATGGCTAGAGTGTAACGACACGAAGATTTTCGGAAACAATACTGCTTAATTTAGAACTTCTGTTTAGGAACATTTTGAAGTTTTGGTTTATGTTTACACATTAGGTACATTATAAGCTGCTGTCGTTGCAAAGATTACTGGTTTCATCTAAACTAGCTAAAAAAAGCTTTTCATTTAAACGAAGCCGCACAAAACCTGATTTGAGCTGTCTCTTTCTTGAGATATCATCAACTTCTTTAATCTAGCAATAGCTGTTTGCTAATGTGTTTATTATTAGGTTATTATGTGTTTATTATTTTGTTATATTGGGTTAAGCACAGATGACATGCTCTAGCTATTTTTTTCGATTTACACTCATCAATGAAATGTGTCCAAACCATTATAACATAGCTTTTTAAACAGTCATCGCCATGTTTTCTTAGACTCATTTTATATCCAAGTAAAATCTGATGAAAGCTATTCTTTTATACCTTTAATGACTTCGAAAACACATAACCTAGCTTGTGTACACACATTGTGTAAAATTGATTCAATCTGCTTTTAGTTTAAGAAGGTCAATGCACAAACATATAGTTTTTATTAGTTCAATGTAGAATTACACCCCAAGCAATGGTACGCACTTTCGATAATAGCATGTCCATGTAGTGTTTTATAATGGGTAAATCGCTCTGCTATGCTAAATGTTTTAGTTTGTTATTATTATGGCACAGTAAGGTGGTGTATTTTATATATCGCCAACACTTTTTGTTAACGCCCACTAATATTAATATAATCCTCTGATGATCATTTTATTGCATTGTTGGTCAAGTAAAACTCGTTTAAAAATCAAGTCAAGAATCCCGGGTTACTCATTGAGTAACAGTATTGAACTTACTCTTAGCACATTTGATTAAAATCTGTCCTAAATTTGTTGCTATACTTCATCTGTTAAAAAGTTTTGAAAAATCCCGACGAACGCTTTTCGAGTTTTTCGTCGAGGGCAATTTTTTCCACATTGCACAAACAACCTTTAAATCCCCACTTGTATATTTATATATGTATGTACAAATATAAGTTAAATCCTAAGTCTGTCGAGTCGTTTTATGCAACCGATTTGCTTATTTTTCTATGAAATTGCTGGACTTTTTTATGTTTTTTTAGCTTCTGTATATTTTCCGCGTTAATTTGCGAAAATTTTCTGAAGCGACCTTTTGATTTTTTCACTTTGGTTGTCGGGGGAAAATAGGGCGAATCTTTAACTTAATCTTAAAAAATTTAAAATCGTGCTAAATTGTTTTGGCTATTGAGTTTTTGTTATGTAACTGTATGAAACTTGGGACCAGACTGTCAATACCTTTAAATAGTCATCAAAATAAGATTCTATTAGGTAATGTAAAAACAACAAAAACCAAAAGGAAAAGGGGAAAAAGATAAATTGAGAATAAAGGGAAAAAATCGAATATAAAAAAAAATGAAAGGGCTCAAGTGTATTTTTCCCTGCCTTCCCTCTTGTTTTGGAAAAACCACGAAAAGGGCTTTTGACTGGCCTGGTCTAGGCCAGTTAGGTGTCATTTTTTTGTATAAAAAAAATTTCCAAACCCTAGATAACTAAACCATTGAAAAGTTTCCTTTTCACAATATTGGGGTTTTTTGGTAACCATAATTTAAAATAAATTTTGTTAATTTGCGGGAATTTTTCATTAGTTTTAAATTTTAAGGGTTTTTCTTTAGCTTGTGGCGTGATTTGTAAAAGTTTTTGGTGCCCAGTTAATTCGTCCCTTTAGGTTGTTTTTAAGTATAAAACGTGAACAACTCAGGGAATATTTTTAAAAAACGTAGATATTATAAAACGGTACTTTCAATTCATTTTATTTAAATTGTTTGTAAACCGCTGTACCATATTCAGCTTTTTTTAGTTTAATTATATATAAAAATAATTACAAAAAAAAATTGATAGGGTTTTTTGAAGATGTATTACGGATTCGGAGCCTAAATATCAACATAATTCCAAAAAAGTTAGTGTATTTGTTTCTTTTGGCTGAATTTTTTCCAAAATTGTACTTTAAAATGATAAAAGGGTTTTCCCAATCTATAAAAATATTAAATATAATAAAACGACGTCGGGCGAGCCCAAAACAGAACATCGAAATAATTTTGTAAAAATATTGTTTTAACTTGCGCGTGGGACGCCCCCGCCACGGCATCACCCGTTGGTCTTCAACATTAGTTTTTTCAGATAAATAGATGTTAAAAAATTTTGTCGTCCCTTGGTTTTTTTTAACACGTGACCCTCTAATTTCATTTCATACAATTCCTCAATGTACATAAGCACGGATAAATCAAATTTTAAACGTAAAGCGGGGTGTATTAGTGAAGTCGTTCTCATTTCCATGTTTTTCCCCGGTTCACACCTTCTTCAAGTTTTTGAATATCCCCCCAAAATTGTTCCCACTAAAAAATCATCCCCGGAATTTAGGGGCCCTTTCAGTTCATAGGAAAACGCCTCCATGGTTTTGATTGTAGTAGTTTAATGATTGTTTTTTATTTAAACGGAGATCGCCGGGGAGCGAATACGCCCTTTTTTGAATCCCCTTTTTGTTTAATGCCCATATAGCGGGGCTATCGTTGCATGATTTTTCATGAAAATAACATATAACGGCCATACTTTTTAAAATTAAAAATTCATTGCAGCCATTGTGCCCAATTGTTGGAAACAATTTCTTAGGCAGTTAACTAATGTTAGATGACTTGTTCAAAAAAGACCCGCATACTGATATAATCCAAAACATCCATTGTGCCCCACATGTGGGCAAAATCGGTTTTCATAGACTTGGGTTTTAAATTTTGAAATTTTAAATTTTTTTGGTCGAATTCGCTTTTAGTTTTTTACATATCAAAATAAAACCCCGAGTCTGTTGTAAAAAGAAAAGGGAATTTAAAATTTTTTTTTACAAAAAAAATATGTAAACTATAAAATCGTAGTGAAAAAAAATTATCTTTTAAACGGAAAGGAAAAACCCTTAATATCCTCACTAAGGTTTTAATACTAAATTTTTTATGATTTTTTGTCAATCCTAAACGGGAATCGCCAAATTTTTTTTTGTCATCAAAAAATTTTTTTTATTTTTCATCTAAAACTGTTTCCTTTTTTGGGTCTAGTTAGATCTCGAAAGAAGAATATTATTGCCCAAATTTAAGAATATAAATAGAGAAAGAAAATTTTTTGGTTATTTTTTTTGTTAAAAAAAACGAAGGATTATTTTTTGAATGAGTATTATGAACCAATGGCTAATTTTATGGAAAGTTTAAGTTTTATAAAGCCAATTTGCAGCCGAAATTGTGCTTGTGTATTAGTTTAAAATTAATAAAACCGACCGCATCAAGCCAGGAGGAGTACATAGTTTGACCTCTTACACCATTAATGCAATGACAGTTTAAGTTATGTATAATGTTCATTGAAAATGGCGGTAGTTCAATACCCATACTATCTCTAGTAATAAAAATATAAATAAATGGTTTACTTACTACTAAAAAAGATGCAGGTAGTTACGCTCGCTTATATAAACAACCGTTTAAGATATTTTTTTAATTTTTTAAAATTAAAACCTTTGAAGTTAATTTGAACCGACCATTTGGTCAACCTGACCATCTTCAAGTAGATTATATAGAAAACAATCGTTATGCTCTCTTTACGCTGATTTATTAAAAAGAAAAGGACTACATTATTGTG
This sequence comes from Arctia plantaginis, assembly GCA_902825455.1. Classification (NCBI taxonomy): domain Eukaryota; kingdom Metazoa; phylum Arthropoda; class Insecta; order Lepidoptera; family Erebidae; genus Arctia; species Arctia plantaginis. Next base: position 1,368,789 of record CADEBD010000041.1, on the reverse strand, counting down.
TAAGTAACTTTAGACATTACTGAACAATACCAGTAGTAAAAACATAGCCTAAAATAATGTAATTGAAACTGAAAACCCAACGTACAACAAAAAAAGTTATAGGATAGATTGTTGTGGAATTCAGAAGAAACAGTGTCATTCTTTTATTAATTATTTCTTTCTCATCATCATCGTCTTTTCAGCCTAAGAACTGCTGGAAGAACACCGATTAGAAGTTTAGTATTCAACGTTGACCCGCAATAACTATAAGGTTAACTGTTCATCTTATTAATGGACAGATGACCTCAACTAACTGCAGATTTTTTAAAACCTTTCGGTAATGCGTTCTGAAAGCTATTTGTCCAGCTCAATGCCACTTTAACTTGTAGCTTCGTTGGGCTATGTAACTAATCTTGTGTCTGCGTTTCTTCTAATTTCTAATTCCATCCCACAAAGAAATTCTCCAAGAAATTCTGAGATTATTTATTAAGTCTCTAGTAATTTCGGATATGTGTGGATCATTGGTCGAAAACCTTTGTTCTTAGGCTTAGAAGTAATTAAGATGAAAATATTTTTGTTCAGTTCTGTCTGTTACGAAAATCTTATTTTTAAAACACTTTATTATATTCATGTATTCAAGTGAGGTCGATTTAAGACTATTGTGGTACATAATCCTTCATTGTGTTCAAAACTATGAATCTCGGGCAGGTGGGTTGCGGTGTTTATCATGGCACCATAAACGCATGATAGGTTTCTTTATGGTAAGATTTTGAAACTAAGTTATAAATTGCAACAGAAACCGCACTCACCTGTTAATAGTCTCTGAAGATTACTTTGAAGTCGTGAAATCTGTACATGACAGTTAAAATCACCAGATCTTATTTTATCAAATGTCATAAGTTACTACATACATATATGATTATTTGAATTAAATCGTTTAGTAAATCTTCATGATCTTAATAGATTTTGCTTTAATGTAGATTTGGTCGAACTTATTTCTTAAAATTTGTTTTTTTCATCCATTCGAATAGTACTTTTTGTTCCTAAATGAAGGTTACTTTTTGTCATATGTGTGAAAATATATATAAAAAAACTCTTATTCGTATTTATCACATTACCAGCTTTAGTTGGTTCCTGATATTAGTTAGCAACAAATCGAATCAAAATAAATCTAACCGATAATAACTTTCATGCTATATTGTACCCTCTTAAGAGTTTACTCAGGTAATATACAAAATTCCTCTAAGTCCAATTAAAATACATAAATGCATCAAATTTGGAATATCCGTTTAGGTATTGAAACGTACTAGAAAGACTGGCAGACAGTCTGTTATATAAAAATTCTGCAAAGGCATTACATGATTCATATGGTCGACGAGACACATTTAGGGTATATCCTCACAAAAAAACTTTCAAGCGTTTTGTATACCATATTTTGAGATACTCTGATTCACTGTAAATCCATTATTTAAAAAAAACAGTAAAGACACGGCAATGATGTACACGAATTCGAATAAAGAAGTAAATTAGTCAACCAAATCTTATTAACCTTATAAAAAGCAAACACCATCATTCTTTCAATAATTTATTATGAAATTTTATGTCTTTCCCCGAAACATTACATCGCAAATATCTGTTATCCATATTTATATTATAAAGTGTCTTTTATCTGAGTATAACTCTCATGTCCACTGCAAATGTCGCAAGGACATATTATTGTTATAAGCCTTTCGTTTCGAGAAGGTCAGCGGCACTTAGAAAAATAATAGTTACTTATGGACATAAATACCTTATATAAATACGGTCATGTGGGCGACAGATGATTTAAACTTATTGATGAATATAATTTAATACATACATATAAAGCGATTGTGTTTTATGGATGAATAATATTTTGTGTTAATGTGCTTGATTTCGGTTTTAGTCTTACGATATTTTATAATTTGTCAAGTTATACAGTGTTGTCGTCCAGAGTTGAGAGTAACTGTGTCTTTGTCATAAGAAGTTTTGACTGGCTGACTATTAAATCAAGTAGATAATCAAATGTGGTATTAAATGGAGTTCAACTACCTCTAATATAAAGTCATTTAAGTACATACTATCCTGTCTGGATATTAAGCTTAACTCACATAATTTAATTCACTAGTTCTAATCTAGTTTAGTTTCTAAACGAGTTTGTTTCCTGTCTGGAAATGGATGACTTACAAGTAGATTGCCCGGTCAACATTTTTTTGATCAATTTTTGGATCACACAAAGTGCTGTCCCATGTGGGCAGCAGCAGTAGGAAGCGGCGAGGTGACGGCTTAAACCACTTCGCCATCTATGCAGTCATAATATCAAGGAATTAAATATTTCATTTAATGAACAGTAGTGGTCATTCTAATAGTAAAAGCAGACTTTTAATATTAAAATGCCCACTACTGTTCAGCCAGTAAGTTGTATCAATAATTCTTGAACCTTGAAAATGGTTCAAGAACTTGATGTATGTGGTATCCAATGGTTGCAATACCATATCTCGTGTACAGTTTTTAAAACTCTATTGATTGGGAAAACGTTGATGAATATAATGAAACAACACATAATGTCAATTATTACTACTTAATCTACTTTTAATAACGAGATATACAGGCATTGTTACTATTTAATAAACGATAACGCATTGATCTGATAACAAAGTATTAATAACGAAGGTCATTGCTTGAGAAACGAATGTAATAAAATGGCGTAAGAACTCCTAATTTGTTATAAGTTCCTGGTGTAGGTGTAAGCCAACTAGTTATCTATGCGTGCCTTATATAGAAAAAAGTTTAGGCGGCGTTAAGGGTCTATGGACACCGGTCGGAATGAAGTTCCTTTCGTTTTTTTGGCAGAGATTACTATACAGTCATTATAATTTATATTACAAAATATAAAGTTAATAGAGTTAAATTAAAAAAACATATGAAAAAAATATATTTATCATGTATAAAATAAATAATGATACATTAAACACTGAGTGATCTGGGATAATTATTTCGGCGCGCGGGAGAGCTGTGTGCGGCGATGCAGCGATGTATATATGTAGTTTACACACGGCTGTAACTATAGCAGGAAGTGTCGGAAAAAGTCTTGTTATACATTTTTCGGTCTCGCTCCCATCCGCTCAGAGCGTGTAACGCGCGATAAGGAACTTCGTTCCAATATATAATAGATAAATCTGTATGAATACTGCGAAGTTCTGACAGTACGGTAGTTGTTCATTCTGCAAACCATATTGAAGCAGCATGCGACATCATCATCGCCTTTGCGACGCAATTTGCGTACGTTAAAGCTTCCGCCAGCTGATAGACAAAGGACCTCATTCAGCGAACGCTTTTACTACTTCCTAGGGCGTTTTATATGTGAGTATCAGTGTAAGAAGAAAGTAACAAACTGGCTCCAAAAGCTCTCTTATAACGACACCGAAAACCTTATACATCCAGTAACATAAGCAACACACACACACACACACACACACACACACACACACACACACACACACCCACACACACACACACACACACACAGAGAGAGAGAGAGAGAGCACTCAGTGCACGTATATGTAGATACCCCACACATTCCGTATACAACGGGTTTACTAAATAGTTATCCTAATTATCCTTATCCATACTTAATATTTAAGTTCGCAAAATATACAAAAAAAAAAAAAACTTAAAACCACATACGGTCATCTGAATTCTGAAATATCAATACCTGTACTTTGGAAATCAAATAAAAGTACTTACATGTGAAGCGTGGGAGCGTACTATCTCAAAAACCGGCAACGTGTTTGTGACTTTTTATTTGCTGTAGTTCATGGGCGGAGATAGTCACTTTCCATCAACTGACCCGTCTGTTCGTTTTAGCTCCATGCCATAAAAAAAATTGTTGACTACACGTGCTTAGCAGTTTAGGTAACAAGACAGACTGACAGACCACTAGAACTAGACGGGCTTGCCGAAAAAGTATAAACGTACTTTATACATAAGAAGTACTGTATAATGTTAATTACAAACTTAGCGTGATACGATTACTGCATAAATTAAGTTGTTTACAGATAACAACATTCCGTCCTCTCACTCATCTGACGATTTCGTCGTCAGCCGCCGCTGCGTGACGAGCCTTTTTTCGTGTTGTTGACATCGGTCGTAACTAATTTATCGATAGCTGCAAATCTTAGTGCAATAATAATCTTAATTCTATGTCAATGTTATCCTAATTGAGTTTCAACATTCATTAACAGTTTTTTGTACTTGTAAACAAAAGTCGACATTGTAAAATTATCGTATTATCAATTGAGTTGGTTTCGATCCGCAAGTGATAAAATGTTAATCATTTTGTAGAGTTCGATTTTGTACAGATAGTATTATACAAATTAAAGTAACTAAGGATCTTGTGTTGTGACTTTTTGACAGAAATATATGTATTAGGATTAAAGGAAATGCGAAGAAATAAGCAAATATATAATAGTACAGATTATTGATACGACTGATACGTTTTAAGTAAATAAGAAGAATAAAAAAGAGTACCTAGTAGTAGAAAAACACATGATTGTGCTTTAGGGGAAACCTTCCTTTAAAGCAAGCCAATCTTCACGAAACTGGTGTCAAATAATGCCAATGTTATACCAGTGTTAGGTAAAGCATATATTAATACTGAGTTTGTTAAACAAGTACTTTATTTAACAACGTATTTGTTTAACAAATACGTTGTTAAAACGATTTTTTTTTTAAATCCAGTGTATTTACAATGATTCAGTATTTTTTTAATTTAAAACAGAAACTAGGAAAGTCTTATAATGAAAGTTTGATATTAAACCGAAGGTTGCAGATTGAAGATTTAGAAGGTTGAAGATTTAATCAAAATTAAATATTTAATGCTTATTTTATATTCTGAAAGCCACGGCGTGTTTAAAATTTTACTTACATAGTAAACGTGTCAAATATAATGTTTGTAAGTAACTATAATGGGGAGAAAAGTACCGCAGTACAGAATACAAAAGAGTGAGGCAAACATAAAATTACTGCTGCACAGACTATTTTAGAAGTTGACTTTCAAGAAATAAATTCAAAATTGATACGTTATTCCACTTTGTATTTCAGTACAGATACAGATAATTTTTGTACAGTACAGTACAGAAAATATTGGATTATATACTAGGTTATTCAAAAAGAAGTTAAAACGTTTTGTAATAGAAAATGCATATAATCAGAAATGAATAAGAGGAATCATAAATTAAAATACTAGAGATATAAATACTATCGACCTGTGGTCGAAATATCAGCATAAAGGACATCATTCACGCTCCATACAAAAAGTACCCCAAAAAAAGCGCCAGCCAACGAAAAAAAATTTTTTTATCGGTTAGAGAATGACATTCTAAGATTTTTTTCTTTAGACAGCTAAGAGCTAAGACCTATTACTTATTAGTTATATGACTTAGAAATAATAAAAAAATGCATTTATACGAGTTCGTCTGAACAATTTTTACTTCATTACTATAGCAAAAATCAAATAATGATGATAAAGAATAACTTAATCTCGATTAATAATAATATAATATGACAAAAAGCCTAATTATATACAATCATGATTAGGTACCTAAGTACCTACGTAGGTATTTATGTGTAGGTATTAGTGTTATAAAATATATGTAAAGAAAAAGACTTAATTTCGTTACCTACGAGGCTTTATTCATGTGTTATAATTCCGCAGGTCTTACGATAACATTTTCTAAACCTAATGCAGGTGGATTTATGGGAGGTTGTTGGTGCCTCGCGAACGTCATGTACCACACTATGCACATACTCGTAGTGTGGGAACAGCAGCCCACCGTTCTTTTGCCAACATTGCATGAGCAATAATAACACGGTATGGCATCACGGCCACTCAATGATATGTCGATGCCAATGTAAACATAATATACTCTGGCCCGATCATGCCGAGATTGTACTCTTCCTCTTATAATTATTATGTTTTCTCCCAATTCTTTGACGTGTTCTGTTAAAAGTCTGTCGCCAAGCTCGACCGTAAAAACACCATTTGGATTGATGTGCTCGCCGTTTTGGCTTGTTTTATTTGATAAATACCCAAACTAAATAATATTAAATCCTCTTCTGAGAGCCTTGGAAAATCATCGAACTCGGGCATATCGGCGGACATCGGCTGAAATTGTGCTCGTCTTCTATTATAATTATGCTTTACAACTATATTAGCCAGCGTGTTAGGGATTGACATTCTATGGTTTATTATGGCCAAAAAGGATTGGGCATGACTATTGTCATTTATTAGTATATGGTATGCATTAATTATAGCAGCCGCTATCTTAAAAAAATCAAACATGTGAGGAAGATTTATATTGATTTATATTGACATGTCTCAAAAATCTAAAATCCCGTTTGAAACGCCCATTGACTACCTCCACAACCCACCGACAGATAGTTACAAGGCGAGTTTTATTTGCTTGCATCGCTGTCAGTTGGGTTTCATTTCGGAGCTTGATTTCAGGCATATGTGCAAAATATCCCAGTGACTCCATTGGTGATATGGCATCTCTGAAGCCGCGATCCAAAATAAATATATCACCTTGTCTAAAAATGATTTCATGTTTTTTTTTATGATTTTGATTTTATGATTTTCGGAGATCCATTTTGGGTCTAAAAGTTGGTCGTAATAGTGAAAAATGTTTAAAAGATCATTTGCCGTAAGATGACACAGTTTTTTTTTACTGGCCGGCACTTTTTGGGTACATTTTGAATGATGTCCTTTAACAATTTAATGTTTTATTTTTACATCGTCCTATTTATAGCACAGGCTATTCAATTCTTGTTTTTAATTGCCAACCTTTACTACTTATTTTGCACATAAACTTGTGTATAAAGTGCTTTAAAATTAAATTTAAAATGATAATAATAAATTATTTTTATGACTTAATGTCTTGTACAGTTTTTATTTTAAATATCAAGGATACAAATACAACAGTTTGAATCTAAACACATAAAAATAAGTGTTCCTAAACTCAAAACTTGAGAACAGCTCGACCGATTTCGCAATTTTTAAAGTGAAAACTTCTTCAGGCGCGTTGGGCATTTCTTGAGATGGGAAAAAACAATTGAACTTGCCACACTGTTACCGTTACTGTTACCGACACTTCTGTATAAGTATATAAGTTTTCACTTCTGTCAGCACTCCCGGAGTGGCAATGTTTTAAGTTAATCTTGCAATTACTGTTAAAAAAACATTATAAGAGAGAAGGACTTGACGTAATGTACTATTGGAAATGGTAAGAAAATAAGTACCGTTTATATAGGTACATACTGTACTGTCTTAAAATAATTTGTTTGAAGTTTTTCATATTTTCATTAAGGTACGAAGAACATTCTTATGGACGTGGACCGGACGCATGAGGTAAAAGAGTGACGCAAAAAGCCAAAAAGCGAGTACGGTATTCCACTAATAGATTCTTGAATGAAAAAAAAAACTAAAATAAAAGTCATTAAATCTTTTTTTTTATGAAAAAAGGGTATAAAAATATAAAAACAGCGAATTTAAATAGAAATTATACATAAAGTAAGCAAAAAATTACTCATTTTTATTATATTCCTATATCCTATAACAGCTCATAACAGCAACTCATCATCATCATCATCAACAGCCTTTAACAGTCCACTGCTGGACATAGGCCTCTCCTTAGAATGGAGGTTTTGGCCTACTATACCACGTTGGCCGTGGCATTCCGTATTCTTAATCCGTACCATACGGATTATCATGATCGCATTTTTATTAAGTCCTTCGATATTGATAAGTTTAATACGGGCTATGTGTGATTTGTTACGCCGTTGACATTTTGTTCACATCCCGGGGGGCGAACTTTCAAGAGGCTGCGAGCCTGGCCACCAGGGGAGTCTCTCCTGTGGCGTGCGCATTGAGGCGCTAGGCCTTAGATAAGACGGAGGCCCTCTTATTTCAATGGCCCCGTCGTGGTCCTCCCCTTGGCGCCTCCATCGTTGTCAACTAGGTCCTGGTACCCGTTCAGGCCCAAATGCAGTATCTGATAGCGGCAGTCGACCCCGCCCAAAGAGCGAGTGGTGTGAGGCCGCTCGCTGAGCCATGATGGCTCGTTGGTCGTCCCGACTGGAGGCGGTCCAGTCGGTGATCGTCGATTGGCAGCAGCACAGGATCCATTCTTTCCGGGCCTTTCCGGGCACGGCTGCTTCGGAAAATACCTGCACTCGATTGCTAGGAGGGATCGAATCCCGCCTATCACCACTGCGATTGCAGTGAGGACTCAGCTCAACACACACTTGCAATTTGCCAGGCTTGGGCGTCGCAGCGTCAGGGGCCTCGTTGCAGTCATCGAAGGGGATCTATCGATCGAAGGGGTTAGCTCGACCATCAACAGAACAATTTTTATTTGCTTTTTTGTTTGAAACACGACTAATTGTCGATAATTATCTATTCAGCTGTTTAAATATCTCTTCTTTTTCTTAATCGTTGAAAGGATTTTAAGCCAGGAGTATTTTAAATTATAAATTTACCGTGACCGTATTTTACCGTGACTTTGTATTAAAACAACTAATAATGTGTATTTTATTTTGTTAACAGGTAAATACGCCGAATTGTCGTTTGTGGTATGTGTAACAGTTTTATGTATGTTCCTTATACAGTAGTTCTCCTAAGAAACTTCCATAAACGGTCGTTTGTTTTTTGAGAGATCTATAAAGATAGAACTAGTCTTGTAATTGCACAATATTAGTAATTAATTATTAACCTTGTACGATTTATGAAGTTCAAGGTTTACTTAATGAAGGATAGATTTCAAAAAAGGAATTGCGAAAACGGTTTTGTGTTAACGTTTTTGTCAAGTCTTGTAAATAATGTTACAGATTACAAGTAACATATATATATAAATGTACGAGTATGTGTATTTTTGGCTATTTTTTAATTTTTCTTCAATCAACTGTTGTATACCTTTACTATTTTATACAGAGTGTGATTCTTATTAAATCAAAACAATTCCTAACAGCAAATTGCATTAGGTAAAACAAAGTCTTAAAACCTACAAAGTACGCATAGATTCGGTGAGCGTTCGCGTGACGCAAAATATTAAACCAAGATCATTTTAACGATAGTTTAAACAATACAAAAATTAGATCATTATCTAACTAATTGTTGTATTAAACTCCGTAATTCTCTATAAATAACAATTGTAGATTGACTTTCTAATTAATTTACCTTGCGTAATATGGTGTCGTTGTAACTGACCGGTTGACGTATATAGACATAGGAAAAACCAAGGGATATTTTAATAATTTTCTAAGCTTTGTATAGCTTTGGCATTTAAATTGTACATTAGTAGAAGCATGAAAATATAAATAGATTTAAAAACGTCTTTTCACTTCAAAATCTTGCTAATTTATTGTTTGAAACAAAAATTTACAAGCAAATATGTAACTTTGAATAAATATTTATTTGTATGTTTATTGTTTGTGTCCATCTGTTTAATATTTTGTTGTTGTTACGGACTGTATTTCTTTGTTTGTTTTGTGCAGTGTTCTTTATTACTTTTCAAAGAATATCCATTTCCTTTCATCCTTTGTATGCACATTTTGTGTGAAAACAAATTTGGTTACATTTTCACTAAAACCGGTATTTTTAAAGGTTTTACGAAACATTTTAACACATCAAAATATTGTCTCCTCTATTCACGAATACTTAAAGTTTTAAATTCTGTGAAAAGAAAATTATTTTATTTATTTATTTATTGACCCTTCCTGCAAACATATTGTATAAAGCAGACTTTATGCCTCAGGCATTTTCTTCCAGTCAAATCTTTGGTTGTTGCAAAGCTGTGTGTGGCAGGTGTATATTTGGGACAAGTAAAGATGATTAAGAAATGTTACAATGGCAGAAAAGAAAAAATTCTACAGAAATATAAGTACTAGGTATACATACATATAGTTTATACATATAAATATCATAATATAATCTATTTAATACGAAGAAAATAAATATACTCTTAAGGTGTTATCGTGATGACTCCGTCAACAAGTCTCTATAGACCTGCCGTACTTTAAGCTTAAAAGTGTATCGGTTAGTGGACATCCTGATTACTAGTGGGAGTGTGTTCCAAAGGGTTACAGCTCGAACAGGGAAGGAAGAATGGACCATACTGAAAATATGTAAAGAACAAAGAAGGAGAAGATTTTTGAAAGAGCTAAGAGTTCTGTCATGATTCACATCACATCAACAGCCTTTATCAATAGTCCACTGTTGGACAAAGGAGGTTTTGTTTACTACACCACGCTGGTCAGACGGGTTGGCATAGTGTTTGTGTCAAGTTTTCTTCTTTGTGCAGTGTTGTTGTCTTTCTCTTTTTCTGCGTAATTTTTCCTTAGTCGGCTCATACGACACCCACGGGATGAATAGGGGTGGTGACACTCTGTATTCTTAATCCATCACCGTCCGTCATGATTAGAGCAGAGATTTTGGAAGTGGGATTTTAAGTAGGTAGGAGAGTTAGGTGAGTGGAGAAGAGAGTGTAATACAGTCAGAGCCCTCGACCTGCGGCGATGTCTTATAGGTAACCATGACAGTTGCGTTCCTTAAGCGGATATGTGATCATACTTTCGCAGGTTGAAAATGAATCGAAGGCAATTGTTGAGGAGTCGGTCTAATTTATTGAGCAGATTTGCATTCTAGTCAAGATAACACACATCACCGTAGTTGATAGGTGGAAAAATTAAATTACCCTTCAAATGTTTACAATGTAGTATTATTAATTACTTTAAGAGAATTAGACTCAGTGGAAATAAAATAAAAACGGAAACAAAAAAAAAAACCATAAAATAAAAAAATAATAATAAATAATAATAAAAACCCATTCAATGGAGCACCTTATGGAAACTGAGAAGAAGAAGTATAATTTACGGTCGCTTCCCGGGGAGCGCCGGGGCGCATCTGGAGCCGATGCTGGGTGCCACAGCATGCGAACCATCGGTGGTGGGACGTTGAGCAGGCGGACTCTCACCAAACAATCTACTACAGCCGGTCGAGGTGAGCTGAGCAGGCGGGCTCATCGCGTAGAAGCTACAGCCGGTCGTAATGAGTTGAACTGGCGGACTCATGACGTTGAGGTCACAGCCGATTCTTCAGGCGATGATACAAAAACATTATCTTCTTCCATCCCTCAAACTTGCCTTCCATACATGACAAGAAGAACAGCAAGATTATCAAGCACTAGCACCAATAACGCGTATGCTATGCAACGCCGATCAACTGAGCGATTACCTTCACCCTCACTTAGTACCACACAGTCAGAACATTCACTCTTCTCTAATATACCATCACCGTCTTCAACCCATAGCTTATTTCGATCACCCACCTCATCACTATCATCTACTTGTACATATTCATCCCGAACTACAAGGTCAACGGCTGCTGTGCAGGAGGCATTAGCCACTAACCCTGTACCCACTGCTGGCCCTTCTCGTACGCGAAAGAAATGGACTGAAGATATGAACCGTTTTATATGGCGTACATACCTTTTAATAACAAACTGCGAGACTTCACAAATGAACAACTATCTAGAAGCTTTGCATCGAGAATTTGACAATAGATATCCCGACATGCATGCCACTCGACAACGATTAGGAGACCAAAAAAGAGCCATAATTAGAAGAAAATTACTGTCACAACCTGTGTTAGACGAGATAGTTTTTGAAGTAAAAGAGCAAACAGGAGATAAAACCCTTAACCATTCACAGATACATAGTCACGACGATCACACAACACGCAATAGAGCAAATGTTTTCAACAACAGTAGAATGAAATGGACGGAAGAAATGAACGATGATGTTATAAGATGCTACCTTGAAGCAACAGAACTGGAGACAAATAAGACTGCCTACCGTAAAAAACTTTATGATTTGTTTTTAGAAAAACATCCGAATTTATCTAATTTAACTGAACAGAGAATAGCAGATCAAAGAAGACTAATATTCATTAATAAAACATACACTAACAGAATAAATAAATTAAAGCATGAAGTACAGTTAAAGCTAACAGATCAAAATAACCAAATTTTACCTAACCTAAACGATTCTATTACTGAACAAACACACAACACACACGAAAGCCTAATAGACTGTACACTAACACTGACTGAAACAACCACAACAACTAATGCACAGAATGAAAACATCACGATTCATAACACTAATAGTAATAGTAGTTTAGATAGTAATAGGATAGAAATAGAATTTAATAAAGCTCTTACACGTTTCAATATAATTGATCCAGAAGCAAGACCATATATTCCAAAACAAAAGACGTCACGAAAATTTGCTAAAATTACTCAATTTCTAAATATCAATATTTTACCGAAACACTTAAACCACGAATTAGACTTTAGTTCATTACACACCTTAATATATTCAGCAGCTTATACAGCTGCTATTTGTAACGGCACTAAATTCAGCACTGAAGATAGTATAATCACTTATAAACGGAATAGGACGCCTGCGTGGCAAAGAAGAATTGAAAGCAGAATAGAAAAATATAGATTAGAAATAGGAAGATTAACACAATACATGTCAGGAAATAGAAGTCAGAGAATACTAAAAACTGTAGAGGAAATAAAGAATAAATATAAAACTCATTCACAACACGAAGAACCTAACACAGAACCACAACATTTTCTTGACACACTAAAACAGAAATTAAACGCGACCGCAAATAGACTTAAAAGATATTTAAATTGTACTAAACGGAAACAGCAAAATGGAAACTTCATAAATAATGAAAAACAGTTTTATAGAACCCTAGGACATAATAATCAAATAACATCAAAAACTACAGAAATCCCCTCACCACAAAACCTTCATCAATTCTGGGCTGGCATTTGGGAAAACCCAGTGCAACACAACACTCATGCCGACTGGTTACAAAAAATAGCAGACACATCAAACATTAACCAAATGGAGTTTGAAAACATCCCAGTTGACACATTCATTCAGATCATCAATCGCACACATAACTGGAAGGCACCAGGCACCGACAATATACACAATTACTGGTATAAAAAATTAACCTGCACACACCCATTCGTCCACAGTCACATTTGCAAATTCATTCAATCACCGCACACTTTGCCAACATTCATAACACAAGGAATCACATACATGCTACCAAAAGGTTCAGACTCCAAAAATCCTGCAAATTACAGACCTATCACATGCTTGCAAACAATATATAAAATTATTACAAGTTGCATTAGCGAAATTATTTACAGACACTTAAATCAATACAACGTGCTGGCAGAACAACAAAAGGGGTGTAAAAAAAATAGCCAAGGTTGTAAAGAACAATTAATCATAGACTCAATAGTAATGAGACAAGCCCAAACTAAAAATAGGAACATCCATATGATGTACGTCGATTACAAGAAAGCATTTGATTCTGTCCCCCATAGTTGGTTATTATATGTATTGGACCATTATAAAATTCACCCTAGTCTCATAATATTCTTAAGCACAGCCATGCTTCATTGGAAAACTAAATTAAAATTAATAAATAACGAGTTAACCACTGACTTGATAAAAATTAAAAGAGGCATATTTCAAGGAGATGCGCTTAGCCCGCTTTGGTTTTGTATGGCACTCAACCCCTTATCTGAACTGCTAGATAGTACAAATATAGGATTTAAATTAAGATGCAATAACTCATTCCACATACTCTCACACTTACTTTACATGGACGATATTAAAATTTATGCAACTAATAACACTGAACTTAATAAACTAACTGACATCACACAATCATTCTCGACAGATATTCATATGCAATTCGGGGTAGACAAATGTAAAACTCACTCAATCAACCGCGGTAAGACAGAATACAATTTTTATACACTTGATACAGGTGAACAAATAGAACCAATGGATGAACATACGACGTATAAATATTTAGGATTCCGCCAGTCTAGACAGATTCAGCAAAAACAGACAAAATTAGAGTTAACACAGAAATTCAAAGCCAGAATAAGTCAAATTTTGAGAACCCAATTAAACTCACGCAATACCATCAAAGCCATCAACACGTATGCAATACCAGTTCTTATTTATTCGTTTGGGATTTTAGCCTGGTCCCAGAGCGATCTCATTAAATTACAGCGCACAATCAACACACACATGACAACCAATAGGAAACATCACCCCAGATCGTGCACACAACGTCTTACATTACCACGGCAAGATGGAGGAAGAGGTCTCATCGACATACAGAATCTACACAACAATCTTATAGATAAGTTACGCAAATATTTCTACGCCCAAGCCGGACAATCCCATCTTCATAAATTCTTAACCGATATAGACAAAAAATTAACTCCGCTCAACTTAAACGACACAAACATTCAACCAAAATTATTGAGCAAACAGCAGAAAATAGACTTATGGGCCCAAAAGTCTCTACACGGCAGACATCTCGCCGATCTCAGCCAAACACACGTCGATAGAAAAGCGTCGAACGAGTGGCTGCGGCGCGGAGAACTCTTCCCAGAAACCGAGGCTTTTGTGATCGCTATTCAGGATCAGGTTATCGATACTCTTAACTATAAAAAACACATAATCCGCACCCCTAACCTTCCTACCGACTTATGTAGACGATGCCATAGCAGTTCCGAAACCATCCAACACATTACTGGTTCTTGTAAATCTATTGTACAAACTGATTATAAACACAGACATGACCAAGTTGCAGCAATAATCCATCAAAATCTAGCTCACAAATACTCATTTATTTCAAATAAAACTGCTTATTATAAATATAAACCCAGTACAGTTCTAGAAAATAATGCATTTAAAATATATTGGGATAGGACAATAATTACCGACAAAACCATACATTATAATAGACCGGATATAACAATACTAGACAAAACTAACAAAATAGTTTTTATTATAGACATAGCAGTATGTAACACACACAATCTCCTCACGACGCACACAGAAAAGATGACTAAATACATAGACTTAGCAACGGAAATAAAAAGGCAATGGCAGGTAGATAGAGTTAAAATAGTACCCATTGTCATATCTACAACTGGCGTAGTACCGAAGACTCTTCAAGATAGCCTCAACACATTGGAAATGCCGAAATCCTCTCTCATACTCTTACAAAAAGCAGTCCTTCTTAACACATGCCGTCTCACACGCAAATTTCTCGCTTCATCCTTATCATCTTAACTTCATATCATCATCCCTTTTTGGCACACTTGGCTAAGGCCCGTGTGTTAGATTTTGTTACCCCTTTAAAATAAAAGGGAGACCAGACAAGGTATAAAATGACATAATAATAATAAAAAAATAAATAAATAATAATAATATAATAAAATAAAAATAAATACCATGGAAATTAAAAACGAGAAGTAATAAAATTAGTATCTTATTACTTCTCGTTTTTATTTACCATGGTTATAACCCATATAAAAAAGTAAAAGCGTTACCTTCAAATTGGTAATTTAATGGCATGTAACCCATTTCAAGTCCATTTACAAATGACAATAGTAGTTATTATACGTAGTATCCGGTTAGCCAAGACAAGGTCACAAGTTCAAATCTGATTGTTAAATTAAACAATTTAAAATACACTTGCTACTAATTGTCTTAAAACTTTAGTTTAATAAATTCATTAAGAAGTATGTTAAATGGAATTTTTATTGTTTTACTAGCTTTTGCTATCGCCTCTGCCCACGTGTATGTTGATTATCGAAAAAGTAGTCATCAAGAATCAAACTATCTTCATACCAAATTTCATCTAAATCGGTTCGGCGGTTACTGATTCCCTAAACAAATGTCCACTCTCCTTTTCAACCCCTTTAAGGTCGATTTTTTTGATAAAAACTATCCTATGTCCGTTCCCGTAACTCAAACTATCTCTACACCAAATTTCATCGGAATCGAGTTAGCGGTTTAAGCGTGAATGAAATGAAATGTGATTTAGTAACTCATACATTTAGTCAAAGGATGACAAGGTAATCTGCAAGGCTAGTGCAACGTGGTCGAAACGTCAGACAATTCATGTCTGTGTATCATGGAACGAAACAGTATAAGATTGTAAGGAATAACAATATATCTACTTTATTTTATTCGCATCATAACGCTCGTTATTAAAATGTGTAGCAAAAACATTGTAAAAATACTCTTGTACATAAAATCGCTACTTTTGGAAAGACAGTAAATAAAGTAGTAGCATACAACAATGATCTTGGCCATGTTTAAAGGAGTTATACAAAAATTAAAAAAGTTTCGAAATATTTGCTTTCAAATAAAGCCACAAACAGATACTAAATTTAGAATGAGAACCAGACTTAACAATATATTATTAACATTATGAAGCGCAAAACACATTGCAACACGTAATTTAGTACGAAGTGAGATATTCATACCGAGATGCTTTGATAATGGAGTTGAAAGTAAAAACGAATAATAAGTCTTTAGCCATTCAAATCACGAGCAAGTGTCCAAATGTTTGGGCACTGGTCCATCTGTTACAAGATAAGCAAGTTGGGGTCAACTGTTCAGGGCTTGTTATAATTCACTGCACAGTGGACTATATTTTATTTGAAACATTTCATTTTATCTGTCGTTTTAGTTTTGTTCTTATCTTTATATTCGGTATATATTTTTGATCTTTTTGAAATTACTTATGTATACATTCTACTGCTAGGATACAGAAGCTCGAGCATTCCTTCTTCCTATCTTTCAAATTGGCTCAATGGTTTCGCTCGAATATAAGCCTATAAATATACATACATACTTATACCATATACATCAATTCTTACTCTTGTTTGAGAAATGTAATAATCTGCTTTATAAAATACACCAATATGAATATCGAAAAAAAAATGTCTATACCTTATTTTTTGGATTGCTTTAAACAAAAGTCAAGAATTGTGCTATCAGAGAGTGCTATTGGTGTCATAATCATTTACCTCAACAGGTTAAATAGTGCTATTTATATACATAGAGTGTTTAAACCAAGTTTCACATAATTGCATGTTCTACTTGTATATAATGTAACGTTGTTGGTTTCATAATCATATCGACAGTAAACTACTGTAAGAAGTTGTCCTAGTTCGACCTAGTTTTAGTTTTCGCGTAAATGATTCGATATTAGCCATGATTGGCGTCAATATTCACTTGAATATGTGATTAATCTGTTTATAATTTATGGATCTGAACATTTTATGCAATTAGCTGTCAAAGGTAAAGGCCATTGCCCGTAGGTATCGCACAAAAGTAATAACTACATGTAGCACCCTCGGTGCAACAAAGTCACAACAGGTCATTTTGTAATTTTACAGGAACGGACTTTTAAGTTTTTTTTCGATCAATTTTCCTTTTTTCTAGATTACTACCTACAGCAGCCGGGATATCTCATTAAAATTATATTATTTGTTCTTTTAACTACAGTATCATGTAAAAAGATTTCTTTGATTTTATTAGAAAATTGAAAAAAAAAGGAAACAAAAAAAAAAGTCGTAACTTGTGACTATGTCGCACCAGGTACAAATATAATTTAATTATTTGAGCGTTATAATGGCACTTTGTTATTTCAATATACGTGAATAAAAATTGTCATTAATACCTTTAAGCCGGTGTAGCTCCAAGTCACGACTGACTCATGCGGGCGCTGGGTCACTATTTACCAATCATACTCTGTTCTCCCAATATTCGTCGAAAAAGTAGCAAGAACGACAAAGGCACTAATGCCATCTATCGATATATTCAAATATATCGATAGATGGCATTAGTGCCGGAGGGGAGCCCCGTGCGCTTCGGCTGTTTGATTAATTAGATTGCGGTTTTCTACCGTATTATAATTGTATTAATTGTGTAATAATTATTGAATTATTTTAGGTAAAATGTTCTGTTTACTCATTGTGTTATCTTTTTTAACCAAAAAAATTGAATATTATAAAAAAAGGAAAATGAATGTAGAAAATGCCAATGATTTTCGACCCAGAGTCATGGTCTGAATACACTATTTCAGTATTCGTTACGACGTCTCTTACACCCTGTATATAGACATAAGAATTGATTCTATGTATATATAGTATATATAGATATATATTCCTGAGGCTGGATGTTGTGCTTGTGCTTCATGGCTGTTATTTAAATAGGGGAATTTCAGTCTTCGGCTATCATCATCGCTTACACCTTTTTTCTACCATTGCCTTATCTTTAACTTTAAATTTCAATATACCCTCAATAATCTTGTTGATGAAGTTATCAGAATTTATAATATGAATAATAACATAATATAATTAAAATATCCATACATACCTTCATAATATTACATAATTTAAACGTACATACACACATAATATGTATTGATGTATGTGTGTATGTGTATATTTATAGTATCATATAGTACGTTTAAATTATGTAAATGTTAACCTAGTGTATCTATGTAGTATAACATTAAAATAATTTATCTCATCTGCTCGCACTATACACCTGCCACATACAGATCTGCATTACCCAAACTTTCATCATCATCATCATCAACAGCCTTTAATAGTCCACTGCTGGACATAAGCCTCTCCTCCTCTCCTCTGCATTACCAAAAGTTTACCATTGCCATATTATGTAGGTAGAACAAAAGCGTATGATTAAAATATGGCAATATTAAAACAGCTCTTGAAGATGCAGCCATCAGTGTGTGCTTGTAACTAATAAAGAATCTCTTAGCAGGCTTCAAATCATTTAGTACTCAAATAGTATGTAAGTAAATACAGTTGTTTAGCATATTGTTGGCGTTTAAGAAGGCGTGAAAATTATCACTCAGACGAAATTCCTAAACGTTGAACACTCTGATTGTTCACTAGTGCAGCCGAGACAAATAAGGAAACTGAATATTTTTTTTACAAATAATCCTCTCTATTTCTTTAATTAAAAGGTTGTGAGTGGTAATTTTAGGTTTACCAATCTCAACCTATTGGACTGGTCGAAACGAATCATAACCAATACTTGAGACCCAAAACTTATTGGCTTCACTAGAAGCCACTGAAATGTTATACTATCCTACTCTTCCGACTCCATCATCACACCAACCATCCAATGACCCAATACAAACTATGTGTTTATGTAGTAAATGTAGAGTACATATATAGTTTTATATACGACAATTAGAAGTACCTTAAATTAACATGCAAGATTTATTTACATAACCAGTCATAGCTTATACTAACTATTTAGTTAGTAACAAGTAAGGTTAACAAAACACTGTTAAATATGACTCAAAATAATAGAATACTCAAAATAAAATTGAATTACACTTTTGAATTACGCTGACACCGAAATACAGCAATTTTCCTTTCAACTTGCACAACGACATGTCTCTAATATCACCAATTACTATCATGATCTTATGTGGTAGTTACGGGTAACTTTCATGGTGAAATTAACTGCAAAGGTCGTGTACTGTCTTGTCAGACGACTACTCAGGATAATAACTACCGATTTAGACATTTCTATCAATTATTTGTATGTTAAATATACGAGATTGTTATTCAATCGGTATTAATTTTATAATTAGTACGTTATTTTTAAATAATTTGGCAGTAAATTTGAAAGGTAATAATTAGTTATTAGAACAAAGTTTATACTTGTAGATCATCAGATATGTATCTTGGTATACATATATCGGTAGTTTAATATCGCGATTCTTAATTACTTAATTCAATCACATCGATCATTGCAATTCGATCGAAATTTTAGGTAACCCTCAAAAGGAACTTTCTCTTCTAATATCGCCATTAAATCCGTATTTACGTATCCCATATTCTAATGAATTTATTTTGAATGCTTTTTGCCATCCTTTTCCTTCTCTTTGCAGTGCTGTTGTCCCGCAGAGTCTGCGCCCTTAGTCGGCTCTTTCGACACCCACGGGATGAATACGGGTGGTGACAATCCGTATTCTTAATCCGTCACCACACGGAAAAAGATTAGATAACTCAAATCATGTGTATGCAGATAACGACTGCCTACTAAAAATATATAACAATCTCTATCTAAATAACTAAACCAGTGATAGAAAGAAATCTGGAGTCTGCGCCCTTAGTCGGCCCTTACGACACCCACGGGATGAATAGGGGTGGTGACAATTCGTATTCTTTATCCGTCACCACACATATATAATATAATATGTCATATTTATATAAATATTTATGAATATGTCATATTTAATTGAGAGTACATTAGAATTTTCATATGTTTATTTTATTAATATGACCTCTCTGACGAAAACTATTAAATCGTAAAAGCATAATTAATATATACTCGTATAAGACAATTTATTACAAGTACCATCGGAGGCTTTGGATAAATCTCTATAAGTATTAAGTGCATATTTACATAATATTTACGTAAAATTTATTCGTAATTCAAAAGGTGTGGAGTTTAAATGACTTGTGAAGTGATAAAAGAAGTTTTTAAGGGTTACAGCAAGCATTAGTGGTAAGGTCAATTATTGCTTTGAGCGTGAATTGAATAGGTGTAATTAAGTTGGATGGTAATGATGTTTCAATAATAACACAGAAGCGTAAAATTCTGTAATTAACCTTTAAAAGTGAGGTCAAATGGCATTCCTTAAATATAGACTAAAATTTTACTTCTAGTTAGTTATCGAGGTTAAATTATGTGGGATAAAGATTAGATAATGTAATAAATTTTATATATTTTGGTTGGCGATCAAACATACCGCTTTGATCATGTAGTAATTTGTCGTGTATTCCAAAGATTCTCATAATAAACAGATACTTTCTAATGTTAAAATTGAGTTTGCATTTGTAAAATTAAAATCAAATTCATATTTTCTATGTTCGTTTATAAGGCGACACTGCATTACCTCAAAGTCCTCAAACGATGAACTCTAAGACAGCGTTGTGGTCCTTATCATTCGCGATGTCCATCATTTTGACAAGACAGTATATGCAACAGGTAATGTAATCTAATGACAAAAGGTTCTACCATAACAATTCTAAAAACGCTTCCATTTAAATAAGATCATATTTTCTACAAATATTTCTATAAAATTATTTGTGCCTCCTTTTCCTTCTGTGACTAGTACCTTTCATTCTTGATATAAAGTAAAAGCGACAAGTGACCCGTACGCAGATATAACAACAAAACATAGAAGTGCTATGACTAAATTTTTATATAACTGATTTGTTTTTCTTTCTCATTATGTCTCTTTCATTTTAATAACATTCATTAGACCTAGGCTACTTAGCTAATTATTCTTGCTACAACGTCAAGTTGAAGTAAGTCAAGTGATGTAAATTATTATGATTCCAACAAAGTGTGCGATCTCGATTCGTGACGTCAGCCGGTCAGCGTGACGCAGCTGCTAACAGAATACAGTGAAAGTAAATTCAAACTGCATTTAGAACACTTTTAATTAAATATGCACATGTTTACGGTATAAAACCATCTGTATTACGATGTGATAAGGTATATTATAGATAAGTTTGGGTTGTTAACTGTCATTGTGTGATGACGGAATTGTAACTTAATTATTATTCAAATAAGGAGAACTTTCTTTCATTTACTCATGAGTGAACAGAGGGCTTAGTGTAAGTTTATTTCACTTCTACTCGCTCTCGACACCGAGCGCGTTCGGCGTTGTGATTGGTGAAAATTTCAGCGCGGGCCAATCACAGCGCCAGACGCGGTCATCGTGACGATCTAATAGAAGTGAAATGAACTTACAATAGGCCCTCAGGTAGTCTTGCGTTTAATTGTAAGTGTAAGGAACATTATTCAAATGATAGTAGTTTATATTTCTGTTACAAAAGTCTTTTTCTTTTGTTTTATGACGCGTTATCTATATATCTATAAAAATTAAACTGCAGACTGATTCAGTGACTGATTGATCAACGCATAAATGAAACCGCTGGGTCTAGAGGCATAAAATTTTGCACAAATAACGTAAGTGAGCACTAAGAAAGGATTTTTAAAATTCCAACCTCATTTTACACCCTTAGGGGTCTAAGGGTGTAAAATGGGGTTGGAAATTTAAATGAAACTATGTTGTTTTTGGTAGTATATCATTAGTATAGTAGTAGTATCATTTTTATACATATAACTATAATCTTGATTCATTGTATCCTCTACGATATCTGATGTCGAACACCACGCGGACGAAGTCACAGGCAAAAGCTAGTTATAAATAATCATAATAATAACTTGACACAATATCACACACAGCAGTCTTATATATAAAAACCTATACATACATTCATAGTTACATACAAGCACTCACAACTTAATTCCTGAAGCGGTAAACAGTCTCCACATTGTGCTGACTATAACTTAAGTCCTACTGACGTAACAGGAGACAAGCCTGATGCCGTCAACCTGGTACATATATTTTTAAATAAACAGTCTTATATATTTCTATATACATACGTATTATAGATTAATTACACCCAAACACAGAACAAATGATGGTAATCAACGCACAGTATTTGTCCTGGATGAGAATCGAACGCTCTACTTTCGGCTAGGCAGTTAGGATCGCAAACAACCAAATCAACAGGCTTGTAGATTTTAAATGTTGCCTCAAGGTCCGTAGGTAGCAAATAAGCGATTTTTTTAGTTATGAGCGGGTTTATCTCCTGAGAGTGCCGGTTATCGCCGGAATCCTGTCATAAAAACAAAAAAATAATACGGATTAAGGCTATGTTCGTTGTGAATTGTGACTGCACGGATGGCGTAGTGGTTTTAGCGGTCACTTCGCCGCTTCCTACTGCGCTGAGTGTTGTGGGTTCGATCCCCACATGGGACATAACTTTCGTGATCCACAAATCGTTGTTCTGAGTCTGGGTGTTCTATGTGTCCGTTTCCAAGTATGTTTGTAAAGTCCCCCGCGACACAGGATATATTCCTAGTGCGGGAATATATGTCTATATATTCCTATGCGGGATAAGTCTTAAAAACAAAACTTAAGAAAAATAAACAACTTCACGATATTTAATTCTTTGTGTAACTGGCCTCTTTCTGCAAATTGTTATGACAAACATGTATATAAACGCTAAACTTGATCTCATCAACATATTTATTCCATACAGTCGATTGCATGTTAAGGCAAAATGCCAGGGAAAAGTGTCAACAAGACACTTAATTCTATTCAACATTCTGCATTTAAAGTCAAATTCAAAACATGAATCAAGTGGTTTGTATCAGCGTGCAGTTACGTGCTAACAACGTCATGTAACGGCGCCTTCACTGTCACTATTAATTTCTTTATAACCGCAGGCTACATACAATAGCTCTGTAATTTGGTTGTTTGAAGTTGTTACCGCTGAGGAAAGATATATATAATAATAACTCTACTACAATAAGCTAAGTAATAACTATTAACCGTTTCGTAATCTATTCGAGCATCTTATTACAAAATATACAGGTATTAGTTAATATGCACTATTTCTAGTTTGAGCATTTTAGGTCAGTATATTGGGGATTACTCAGTTCTGTTTGATTCTTGGTACTGTTCTCTTACTTCGCATTGTTATATTACGATAATAAATAATAATCTTGGATACTGTTTGCCAATATAAAAAAATGGAAAACGTCTGTTCCGGATCAGGGACTATTCCGGACATATTATGTGTTACACTTTTCTGGGATATGCTAGCGTAATTTCTTGGGTAGGCATATATAATACACACACATATTATACATTAAAACTAAGTAGCTGAACAAGAAGATTAGTTCTTCTTGTTCTATCTAGCATAAGTTTGCAATAAAAATTAATTTTGTGATAAGTAAACACTTTTCTAAAAAGACGAAAGCATAGCCAAACACACAATCTTATCGTTGTAACAGATTTTTTTCCTTTAAATAACTTCTTTGAAATGAAAGCAATACTGGTAATATTAGCAAGCTTTGTAACGGCTCCAAACACAATTTATAAACTTAACAGCCAGACCGCGAGCTTGTTTGTCTATGACACAAGAAAGAAAAAATAACTCAACTATTTCAACTAAAGTGTAATTTAAGTTCCGTGCTCCGAATGCTATAAGATTAAGGCCACGATATCTGGACTGTTATTGTTGTATGAAAGTGTGACATTTACACTTGACGCTTGCTGTGCATGACAATCACTTAGCACACCCTCTGATCCTTGAAATGAGTTGACAATTGACAAACATCTACATGTTAAATTAAACTATAGAGTTTGTATGTGTGTATGTATAGATATAGTTAGCTTTTTTCTACGTAAATTATAATATTAAATTTATTACGTATTTACGATTTTAAAGTAGCCGGATATTTTTTTTAGAATCTCGTGCTACCGATTAGAAAAAACCCGGTATCTTTTCGCGCGTTTCTGTGTCCGTTATAGACAATTATTATTTGTTTCGATTTACTGAAACGATTAAGTTTAAATTATGTATACATAAATTCAAGTGACCTAAACACACAAGTGAAATGAACACAATTGTCAATTTAACAAAATAAATGAAAACTGATTATCCCCCTATCTCTGATGGTAATGAGCTTGACATGTTATATTACTAATTTAATAGCCATCAACTTGTTTTCAAAGTTGTGGAAGGAATTGGCTAGTAACCAAACGGAGTGGCGGAAAGCTGTCCATCATACGCCTTGACGCCAAACGATAGCTTTTTAAAACTCCTCCGAAACCCTCCTAATACATTTACAATACGCAGGGTGAGCTTCAATGTGCCTCATGTGACCGTGTATTAAAAACCAAATTCGGTTTTGTGAGTCACGTACTAATACGAGCGTAAACAGAGTTGTTGAAAAATGACAGATACGTCTGGGAGAACATTGTCATCACATCTCTAATATTTAGAGTAAATATTTACATTTGAAATCCATCGAACGGAACCGTGTTCATCCGAGTTATACTCGCATAAAGCCTTTTCATTGATGCTAACAATATTCTGAAATATTTATGCAGTAACAATTTTATTAAGTGATTAAACCTAGCTTTTTGTTCTTTGTTTGAAGTGTGAAATCGTACAAATAGTAATATTTTACGCTCTTTTCTTGTAATTTTGACAATGACACTTAAAACGTGAGAATGTCTCTGTTATAAGACAGTAGTTAGAATACCTTGTGTACGTGTTATTTACGTATTCATTCACGGTAACGTTTAGTGAGACTTTTCTTTAATAACATTTAATTTGTAGTTAAAATTAACATCCAAGGATTCGTTGACGTAAAGTGACGCGTATTTTCGAATAATCTCATTTTATAAATGTTGGTATCAGCTCTCACATAACGTTGCCAATATCCAAAGAAAAATTGAAACACCAACATATAATTAACGAGGTAATAGTCACAACAACACGAGAATATTCTTGTACATTCCGGCACATCTGTGGACAAAGGATCCACCGATGAAAGAACCAGGTCATCGTTTGTTTTGAACTGACATGCTCGTTAAATGCTAATACATAGTCTTGCTTGTAAGTCATTTGGAGGATTATCTTTTATTGTCGCTTAGTGTTAAGAACCAGTCATAAAATAACGACAGATCATTAACATCCAGATCCATGGCTCGGCACATTTGGGCCAGGCTCGTCCGGTGTGATACCACGGCTTCACAGTAGTCAGGTATTAAACACTTCTTTCGGTGGTTTTCACCGAGTGAGTGAGCTTATCAGAGCAAAAACCCTCTCCCTCTACTGATTCGGGGGGGAGGGATTGATGATTCTTGAATTGCAGGTGCGCATGAGTGGCGGTTGTCACTTACTATCATGTAAACCGTCTGTACGTTTAATCTTTATTCCATAAGAAACTATGTACAAGTTTAGTCGTGCTATTGTCGGTTAAAAAGAGTACCAAATAATTAACCTTTTTTTAAAAGTATCACTTACTTCCATGTCCCTAAATCGAATAATCGTAATAAACTGTTTCGTTATTTAAATCATTTCTTAATTTTACTCTATTTAGGGTGGCATTTATTCTTAAGTTTAAAATTGACTGAACGGGTAGTACATAAACAAACGGGTAACAAATGTAAAAAAAAAAATCGGTTGTCTGTAAAGTCGGTTTACTGACGATAGTTGAACGTGACAACGTCATAAGAAAATACTGATAGAATGGTTGCATTTTACGAAAACATGTAAATGTATTATTGTATAGCAGCTGTCCACTCGGACGCATCGCTCACTCAAGTAGGAGAGAGACAGATTTCAAACTCTGCCGAAGGCGGAGGCCGATTGTGCCTCTTTGTCGCTCGTTCCGGGCTCTCGCTTGCACTTCAAGCCTTAAATGGAACGCCTCAGAGCGAGGTAACGCCGCATGAGTCATGTTTTTTCGTGCGTGCAGCCGGCTCCATCGAATTATAAGACGTTGTCACGTCAAAAGAAACCCTGAAATGAAACCCTTTTTGTTTTCTGAAGTCGATTAAAAAGTTAGTTTATTGTTGTAAGTGCGAATGGCGTATTTGAGTAAGTAGTTGTGGTAATTATGGTCATGCTCAGGCATCGATCGACCTACGTAGAGTGCATTTCTTGACCGGTAAAAAAGTACCTTTGTTCCAATAATTGTGTTATCTATGACTTAACAGTCTAAGACGATTTCAAAGTATTTTATGAAATAAAGATTTTTGAGTTTAGAATAATGGATGTAATTTATCTGTAATATGTATGTATTTCGAAAAGAATAAGTGCGTTTATCAGCATACTAAAAACAAACTAGGTTTGGGTTCAGACGGTCGTGTTTCAAAAGTCATAGAAAATATTATGAAACTACTTTTTTTATCTTTAATCAGTTTGTTGCTTTTGTTGCTTAACACCTATCTTAAATGGTCCAGACTTTTTACACTCCACGACTATTGTGTAATGTGTTATTGTAAATGTGTTGTCAAAGATCCTCGTGATTTTTGGCACGTAGGTGATGGGATTTTTTTAAGTATGCACCCATTGTGTTAAGTAGCAATAGTTTAGTAATTTTTGAAACATATTATGTAGCATAAACGGTTTTACCAATGTGTGCACTTCGGGGATGCCCGAGTTGTTTCGAACTCAAATTGAGAAATTTTTCAATGGGTGAAATCGACTTTCAAAAAAAGGTTTTTGATTTGGCTGTACTTTTTTTACGTTTGGTTTCCCAGAACTCCATAACTTATCACATTGATTTACTGCATTCTTTTTCATTTGAAATTATATATTTCTTCTTTGGTCCCAATTAAATTGAAAAAGAAAATCCACTCCTGAGAGTAAAAATTAAATAATGAAGAATACAACTTACTACAATATTTTTTTAGGACATCTAAGACACAACGCCATTTAGTTCGATTAATTGATAGAATATCTATATACTTTTTTTGTAAATACATTCATATTGTACATAAAAAATATCCTAACTTCGAAACAGATATTAGAAGTAGACGAAGTAGACGTATTAAAGTCGGATACTTAAAAAAAAATGCTATACTAATTGTAATGTCTGTACCTGACTAGATACTTCCTGAAAAAAACATCGATATTTATGCAATGCCATAAAAATCGCTCGCTGAACATCAAAACCCGACGGTATGTGTGGTAGCTTACGTATGACCAGTTTTTTGTTCTAAAATATGTGGCTAGCATAATGAGGTAACATAATATTGTAACTAGGAAGACAAATTTGTATTGCGGTATATAGACCCACGATTTTTTTTGTTACATATCTTTGAGGCTTTTTTTTTGGTGACGGAGTTTAAAATCCCTTGGGATCTCCGGCTCCTTGGGGATATGGGAGCCAGGAGTATGTGGTGTTTCCACTAAAAACCACTCCCATGCCAGTCTTAGGCGCCCTGCTCTGGGGAGAACCCGGGCCATGTGATTTCAGGCCCCATCTCAGGGAAAGCCAGTGGCTTCTCCCTACCTATCAGCCCTGTGGCCCGGTTACACTTTTAGTGCGATCAGGCTGCCATCCTATCCCCTACAGCAGCAATTAATCTGCCACCAGAGGTCCCCACTCTCTGGCGGCCGCGGTCCCGTCGGCTGCTCATTCCGCCGCTGACGTCTTCTTCGCTCGGGAACATATCTTCGAGGCTACATAAGTTTTAACGTCGCCTTATATTTGATATGAATTACACTTTATGTTCTAAGAAATTGAAAACAAACAATTATTTTAATAGATGTCAGGACTGATCAAACTTACAATTGAACTGCTATGACTGAAATGCTGTGTATCACATTAATTAAGTTCTAAGGAATATTAAGATCTATTCAAACCCAGAACGGCTTCGATTAGGATATACCTACTTAAAAACATAAAATATCCCGCCCAATTAAAATTCAACTTAGGTAATAGAAGAAAATTATGTGCAGGCCTGTTAAATTCTTCAATTGTTTTATTTTAATTTATGTCATAAAGTTAATCGGTTTAAAATTCGACGGGTCAACTACATATCTTAGTTTCAATCAATCAGTATAGTTCATAAAGTTTGTTTTTGCCATACGATCTTTGGACATACATTAACATTATATTTTAGTTATACCTAATTAAAACTTTAGTGTTTGGACTTCAATTTCACCACTTAACACAATATTTTAACAGCGAAAGTAAAAACGTATATTTTTATTGATGTGTTCTTTTCTATTAGGTTATTTTATGTTGCAAATACGGATGAATAAAATGGTTTTTTTTAAAAGTCCTCTAACATATATTATTAAGACACTAAGTAATTAGGAATGCAGTCACAATTCTTTTTGCTGACTCACGTTTTAAGTAACATATTGCTGAACCATTTACGAAACTTTAAGCAGATAAACACAGATTAAGCTGAGAATTTTAAACTGAAGAATACAAAGTATGCTTTGTAATGTTAAAATGTTACAATGCAACAAATAACTGCATTTGCAATTTAAAAGTAAAGCTTACTCTAAAACACTCACAGAATTCTGTAACTTTACTTAATCACTACATTGATCATTTTACTAGATTTCACACGATTGCTACAATAACTCTAATAAAATAGGAAGACTCACACAACGAAGTCTATAACAAATATTAATTGCACACATAAAATGGTCAGATGCATTTGTACAACTATACAGTCTGTTACAAAAAAAGTAAAACACAAATAATCTTGAAAAATGAACTTTTTTTTTGCAAATACTTTATTTAGTCTTTATGTGCATATCTAAATTACATTCATTGTTATTTCAATGGTCCGTGTGGTGACGGATTAAGAATACAGAGTATGACCACCCCTATTCATCCCGTGGGTGTCGTAAGTCCCGACTAAGGGAAAAAACTACGCAGAACAACAGCACTGGAGAGAGAAGTAAAACTTGACACAAACTCTATACCAACCCGTCTAGCCGGCGTGGTATAGTATAGGCCGAAACCTCCTTTCTAAGGAAAGGACTGTTGAAGGCTGTTGATGTGATGATGTAAATATTTCAATTTGAATTATTTTATGTCTTTTATTTGTAATCACTTGGTGTTCCATTTGACTAGTTGTTCTATAAAAAAACCGGGCCTTCTTCTCTTAAAAAATACTAGCTTTTTTGATAAATTTTAAAGTTCGCTTTGACATTTTGTATTTTATATATCATATTAGATTATATTTATCAAAAATCAAATTTAAAATATTATTTTACGTTATTTCTCTACAGTATGACAACACTTTCCGGTAACATTCTGTATATGAGATATGTACCACGATTCAGCTAACCGCATACAATCACTTCTTCGGGTCAAAAAGAGAACCGCCTTAAGAGTGATTACGGAGTTCTTTTTAACGCCCCTTTGCACACTTAGAAGATAAATTTAATTGTAACTTTGTGAATGTGCCATACAGTCTGTGTTATGTAATGATGATCTAATAGGTCAAAATATAACTTAAGAATCGTCACTTGCTTTCGTTAACTTTATATTTAGATACGCTGAGCGGTAAGCGGTTAACAGAGCGGTAAGCGGAGCGATTATACTAAAACATAACATTACATGACTGAAATAGTTTTAGTTTTAAATAGAAAACTAAAATAGTCTTCACACACTTACACTTTCTTAAGTAGAATCAATACTTGCTTACTAAGTCATTCCCATCAACCTTTTGCCGTCCACTGCTAAAGGAAAGCCTCCCAAAGTATTTAAGTCATTCACAAATTTTAATTTAGTCGAGGCCATAGTTTTGATTATATAATTAATGTTAGTAAATACAGTTTACTTTTAACAGTTTAGTTTGTACAATTTTATTGTTTCCCTTCTATATTATCGCTCATAATACGCTTGTGCATTATTCGCTCCTATCGTTACAGTGCTGCTTACCTAATGGATGTAATTCGTTGGATTGATAGATTTTATCTTTAGAAGATGACTTTTAATTCTATTTTTAGATGCTGACATTCCCATAGTGTCATTTATTACTTAGAAATAAGTGGTACACAATGAAATGTACTGTCATTTCCCGTTAAGAAATAGTTAAGTATCTGATGTAAATTCATTAAAAAAAAATTCATATCTATATCTCGTGAATGCGTTTTCGTTAAATATTTCATAACAATTCATAATGTGTTTTAATTTATTTTTTTGTTTGTAATCTAGGTTTTAAAAGGTTTTCAGTTTTAGATACACTAAGTGCTATAAGTAATGGCCCAATAAGTGTGTACGATCTAGCTAATGGCACTGTAATTTTGCGGCAATACAGACTCCATTTTGCTTTTCTATTAAGTTTTAATTATTTTGCTGTTGATTTCCAGGCCAGTATAACTAAATAATAATAACAAATAAGCAGGACAACAGCACTGCAAAGAGAAGGAAATTTTGAAACGAACCATATAGCAACCCGCCTGGCCAGCGTGGTATAGTAGGCCAAAACCTCCTTTCTAAGGAGAGGCTTATGTCCACTGCTGGACATAAGCCTCTCCTTAGAACTAGTAAAAGCTGTTGATGTAAAACTGGAACTGTGATTTTTTACACAGACCTCCACGCCACACCATATTATAGTCATGGTCTACACATACTTTGGACTTCAGTTTTTCTTTTATTTGTTAACAATATAACTGAAAATGTGAAATGTTTTCTGTATTACTTCGAAATATAAATTTAAGAATCTTAAAATTTTACGCTCCATCATTGCAATATGTTTTTTAATTGCGTATAAAGAATTCTATTTACCTACTAATATTTATGTTATAAACAAGCCCTCTCCTGCGGGTTTTACTTGCGTCTATAGCTCGTGGTGTTAAAAAAATATATTTAAATCGAACTTCAAATAAAATATTACATCGTGATATGTGATTGTGATATGTCCCAGAGACGTGACTTAGATTTCGAATGACTAATCATTATGAAAGGTCTAGACACGGTTTGTAGAAATGATTTAAGAATAGCCTACGGCTATAAGCGTTTATCCTTAACACTTATAACTGTAGTGTTAAAATATGATATATTTAGACGAATAACATTATAGAATAGAATTTAAGCGACCATGTAAGGTGTACAAAGGCTTGACACTGACAACAACCGCTATACGAACGGCTAGTCTATTATAAAATAATATTTGATTGCCAAGTCAAATCATTTGATAATTGACTATTATTAATTGTCAAAAAAGTAGATTCTGCAGAAAATGTCCGAAATAACAATTTGTGACGTCAAACTTTACTGTGTCGCTTTTGCTGTTAAATTATTAATTTTTAAATAATGATTTTATTATAACAGAAATGTTAAAAAAGCTTAAGATTTTATCATCAATCGCAGCCTAGAAGTTATTTATTCTGTCTAGAGGTTAGCCGCTCACCTAAAATATTAAAAAAGTGTAATAAAGATTTATAATCTACTGCCATCACTTTCAAAGCATAAAAATGTTTAAACAACGAACAAAATCGACCAATCACTTGAACTCTTGACCCACGCATCTCTGAAAAGTCTATTTCATAATAGATGTTACCGATCACTATCAATTTATCGCTATATCAGTCTGTAGGCGTCTTTATATTTCCGCCATTTAAAACATTCGAATCCTAACCTTTATTCAAGGAAGCAATTAGTTTTAATTCAGTAATATCACTTGTCGAATAGTTTATGTAATACATGTATTTATTATCAGTTACGGTGGCTATCAATACATTAATCTTGATAGATGTGGCCTAAAATTTATTAAGTTTTAGGATGATTTAAATATCTAGCTTTGTGTTTATGTAAGTTGATATAACATTTTTGAGCTTTTATAGTAAAAATTATAAGTTTAGACGATTTCAAAGAAACGTTTAGTCGGTTGTATTTTTTTCTGTTTGTTTCTTCAAAATTCCGTTGTTTATGAACCGATTTGTTTTTTTAACCGACTTAAAGGAGAAGGTTATCAATTCGGATGTTCATTTTTTTATACAAGAAGGAAGGAAGAGAAAATTACGTTCGGGCATAACTTCTTGATTTCTTACAAATGGATTTTCAAAATTCGTTTTTTGTTCGAAAGGGGTTTATTCCAAAATGGTCCTATTTAAATTTCATATAGATCTGATGGTGAGTTACGGAGACAGACAACGGATCTTTTCAAAAATTACAGTAAATCAACCATGATTGCTGATAGATTTTAGTCCTCTTTGTTAGTATTGTTTGAAATCGGTCCAACTTTTTTTAAAATATTTATTATACTGTTATTTTTAAACTAAAATTGATTGGCTACTAATGAACGATTTTTTAAGAGGGTATATTTCCAGCTTGTTTTCATCAAAATTTCTAGAAAAATACCACCCCCAGGGGTGAATAATAAAGTAATGAAAAATTGAATATAGTGATATAAGTTAATTTAATACCTTTAGTTTATGATGGAAGTGAGCGCTTAACAGATTAGGTAATTTTTTAAAGAATTTTACTTCGTAAATTTTTCGCAGTCGTTGCAATAGTTTCCGATATAAAATGCATATGCGGATATTATATTCTAGTAGTAAAATAAGTATAAAAGTCTTATAAGCAGTTAATGACGACCTCTGTAGCGCATCGGTTCTGCATTTGAATCGTTTAGTGCAAATATATTATTACTGGTAGTGATTTGGATATTTACATGTATAATTATGCATTTTTTTGTTCTACAAATCTCAGTACAAGAACTCCGTTAAATCTGTTAAGTCATACTCCAGTGATGTACTTTTCAAGGAAAAGTAATTTTATTTTATCAAATAGTACGTTCCGTAATGTAATATCAACTATCGTGTCTCGAGTTGCAAGCCAAAAGCCTTGAGATCCAGGACCTCTAGTTTTACAAAAATCCCCGAGAGTTAAGGCACAATACGTCTCGAAAACCGAATCCTAATCTCGATACCGTTGTGTAATATGTCTCGCACTTATATTTTTAAGTTAGCATCGTATACAGGCTCTACGACGCGCAACAAAATGAGCAGAAATTAAAAATATTTTTGTTACTTAGAGCAACTGATCTCATTCACATCAACAGCCTGTAATAGTCTACTGCTGGACATAGGCCTCTCCTTAGAAAGGAGGTTTTGGCCTACTATACCACACTAGCCAGTCGGGTCGGTATAGGGTTTGTGTCAAGTTTTCCTTCTTTTTGCAGTGCTGGTGTCCTGCGTTGTTTTAAAATTAGTCAAATAAAATTAATCAAGAAATAACAAAAAAAAAATAATAGAAAAATTAGTCAAGATTGTTTCAATCGGCGGCAGATTAAACACTTTGAAGCATTTACACTCATCCTGTATTGTATAATCATTCTTGCGTCTTAATCAATCCAGCTATCGGTCGTGCAATTTCCGAACGACTTGACCGATTAAAACCACAATTACATAACACATTTTGTACAGACAGTTGTTTTTAACTAGGTGTTTGATGCTACGCTACAATAACTTATGTTTTTATTCTCCTGCCTGTATACCTAGGGGATAGATGTCTATATATTACGTATCACGAATTTTATGATTCATGAACGGAGCTTATTACAGTATCCACTTTTGTTTTATAGTTACACACTTCGTTGAACCCCTCACCCCTTAAAATATAGTTTATATATTCTCCCTGTATCTCACATTTTTACAAGAAAAGCCTATAATTCATTGGTACTGATGAGTACTTGGTACTTGATATTGATGAGCAAATCCTTAACATATAAATTCGTAATAAGATATTCATAAAACGTATTTCTGTATACAAGTAAAAGGATACTCACTTACTCGTGTAATCCTCATCAACAGCCTTTACTAGTCCACGCTGGACATAGGTCTGTCCTTAGAAAGGAGGTTTTGGCCTAATATACCACGATTGCAGGACGGGTTGGAATAGGGTTCGTTTCAAGTTTTCCTTCTCTATGTGCTTTTTGTGCTTTTATTGTGCAAAGTTTGAGTTGAATTACGAAAATTGTGCGAACAATTTACTTGAAATTTTGTAGTTACCCACAATATACACGTACAAGTAAAATAGAAAAGGATGTAAGCTGTGTGGGAATTCTTTTGAAGATATTACAAAACCTTCACTTATTTCTTCTTGCTGCTTAAAATCTTTTTATAGAACTCTATGTTTGTTGAACAATGTTGACGATTGCGTAAAAAAATATTGCGTTTTAATCATGGCTTAG
The DNA here is from genome assembly GCA_902825455.1 of Arctia plantaginis. Classification (NCBI taxonomy): domain Eukaryota; kingdom Metazoa; phylum Arthropoda; class Insecta; order Lepidoptera; family Erebidae; genus Arctia; species Arctia plantaginis. Next base: position 1,334,222 of record CADEBD010000041.1, on the reverse strand, counting down.
GTCATATATCCAATCTAGAATCTATCTAATCTAATCTAAGAATCTAGAAATCTGTTCTTTTGCCCCCATTATCAAATGGGGGCAAAAGAACAGATGGGTCAGCTGATTTTTCATTTTATACACAATTTTCTATGTAATAATAGTTAATTTGTAAACTTACAAGCAGTTGCAGACATCTTGCGAATAGATTTACTAATCGTGTTTCGATAAAATATATCTGAAGATATTAATTTAGATAATAGCAAATCACCTCGACCAGGCTCTTGTGACATATCCTTTGTTTAGAGAGGACCATCATAATAAATTGGTAGCCAATTCACTTGTAATTATCCTATCTGAACTGCAATCTTGATAAACACTAGCGCAGTCGAGGTACCGATAAACAAAAATTGCTTTTGTTACCGTTTACTGAGTAGGTAACATCAAAGTAAGTGCAGTTTATTAGAAGCATTATTTTAATCTATTATTATCTAAAGACGGTTTCCACAAGTTGGTCGATTATCCTTCATAAGTATCGAAAACAAATCTTAGTGAAGGGAGTACGATACAGAAATGTATGAGATTTATAAGATAACAATATAACAACAAGTTGTTGCGAAATTTGTATCATTATGTGCCACTTCTCATTTGGTATTGTTGAAATAAATGATGGCTTCTTAAACAGTCGTTAAGTGAGGTGTTGAGAAATTCTACATCACGTATGTGTAGTTTCAATTTAAGTATATGTACCAGGAATGCAGACTGGCGGTGCTGTTTCCGGCCAAAAAATACACCAGGTTAGATCGTCTTTTGTTTGATAGATACATTTGAATACGTATCTTTGACTGGTGCTTTCATCAGTCAAAAAACAATTATAATACATATGTAGGTCTGTTTCTTGCATTCTTCATATCTTTCATTACCGGATAAGTGTAGATTTGTCCTTAATCGGTTCTTTAGTTTCTTTGGGGTCGTCTTGTTTGTAAATATCCGGCATTCTAATGTTCTAACATGTCTATTAAAATTCGATTGATATACTTCCTGAAACTAAAGGTTAAAAATCAAAGTAATGACTGTAAGAACTAATTAATATTAAGTACATTTATCGTTAATTTAATATATTACTTTGATGGATAAAAAACAAATTAACATTAGGTGTGTCGCGATGTTATTGGTTATACGTTTTTATTTTATGTCAGAATTATTTTTTTGTTTAAATCCATAAAGCATGTTATGTTAAAATTATGCAATAGTTATAAAATCTAGACTTTATTTTGTAATACTTTTCGTATGAACTCCCCACGTTAGAATAACTAAGTATATAACTTAGAATATATAAATAAATTAACTTGAAATCAACACATTGTTTCTTCGTGATGTGTTACATGAAATGAAACACATCGTAATAAATGTTTAGCCTATTATAAAAAACTGCTGCTTTAAATGAATTACAGGCTATGAATAGTTATAATAAAAGTGATGTCTCAATTGTAGATTACAATATTTGGCCTCTTACTTTATATTGAAAACCATTTTACTACCATTATTCTGAACAATTAATGTTTTTATTATTTATTAAATTTATTATTCTTAAAAATTTAGTTGTTGTTAGGGTATGCAACACTTTATTATAAAATTTGAAATTAAATTAAATTTAAACTTCGATATCACCTAGTAGGTACTTAGGATGATGCTCAAAATAGATTAGGATATTGGATATGAAAACAAACAAAAAATGTTCTTGTCTTGGTAAATCTAACCAATATTAGACAATGACTAGAGCCGGGCGGCTGTACCAGCATAATTTCATGGCCGCAATAAGGTTTAAGCTTAACTGATCACGTTTAAGAATCGTACGGTAACTAAACAATAAAAGAAAAAGAAAATCTTTTCACAGTCAAACAGAGGAGAAAAAGGCACTGTCCTAATAATCTAAGCATTAAACATTGTGTTTGTTGACAGAAAACTCGTCCCGTACATTAGATAATATTATTATACCATTTTCTATTTTTAGTCCCACAATTTTAAGTCTATTGTCGAACGCACTGTGTTTCCTCAACCGAACAAAAACGTCGCGCGCGCAACCCACGCGTGACAATACTGAAATATTGGAACTGTTCTATGATTGGGATTGTGTAATCGGTATTTCGTGATTTCCCTTGACGATTTACTTTGTAGATGATTTAATGTGGTTTTTTACAATTTAATGTGAAATTAACAGTTCATGGTCGACGGTACGATAGTGCACTTTGATGTTCTTTTTAACCCACGACGGAAAACGAGAGGTGTTTTAAGTTTAACCTGCGTATCCGCGTATCTGTCTGTATGTCTGTGGCATCATAGCTCCCGAACGGATGGACCAATTTCAATGCGAATTTTGTGGTTCAAAAGCCAATTCAATCGAAATGGTTTTTAGTTTTAAATTTTAAAGATCATCAGCTAACTTCCTCGTTGATGAAGGGATCTCTCTCAATCAATTTTGGTATACTGTTGCTTTGATGGTATTTCCACGATATGGTAACCTGGAACTTGCTGATGCATCAAGTAGTCTGCGGAATAGCCAACTTCTCAGAAAATTATAGCATATATACCATGCTTGGGCTTATTACAACAACACAAAACTTTTAACGAGCAGTTGTTGTTTTTAAAGTTTGACTTATAGGCGTCAGACAGGTAGGGAGGCATAAAAACAACCAGCCAAAAGTCCTTGACATGTTACACATTTTGACCGCTGACCTCTAATGAAATTAGAAAAAAGCATAAAGATGATTGTAAACAATTTGCTAGCTTTACCAACAATAAGTAGTTAAAGTAAAATTTCGTCGTTATCTATCTAGAAGTCTAATCTATTTTGGTTACTTCCGTCCAAAAATTAACCACCTTGAATCCTTTGAACAACTATACCAAAGGTATTATCGATGTAAATTATGGTATTACCAACGGACATAAATGCAAGAACATGTTAATATTAGATAAGAGACAGGCGCTGGTTTGCCTTGTCCTTTTCTGACGTAAGCGATATAGTTTTATTAAGTTGTTTTGTACTAGATACAAGGAGGCGTTACTTGTACATGTTACGTTCTATTCTTTTATCATTTCTCCAAGTAATAAAAATAAGTTCATACATCTCTGTCTGATCCTAAACTAGGCAGTGCATGTACTGTAGTAACCACCCTGCAGATAAAAATACTTATATACTTCTAAATACACACATATTATAGATAATTTACACCCAGACATAGAACGAACTATCGTGCTTTTCACGCAACTATTTGTTCTGGGTGGGATTCGAACCCACCACCTTTGGCTTAGCAGTCAGGGTCACTGACCAACAGGCGAGTCAACATAAGTATGTTTGTGATTTTACATAACCTTATTACTGATTACCGAACGTCTTTAGAGACAGCGTGCTGCAAGAAATCATACAGACAAACTTAATAACAAATTATTCGATCTAAGAGTTGAGATTTGAAGTAATGTCGTGTGTGACCCATTTAACGGTCGTGTAGTTCTTAGATTTAGAGAATAATGAATTCAACATACTTCTTATGGGTTTTGACTATTATTGATTTCATATATTTTTCTTTTATACTGTTTGTTATGACTGCGTACCGACTTCAACTTACAATGTTTATGTACAAAATTTAAGAACATTTTTTGTGATAGCTATAAAAAAGCTGAGCTATAAAAAATACTTTTTTTTTCTACAGTCCGGAATGGAAAAGGTTAATAGAACCAAATTAGGTAATACATTTTATCAAAACATTAAAAAAAAAACAATAAAGATACATGAAGTTTTACGTTTTACCTCCAACGACCATCTTACTTCGACTAACCCAATAGAAAATTCTGTTTATAACGTATCTTTACTCGTTTTAACAGTTCTTTAATTATTTTATTAACTAGCTTCTAAATGTATATGTAAATAATTTCTGATCCACTTACATATTTTATATATATATTATATTTTACATTTACGGAAGTCAGTATTTGTTTTTTTTTTGTTTAAATGGAATGTGCTTTGCGAGTAGTGTTGCTGACATTTCGTTATCCAAATGTTTATTAATCAATTTGAACGATAAAAAAATTAATGGCAATGTAATTTATTTTATAGCCTGTAAAACGAAAATTGATAACGTGGCTTCAATGGTGTACTGTCTAAGGAGAAGATATAATATTGTATTACTTTTATCTTTTAGTCTGTTATAAAGTTTAGTTTTACGGTACTCAACGATTACACGCTTCATCGAGTTTTCGAAAAGCGATCAAATTATTTATAGGTTACCAAGTTAACCACTTATACCTATAGTCGTGGCATTATAAAAACCAAAAAAAAGGTAAAAGGCTTAGTTACTAAGAATATCGGTCGTTTTATTTATAGTTGCTGTTAAATACGATGTATAAATATTTAGTACAGTTTACAATTGAACAGGATGTAAAAAGTGAACACCCAAATTCCGCAGAACCTGTGTTCCTGGGCACAGAAAAAAGAAAAGTGTCGGGATGAGCACTTTGATTTTTAGTGTCTATTTATAAATGATTAAAACCAAAGATCAGTCGTCAGGATCACCCCAGGATATACCGTACCGTATTAGGGCCTGGTTAGGCGCCACGCCTAACCAGGCCCTGATACGGTACGGTATATCCTAATTTCAGGTACTAAAACGCCAGTTTTAAAGGAGTACCTGAAATTACATGTTTCGGGTCCTCCCCACAGTATGGCGCCTGAGCCCAGCCGTCGGTGTCGTTTTTGCTAGAAACATTACATACTCCTGGCTCCAGTGCTTCCAAGGAGTCGGAGCCAGAAGTGTTTTTCCACCAAAAAAAGACGTCAGAATCACCAAACATTAAACTCAGACGCCAGTTAACTGTTAGATCTATTTTATTAGTTACGTCTATAATAAAAACAAGCTCTGTCTTTATTTGCCTTATGTAATCCATTCCGTTTAATTACGATAACCCTCTTAAGTTCAGCAGCATCAAGTTATATTATAACTAGTAAGAAACAACTTTTACTCTACAATAAAATAATAACTTGTGTAGAATGCGTTTGTATATATTTATTTGTTGTCTTGTCTCAATTTGCAATTGATACTCTGGTTGATTTATTGATGGCCTTTGTATACACTATGATCACCTTGTCAATCCCATTCAGGAATACAATATTTACATAGTCAGTAGATTATACAATAGAAGGATTCCTTTTCAGATCATTTTCATTTGAGCCTGATGTAGAAGGCATACATTCTCGTACTCTATGCATAATGAGGAGGTTTGAGTCTCTGGAACTAACCATTCACAGCTTTGTTCATGTACCCTATACTGGTGTCTCAGTTAGATTGCCTTGCAAGCGTCAAAGTTATAATATCAGTTTATTTATCTACAAAGATAGCATTTTTGAAAGTTACAGTTCAATTACACATTATATATGTATATGTATTTAGACGTGGGAGAGCCATGGTTCGGCACGCATTTCCGTACCGATAGGAACTTCAAACCGTCAAGAAAAGAGCATACTCGTTCCTAAAAGGACGGCAATGAGCTTGTGACTCCTGCGTTGCAGACGTTCATGCGCGGCAGTAGTCATTTTCTATCAAATGACCCGTCTGCTCGTTTGCCAACTCTTCCATTAAAAAAAGTTTGATCCGGATCGACCGGAGAGATATCATGGCTTCACAGAAAACTGGTGTTAAGATATTGTTAAGACATGTGAGTGAAATCTATGTGAAAGCTACCGGAAATCCAATGCCATCCCCCTTATCGGGGAGTATTATTCGAAAGGCGACAATGCACTAGGTGTCTGAAAAAAAAAAAAAATATATATAAAAAAAAAAAGTTGGGTTTTTATTTTTTGGGTAACAAATGAAAAGGCATTATTAAACAATAAATAAATCTTGATATATTATATTTACAAAGCGTTATGTTAAGTCTTTATAAAACAGTAGTTGCCATCGAACAAAGGATCGGTACGAGAGTTGAGTATAAGGTAAACGACTTAGTTACATTTACTTTAAACAGCAATACTAGTAAAACACCTCTGGATACACACTTTTTAATTGCTAGTATTGTTGGAATAAAACACATACATATGCATCTGTGTATGTATATCTGTAGCTGTGGAACCATAGCTCCTAAATGGATGGACTGATTTTGGGTTAGTTTTTTTTTCGTTTGACTCGATCAACAGTGTTCATCAAAATCTGTTCAAGAATCGACGTCATGGTACGAATTAATAAAACAATTCAGTTTAGGTCTGCAATTGGATCGCTATAAGAGATCATGGTAGGCCTGCAGCTCTTATGTAAGTTCTAGGAACGTTGAAGGAATTATTAAATCAGGAGAATAGTGTTGTACTTACATAACTAAAATTTGAAGACTCAGACGCTACTCAGTTACAAGATGTTGTAAAGTATTGTTCATTAGCATGTACATTAACTTCGAAATCATATAATAATACGAAAGCTAACCCCAACATAAATTGATGTTTGTTTGAATACGCAAAATTTTTTTAAGTTGTCTCTCAAGTTTTAAGTTATTACTGCTATAAGTAATTATTATAATTTTTTATTTACAGGTAAATTAATGAAACCATTCATCGAAAAATTTTTGCTGTCAGAAGAGTTATGTGGTACGTTTGAACGGTATTTGATGTACTCCAAAACGATATCTCAATTTTAATCTCCTTTTTATACAGCTTTGATTTGGGTGGTGACACTCTGTATTCTTAATCCGTCACCACACAGATAGGACAGGACTCATTGACGACATAAAAATAATATTTTTGTTTTGCTCTGAACAAAAAATCCGGAAAGAAAATGCTACCATTTTGAGTGTTTCTAAACCACTTAAATTGTAATATTAATTATCTATTCATGTATGACATTCCTAACTAAATAATTAAGATGTAATTATTTAACATTTAAAAATTAATTACCCCATTAAATGTTGGACATGAATGTTGCATTAGGAATCATTTCTTGAACTTTGACATTAATTATCACCAGTCTATAAACATATTAATTGTAACGAGGAAATGCCAGGTGACATATATTTCGAAGGTCAGCTGTTTTTTGAAAATCGAATTGGATTGAATTGAACAGATACATCCAGTTATATAATAATACACCTAACTCCGTAATATATATATATATATATATATATACATATATTACGGATATTACGGATATATATACATAAATGTTGAGTTGGTTTGTGTATGGTTATTTGTTTTAAAAAAACGTGTTACACATAAATTATTTTGGACACATATTTTCTAAAACATCTTTTTTATCATGATGAGAACTCTTACTTAAATATAATAGCTATTTACACGATAGTTATTTTATAAATAAGGCAATTATGTTTTAACAAGTACATAATTAATGTTGTTTATATTATATATACTCAAGCTTATATCTCTAAAGGAATAAGCAGTTGTGTAATAATGTCATAATCTTCGACATTTGTCGACTATATATTTAACCCTACCTTAGTATTGGGAAAACTTCGTCCCCATCGTAACACACATGCCAATTATGTAGTCAATAACAAGTTACACCATGTGTTGCTTTATTAGAGTAGAACGTAAATGGAATAAGGAAGTCGTAACTTACCACACTGTTTCTGTACACACTTGTCACAAGTATAATTAACTTATATTTAAAAATTAATGCGCCTGCTCATTCTGTCTTCTTTTACTTAGAATAAGTTTGGTTATTGATAAATTGCGAGCGTACTTACACACAATGCACCACATTTTATGTCACGTAGTCAAGAGTGGTTGGGTTTCTATCGCAAACTTATGGAGCGAGACGAAAGTTTACTTGAAATGAAAGTGTGCCGATAAGACAAATATTGAATAATATTCCATAAAGATGTGATCTTGATTTTGAATCATCGCCGATTAAAAGTCTTTGAAAGAATTTTATTCACAAAGAATTGGATTATACTAAGTACAGTTTAAAGCAACATGTCGTACTTGATTGTTCCTAGTCACTAGGTAAAGTTGTATCATCATCGTCATCATCATCAACAGCCTATAACAGTCCACTACTGGACATAGGCAACTTCTTAGAAAGAAGGTTTTGGCCTATTATACCACGCTGGCCAGACGGAATAGCAGAAATACTTTAAAAACACCCAAACTTTTTACCGAAAGCTACAACTGACTCTAGTCACTAAATTTAACCTAAGTATGTCTGTTGAAGATCGCTTTTAGACATAAAATAGACAATTGCACATTTAACATTAAGAATTTTATTTCGATTTGTATATTAATACACATGTTATGCAATAAAGAATAATATTGTTATTCTATTCTAAATTATTCAATTTCTATAGATGTTTTATGAATAAATTATTTCTAAATACATTGTAACATAAGGAGATACAATCTTAGGAAACATAAAATGATTCTTTTAGGAAATGTCATAGCATTAATTATGGTGATCAAACAGAACGTACCCATTTAGAACGCAATCGCTTGTAAAAAACCTAGATTTAAACGATGATATTTTAAGGAAGATACGTGATATTCATACTGCATACACAAAATATTTTTTCCGTCTCCATGCATACATTTATGGATGCATTTTAGAATAAAACATACACACCTGTGGTATGATATTCCTTGATCTTTATTTACCTTTTTGTCGTAATTTGTGCACTTTCGGAATACACAGGAAGGCATTTTATGAATACTCTCGAATTAATTAGTACGTGCGCTCGCTCGCAGTGGTCCTAATTAGGACCACGCGTTTGGTGCGTTGGTGGCGTATCTTGTATGTACATAATATCATTAGATTTATTAAGTGATATTTTTTGATGATTTCTATTCTTCTATTGTTGGCTATGCAGGACAACAGCACTGGAAAGAGAAGGAAAACTACAAACCCTATGCCAACCCGTCTGGCCAGCGTGGTATAGTAGGCCAAATCCTCCTTTCTAAGGAGAGGGCTATGTCCAGCAGTGGACTATTAAAGGCCGTTGATGATGATGATATTGTTGGTTATCTGAATTAGAAATGTATCTAATGCTTTTTATCGAAACATGCAAATTGTAACACACCTGAAAAAATAATAATATAATATTGTTTTAACAGCTAATGGTAATGAAATACAAAATCTTCTAAATAGTCATTCAATCTCAAATTAGTCAAAGCCAAAGTCAAATGGTAACAAAGCTGTTTACATACGTAATATCGATAAATGGGTAAATTACACCCAGATACAGAGCATGGGTGAAAATCGCTCAGCACACAATTATTTGTCCTGGGTGGGAATCGCACCCACGGCCTCTGGCTTACCATTCAGGATCACTAACCACTTTACCGACAGGCGCGTTAATCTGTTAATCAACTGTCAACAGATAATCTTCACAGATTATCAGCAATTAGACATGGCCATGACGATCACTGGGTATATTATGTTATTAGATAAAATTATTATATTGTTCTAAGAAATATCGTAAATTACGCCAATATACCAATTATTTTTATAGACAATCGTAAACTGAACTATGTTTTTTTGCCCTATTAAGGGCATAAGTCATTAACTTAGATTGGCTTCGCTAAAATGATTTAAGGTTCTATTTTGTAGTATTTATTTTTTATTAATAATTATATATGGTCACAATACGGAAATAAATTATTACTGATAACAATCAGATTCGTAATTGAATAGTATTAAAATTATAGTATCCAAATATTATATTTGGATTTTGTTGCACATAAAATTGCATGTTGGGAAAGGTTTTCCTGACATTTTTTATGTGATGCAGAGTAATTAATAAAAATTGATTAGCTGGTCAATTTGAAACATGGAGAGTTATCAAGACATTTTATTTTAATAATGGCAGTTTTTATATTTTATGTGTTATGTCAATTTTATGTATATTAATCTAGTAACACTACTATCGTATCAGTTAATACCATATCTATAAGCTAAATTGGTAATTTTAATCAGTGATTTTTTTTTATGGTATAAGGTGGCAAACGAAAAGACGGGTTAACTGATGGTAAGCAACTACCGCCGCGAGAGGGACTACAAGTGCGTTGCCGCACTTGTAGTCCCTCTCGCTTGATTCTGCAAGTTTATCAAGAGCAAATGTGTAGTTCCTTTTTAAACCCAACCTGGGAATACATTTATTACATATTATTTAGAATTGAATACCTATTATCCTTAAATAATTATGAAATTAATGCGATTTGCGAAATACATACCTTCAAATTGCTTGATATTAGTACCAGGCATTTGTAATAAAAAAAAAGTACCTTACCCACTGTTTAGTAAAATATCAATTTGACATTTCCCTGTCTCAGCGTTCTCAGAATCTTTACTTAAACTCAGTTGTAGTGCACTTTATTGTTAACGAAATACGGTTCAAAATTGTCAGACAAAAACAGTTGCAAGTGCATTAAAACTAACGGCTTCGGGGAGTTCTTTTCCAAGGTAAACCCGAGTCCCTTGCAATTGGGTCTTAGGTGAGTTTTAGTCGGTTCGATTCCGACATGCCGCTTCACTGTGAGTCCCGGGAAGGTAAAAAAAAGCTAAATTAATATTTTAGTTTAGTATTAGTAAAGAAAGAAAACAATATTTCTATAATAAAGGGCGCTAACACCTATAGGGACACCCAAGAGTCATAAGTGCGTTGTCGCCTTTTGAGTCCTCTCAGAATCAGGTGGAGTTTGGGCTCTTATGACCTCAGTCACTCGCTGAAAAGTAATAAAAGGTTTGATTACTGTTGGTTTTCTGCGAGGCCGATGTGTCACTCCTGTTAAGTCTGGCCCATATATGCCGTCGCATGAATCTCCCCACAAACGTTGTTGTAAAAGCAAATAATAAATCCTTTAAAAAAAATGAACTTTAAACAATACTTACAAAGAGCAACGCAAATACCTGTATAGCTAGAGAAACGAGCGAAAAATTTTGAGGGTTTCCCTCGATTTCTCGCACAGGCCTCGACAGGCCTGTTGGTCTTGTGGTTAGTGACTCTGACTACTAAATCGGAGGTTGTGGGTTCGATTCCCACCCAGGACAAATATTGTGTGATGAGCACGGTGATTTGTTCTGTGTCTGGGTGTAATTTATCTATAATATGTATCTATTTAAAAATATATAAGTATGTTCATCAGCAGTCTGGTTTCCAAAGTAAAGGTCCTGCCTAGTTTGGGATCAGACTTCCGTGTGTGAGTTGTGTGAGATATACATATATGTATATATATTTCTCTGGGATCCCATCATCACTTGGTAGTAATAGGAGCATATCTTTTCGATTACAAAAAGAAGTTTTAAAATTGACCCACAATTGACGGATATATCGCGTAACAAACATACAAAAAGAAATAGAGTCGAATTGAAAACCTCCTCTTTTGTGTTTTTGAGGTCGGTTTAAAATAATCTCTATTAGTAACTCACACAGTTGAACTTTCGACAAACCAAATGACCAGTAAAAAGATTAGTGTAAAAAGATCACAATCATTCAATCACAGATACTACAGCCTTCGTAATAAAGGTCGAGTATTATAAACAGTAAACTTTTTATAATTTGAACTAATAAGAACTTTCAAATCGAAATTAGTAGAGGTCGCAATATTAAGGATTAGGTAGTATTACATCTAATCGTTACACAACCTTGATTAGGCGGAAATTAGTAAAAATATAAACATAAAAGTTATATAGAACAGTCTTATCCTGCAAGTCAATTTGATCTTTATTCGTCTTGCGTCTACCGCAAGAAGTTAACCGGTAGTTAAAAGAGGAGTTGGTGTCCTCGCCCAAATACCACTTGTACTAGACTGTCTGTTAATGGCATGCACCAATTGAGATCTTTATTTGTTCACGGTCGTACTTTTATGAAATAAATTTCTATGATCTTTAGAGGAACCTGCATATTTTATTTGAGGAATGTCTTAATTCATTAAACCAAATTGGTTAATTTTGTAGTACTTTGGCGAATGAGTTTGATATCCTCTCTTTTTGAGTTTTAAATTAATTTGGGTTTATCTACAAGGGAGTACTTCTAAGTATGGCGGGATATTAATTTTAATAGTCCGTTACTGCAGACCGTCACATTCGGGCCGTCTCGACTGGAGACATACTACAACCTTACAGAATCCTGGTGTTAACCCTTTTTGTTACCTTTCACTGAGTCCCCAGAGTCACTGTTCCCCTCTAGTTTAAGGGGGTTGACGGTCAAAAGCCGGCAACGCACTTGAGATCTCAGTGTCCTTGGTTCTAGTTCTTAGGTGACCCGTCTGCTTCTTAGCAAAAAAAAGTACTTTAACTCAAAGGCTATCCACTTTTTTACTATTAAAAGCTGTAACTTACTTTATACACTGCAAAAAATGGATAGATTATATCTAAAATGCCATTCGTACTAGTTTGTGTCGATAAGGAAATAAAATATGTAACACTTTTTGCTGAACTGCGTCAATGCTTCAATTTAGTCTCATACTAAATAACTTGCCAGTCAAAACTATAAGAAACGAATTTACAGTGCACTTTACCAGGATTATAAAATAGAACTTGAAATTATCCTTCATACAGAAAAAGTTATGGAAGTTAAGAATGTTAGTTATGGAAAGAAACAACACACGATCGCGTTTTTTTGCCGAACCTACGTTTTGCCGACTACGATTTTATTCTCACTCACGTAATAGAAACAAGTCTAATGCAACCATCCATTCCACATAAAATAAATCCATTCTAAGAACTTTGTACTTTATTATTTTAGTAAGATACATATAATATCAGTTCCTTTATAGATTTTGTTAGTTGTATAAAAGGTGGACTACTAGATATTCCATCTTACTTTGAAATATAAAACTGACCATTATTATGGTTTAAGGTAATTTTGAACTTGTTGGAGTGTTTGTTTGTGTGAGAGTTGCCAACAGATACATTATATCGAACTACCGCACGTTATGTCCGGGTTCATCTGTACTTACAGTATTGTATTGTGGTTTACACTTAAGCAGTGGTGATTTTTTGTGGATCATTATGATTGCACATGCTCAAAAAGGCAAGCAAGTAATAAACAAAAAAAGATCATCATCTCATCACCATCTTTTACCTTTTTCCCAAATTGTTTCTTAGGACAGCGCAATATATTTTTTTATTTCATAGTCCTCTATCACTCGTCTGTTTACTACGTACTCCTTTCCTAACCATATCCTCTTTTACGCAGTTCATCCATCTTTTCTTTGATTGTCCTCTACTCTTATATCCATTTTGTTCATTTGTACGCATCACATTCAAGAATAGCCTGTTGTTTCTCCACATTTCATCCGCTGAGGTCCGTGTTTAGTTTCGCAACAGCGCACCGCAGAAAACGGGTCCTAGGTCCGGGGGAGCTCAAATTAGATATACAGGTGATCCGAGAGCGTCTCAACCTCTTCCAGGACACGCCAGTTCCTTACTCGTGCGGCAAGGGCAGGGGTAACGAAAGAAAGGTCCAGTGTTTTTGCACCTTCAGTTCCAGGGAACTCCAGGACTCGGGCTCCCGTCTGGGCGAGGCGCATCCTCACGACATACCGTCCTACTGTAAACCCCCGTGTATTTCTGCCTCTGTCTCCACTGTATAATGTAACTGTGTCATGTATAGCTAAAAGCAAAAGCTGTCGTGGATTTACGTAAAACAGAAGCTGTTTACCTTTGAATTCTTCGAAGAAATGACAACTATCTTTTTTAAGCTATGAAAATACTGAATTAGCGAACTCGTACGCACGATTAACAAATAGAGTCTCGTGATTTTCCTTATTAGGTAAATACTCAATTTCGCGCTGCTTTTTTAATTATATATCGAATTGAAGAGGAAATATGGTCTTCAACATTACTCGTTGTGGACGAATTTTCCCTTTATGTGTTGTTGACATTTAAAAATAAATATGTCAGTGTTCTGTAATTGGCTCAGGCCTTATTGCATTGCCCTTTATTCAAGTACCTACTGAAAGTGAATTCTTCTTGATAATTTGAGGTAAAACCGAATGAAAGGACTTCTATACTAGCGGGACTTTATAAGATTTCTACATATGCAGTCCGAGAAAGAGGTAAAGTTATTGTTTTTTGATGTTGTACTTATTAAGTATGCTACTTATTTAACTGACTGCCTCGGTGGTGCATTGGAAGCGTATGCGACTGCTGTTCTGAGGTCTCAGGTTCTATTCCCGGGTCGTCCTTAATGTTTGTATGATCTGCAAATATTTGTTTCAGAATTTGGGTGTTTTCTATGTATAATATGTATGTATTTACAAGTATTTATAATATGTATGTTTTATTAGTACTGTCGCTTTTCGTCCTAGTTTTAGTCCTAGTTATAACTAAATTGACGGAATGTAATTGCTAAACCATATACATGTTACTATTTATTTAATATGTTACAATATTTTAATGCATAATTGTAAGTCCAATGTTTGACGCAAATGTCGAGCAACTAGGCCCTATAAATGTCAATGTTTTAAAAAGTCACTAGTCAACACTTCCTGGCTGTATAGTCTTACTAACCTTTCGTATAACTTACAGAGATTATAATTAACATGTGTTTGTTTTTTAAGGCGAAATAATTATTTTTGTAAAACATTTACGGAGTTACATGATATACTGTTTTTTTTTTTGTTAATCTGTGAACAATGTTGTGGGTCACATGTTTATAAATTTGGTGTATATATTGTATTTAGTTATAATGTAACATGTAACTGTCTTTTGTTCCAATAAATAAATACTGTACTCTACTGTACAAATCCCTGAAAACAAGTGTGTATAATTTCATGACATGCGGTTGAGGAGTTTAGACGTAAAAGTATGACGAATAAACAAACAACAATACACATTAGATTATTAGTTAGCATTACAAGTGCATTACTTTACACGGAAAGACTTATCTGTAATGTAATGGGATGAATGTAGTCGTATTTAATTATGTAGCAATGTCACTACTCAAAACCGTGCGTTAAAGGTCCCTAGATGGACTGGTTTATGTGCCATCAAGTGCCCATGACTTCGATTTAATTCGCTGACTGTGATCTTTATGTTTTTTAAAGCCAACTGATCCCAGATAGCAGTTAACATACCTACGAAGTGTTCGAACATGACGTGCAATAGAAGCGCCGTGTAATTGCTGTTTATTAAATCTGTATATCAATGTTGTGAGCAGTGCTTAATCGAAGGCATATTTATTGTAATTACACATCTTTACAAGAGAATCTTTAAAAGACGACTCCCGCGCTTGCCTTATTGGCGGGGGACTTTACAACCGTACATAAAACGGATACAAAAAACACCCAAACTCAGAACAACAATTGGTAAATCACACACAGTGCTGACCCATGTTGGGATCAAACCCACAAGCGGCGAGGTGATAGCTTAAACCACTACACCATCCGTGCGGTCGTTGTTTATTTAAGAAATGAAATCGAAGTGAGCTTCACGATTTCTTTGTAAAAGCATTTTTAATACTTAATGCACATATAATTTGTAAGATTGCTTATAAATTATAGGATTCAATCATTTTAAGATCTCCCCTTCGACTGGACATAACATTGAAAAG
Source organism: Arctia plantaginis (assembly GCA_902825455.1). Lineage (NCBI taxonomy): Eukaryota > Metazoa > Arthropoda > Insecta > Lepidoptera > Erebidae > Arctia > Arctia plantaginis. The sequence goes on along the minus strand of CADEBD010000041.1, from coordinate 1,318,700 downwards.
TCTTTTATCCAATAAAAAATGATTTATTTGTATACCTACTCTTATCATATTTTTAACTACATGATAAATAAACAATAGGATAAATACATATTAAAACAAACATTTGTGGAATTTGTGTCTTCTCTTAATATAAAACTAAGATTAAATTTATTGAATTTGTTCATGTAATTGTGACGCCAAGTTATTTTTGTCCAGTAATGACTAGTCAATTATGAATAGACTTGGACACTTTCGACGGACAGTACCACCACCACAAGATAAACTGTATAGAAATTTAAAGTCTATTCTCCGCACACTAGGAATCCTACAGTTTACTAGCCACCTCTCGTTTAAAACTTGTGGTTTCTAAACACATTTCAAAACACACACGTAGCATTGAATAAAATTGAGATTTGAAATTTAGTTTCAAAATTTTGAGTTATAAATCATTGATTTAGCTTTAGAAATCAGCCTAATAGTAACGAAAACGAGGAACTTATTTGATTTTAGTTACAAAATATAGAGTCATAAATCTTTGATTTTGCTTTAGAAATCGGCCTTATAATAACGTAAACGAGGACCTAATTAATTATGTCTGACCTCGTGATTATAATAATACTTGATGTTTCTCGAGATTTCCTTCTATCAGTGGTTTAGTTATTTAGATAGAGTTTGTTATATATTTTTAATAGGCAGTCGTTAGTCGTCGCCGAAACGATACACATGATTTGAGTTATCTAACCTTTTTCCGTGTCACCACCCCCAATCATCCCGTGGGTGTCGTAAGAGCCGACTAAGGGAGCAAAACTACGCAGGACAACAATACTGCAAAGAGAAGGAGAACTTGACAAAAACCCTTTTAAGCTATTGCATAGCTTCTATCGTGGGCCTTGAGCGCGGGGACCGAATCCAGAAATTCCGTAACGAAAAAAAACCTCACGCTAAAAACAAAACAAAAAACAGTACCAAAATCAAACGCTGAACGTCAAAGGAAATTTCGTCAACATAATGCAAAAAATCTTACATGGATATGTAATTTGATTTAATAATAATATTTTTTATTTATTTATTTAAAAACAAATTGTAATATATGCTTCAATATTTTTATTTAATAAAAGAAAAAAAAATGTTTTCTTATCGGTCACCACGCTCAAAAAGTGTAACTCGAATTAATATCAATGAAAAAGAAATACTGCATAAATCAAATAAATAAATAATAATTATAATTGCATAAGTTGATACAAAATGCTATGCAATAGCTTTACCGCGGCAGTCCCCGAGTGCCACACGTCTTTTTTTTTTTTTTTCAACGTGTGGAAACCCCCTCGGGCCGTCACCCCACCGGGGTTTACGGCGGGGTGGTGTGTCGGAATCGGACCGACTAAAACCACACGGTGCGCCACTCTGCGCCTGTAATAGGAGGGATCCGGGAACTACTGTTATTAGGACCTCCGGACCCCTCCTAGCGCCAGCACGCAACGATGCGGGCACCACCTTCAGGTACATTCTCTATTTAGGCGACGTCCGGCACACGCGGACGTCGCCGTCCGCCGATATACTTCGGCGAGCAGTTCCGCCTCCAAGTCCCACGGGGGAGTACCGGCAAACGCGCACGCCGCTTCCGCCGAAACGGTGCGGTAACCGCGTATGGCTCTAACCGCCAATATCCTCTGAGGTCGCCAGAGGCGTGCCCTGTTCTGAGCGGTCAGAGCCGCCGCCCACACCGGTGCACCATACAGTGCCATTGATCGGACAACCCCCGTGTACAGCCGTCTCGTTGCGACGCTGGGTCCACCCAGATTGGGTAGAAGTCGCCCAAGGGCAGACGCAGCGTCGACTAGCTTTGGAGCAAGCTGTCGGAAGTGCTCGTCGAAGAGCCACCTCCCGTCGAGGATCAGGCCCAGATATTTCATCTGGGCCCGAACCGGTACGAGGACCGAGTTGACCACGATTGAGGCGCCGGGGGGTGGACCACGACGGGGCCCATGGAATAAGAGAGCCTCCGTCTTATCCAGGGCCACCCGTAAGCCCAGCGCCTCAATTCGCCCGACCATCATAGAGACTCCCCTGGTGGCCAAGCGCGCCGCCTCTTGAAAGTTCGCCCCCCGGGCTGTGACCAATGTATCATCGGCGTAACAAATTACACCCAGCCCAGGGGGAAACTCCACTCGAAGGGCCCAGTCGTACCCCTATGTTCCACAGGAGGGGTCCAAGAACAGACCCCTGTGGAACACCACACGACATGGGCCGATACCTTAAATTACCAGCTCGGTCCTCGTACTCGACGGTACGCTCCTCTAAATAGTCTGCCACTAGCCGCCTCAGGTACTTGGGCACCCCATGAAAGTGTAGTGCTTCCCTGATGCAGCTAAATGGCAGACTATTGAATGCGTTGGCGATGTCCAATGACACCGCCAACAGCACGCCGCCACAACTCACCGCCTCTTCGGTCACGGCCCTCAGGCGTAGCACAGCGCCCACCGTCGAACGCCCCACTCGAAATCCGAATTGGGCGTCCGACAGGTCCGGGCCCACCTCGTACAGGTGGCGGACGATGCGGGCTGAGAGCACCCTCTCAAACAATTTACCCGCCTCGTCCAGCAACACAATGGGCCTGTAGGCCGCGACCGAATCGTCAGGCCGTCCCGGCTTCCCGCTCTTCCAGCACTCAGGAAAACGTCCGGACACCAAGCTAGCGTCGAACACCTCCCTGAGGCGGTCTGCCATGTGGTGAAGGGCTAGGGCCAGTACTCGGGCCGGTATCCCGTCTGGCCCAGGGGCAGTATTCTTGAAACGGATCCGTAGAACAGCCGCCCCTACCTCCAAATCCCGGACGGGCGGAACATCATCCACGTTCTCTCCGTCGTCGACGGCCAAGGTAACCATCGACGGGGGTGTGTGTTCCGCCCGTTGCGGGAATAGGCCCTCCACCACTTCCTGCAGGAAGCTGGGCTGGAGGGTCTCCGTAAGGAACTTGACAAAAACCCTATACCAACCCGTCTGGCCAGCGTGGTATGCCAAAACCTCCTTTCTAAGGAGAGCCTTATGTCCAGCAGTGGACTGTTAATGCTGTTGATGAATCTTTTCCCTGTACTTTTTCAAAGCGTAGACGTGCCATTGCTGATATTTTATATTTAAAACTCCTTAAAAATAATCGCAATGATTTTAGCCATCTTTAATAAATTCATCTTTAAGTAAATGTAACCGATTTCCTACTCAATTTAAAACGTCCAGCTTAGGAATACACCTTAAAAAAAAGATTGCTTATTTTGAATCAGTGGCCTTTTTCCACGACGGGGGCTCCTCTATCAAACACTGTCGGTGTTGGTGCTTATTTTCCTGACATCGATACGAAAGGTAGCTACAGCCTTTGGTCTCCCTTTTGGTCCTTTGGTCACTCCAAAATAAATGAACGTAAGTTACCATATATCGGTTACTTACTTACGATATTATAGGTTTAGATACCATTTGCGAAAGTTTCTATGCTACTCAGTTAAAGAATACAATTAGAACATGTTAGCTTAGACCACGAGGACGGCCTAGATCTACATACATACAGCCAGTAAAGGAGAAAGTGGGCGTCGTGGCCTATCAAGAGGTCAAACAGATCGCAGAAAATAGAGAGGAGTGGTGATTGCTCCACCGACAAAGGCTTGACTCTTAAATTGACAGAGAGAGAGAGAGCTTAGACCGCGATCTAAGCTTTATCAATAACGTTCTCGTACCTATAGTATAGCTATATTACTAAATATTCATGCTCATGTATAATAATATAATACTCTACTTTGAAGGAAGAAAGCCATGAGTTATTCTATCAAATTTATGAAATATTAATTAAGGTAACATTATATTCAAAATTCGAGATGTTAATAGCTTATTTATAAAGTTTTTACACAAGTAAAAACTTTATAACTAAGCTATTATATTGTGTGTACTAAGGTCTGCACAAGCACATCTTAGTACACACAATAATTCACATAATTCATTATATATATATTTAATTGTTGAATTCAAGATTGACATTCGATTTATTATTAAAACTGTTTTCCCCTGCTTATTTTCACGTTAACCACTCGAATTAATGTTCGTGAGTTAGTGTGACATGCATTAAATTATAGATACTGTTTGAAGTTTACGGAGCGTGAAGTAATTTAACGTACTTTTTCTTACACGGGGTGAACAGACTCGTAGAGATGAGTTCAAGTTTGATTATGGGACACGCACATACTTTCGAAACAGTTTTATTGACTATTCATTATTTATTACAAGATGTTTACTGAACTAAAGAACTTTAGAAAATTGTGTTTACGAATATTTACCAACACCAGACAAATAGAGGTGTTACAGATTTACAGTGTGTATCTGTGTGTTTGTGGCATCATAACTCTTATAGGGATGGACTGAAAGGTGTGTCGAGACAGTGTTATTTATTAAATAAAATTTGTTGGAAGGTCATAAGCTCTTTTCAGATAGTTCTGGTGTTGAGTAAGGGGTATTTTAATTTATACTTGTATCTGTTAGTCATAAAAATAACTTAGTCAATACGGCATTTCTATATACTTTTATTTTTAAGTCTACTGAAATTAAAAAATTAAGAAGGTTGGTTGTATCGATGTCAAATAGAGGCACTACTTATGGTAATATCCTAGACGACGCAAATAAAAACAAAGGTTAAATAGACAAAAAAAGTGGACAAAAAATATAAATCTATTAACAAATGGGTGATCCTGAATGTATATTACATATTCGTTCTTATTACTGAACAGCCTCGATTACTTTCTGCCATTTATTATAAATAATATATCAAATATGTTAAAAATGTAATTTATAGTTTCAAATATATCACTCAATGTTGTGGCGTTAGAAGGTCATCTTAATGTTAGGGTTACAACAGCAGTTACTATGTTTAGACTAGTTACAATTTTGTCAAGCAATAATTGTTTTAGTTGCTAAACTTTTGCTAAAACCTTTGTCATATTTATCTAAAATTTGGATTTTTAGTGCCATACATCTTCATTTCGTTTTAAGTTTAAATATGTTTTTAAAATAGTTATCTTGCAGAAAGGCTTTTCTTTACGAGATGGGGCTTGAGTACTTCTCTTGCATTTGGCTTGAAGGTAGCATCGTGTCGTTAACTTACATAGCTTATTATGGGTGAATATTTAACGCTAAAGTTTAAACTTTGGCATATTTAGGCAATATCCTTAATGTCTCCCTCTTTTAATAATAATTATATGGTTTTTGTTTATTGATTTCATATACCCTACGTATAGGTACACTAGGAGATAAACATTATGTCAGTATTAATTTCATGTGAATAGAAATTTACTAGTTACTAAATTTAATGTAGAAACTATGACTAGACTGACTGCACGGATGGCGTAGTGGTTTAAGCGGTCGCCACGCCGCTTCCTACTACGCCGAGTGTTGTGGGTTCAAACCCCACATGGGACGACACTTTGTGTGATCCACAAATTGTTGTTCTGAGTCTGGGTGTACTTTGTGTCCGTTTCATGTATGTTTGTAAAGTCCCCCGCGACACAGGATTTATTCCTAATGCGGGAGTTGTCTTTTTAAAAAAAAAAAAAAAAAAAAAAAAAAAAAAAAAAAAAAAAAAAAAAAAAAACTAGACTACTACTACTAGGTACTAGTGCACCTGTTAGTACCATTTTCCTCGAAATTAATGTAACCCTGCTGAGTTTACCCTATTTAAAGAAGTCTGCAGAAGTCGGTGAACGATCTTAGTCATACTAATGGAAATGGTTTGCTTACATTTAACCTATTGCAACATATGAAATACTAACTTCGATCGACGAAGAAGGCTAGCACATTGTCATATATTACATAAGAATGCGTAGCATCTGAACCGAATGTTTAAAATTTTCCCACGATGTTAAATGTCAGGATTAAAAATAAAATATACATATTAATTATTAAGATAACAAACTACATATATGTTATATATCAGAGATGTTGTATACTAGTCAATCATTTGTGTAGAGGCTTTCTAAAAATCGCATAGAAATTTGTTACGGTTACCGGTTTTTTTAATTAGTATTAAAATTAGGGTTGTCAATTAATATTGACATAATTATTAAGGTAGAGATTTCTTATTCAGTTGCCATCTTAATTAAATTTAAAAAGAATAAAAGAGAGTTTCTAAACCTCCTTTCTAAGGAGAGGCCTATGTCCAGCAGTGGACTAGTATAGGCTGTTGATGACTGATGATTGATGAAAAGAGAGTTATTATGATATCAGTACGAAGAATAAAAGGTTACTATTGTTTGTTTTATGGTCTTTTTGTCTGTTAGTAGAAGATTGGTAGACCATAGACAGTGTTAAAATACATTTATACAGTTTTCTGTCAAAAATGTGCTGTATAATACTTATGGTAAGAAGCATATAATAAATAAGATGTCCGACCTCCGATCAAGTAGTAACATGGCTTCACTTAGTAGGTACACTAACAACCCCTTGAAACCGACTAAAGCCATATAAAAAAGTGAGGCATGGAGTGAAAAATCCATTCCTAAAACAAAGATAAAGGGGAAAATTCAGGGATAATCACTTTGTTATCGTAAACGTTTAATTACATTATAGTACACAGAAAAAGAAAATACAAGAACTTTTATTAGTTCCGGATAGAGCGCTTCGTATGAAAAGCTTTGTAATTTATATGTTAATTTAATTACTCGTTACTAAAATGGTAATCGAGTTTCTGGTAGTCCGTTACTAATTAATTATTTTGAATGTCCTATTCTTGTATATTTGTAAATATTTTTTTTATTTTTTTTATTTATTCATCCAATTTTTCTGTTTGTGAGAATGACACTAGTAATGGCTATAGTTTTTAAGTGTTCATACACACCTGTGGATCCATACGGGACAATTCATAATTGAATCCGATGGCGATCGATAAGTGAATATCTATAAAAAACAAACTATTAGGCAATGAGTAAATATGTGTGTATTGTAAACTGGATTTGACGTGGTTATGGTTCGAAACTTTCATCAATTGAATTCCTAATTTGAGCAGTCTGACCAATAAAAGAATTATTTTAAGTTATTCAAACTTTAAAGTCCTATGTGTGACTCATTCTACTTGCATCGATTAGCATTGTGTTTTTTATAGTAACCTTTTTTTTTGTTTTGTTTCAGGTAATTAGTAAAATCATCGACAGTAAAACTTCGAGCGCTGGAAGGTTTTTACTACGCTATGGGCCAACAATTTTCTGCGATTCTATTGACCGTTGGTTTGTGATGAAATCTCATTGAAATTTTAAACAAAAGTGGGTGAATGTATCTACAATTTAATAAAGTAGTAAACCAAACTATACAATATCTCCTATTCATCTGAAATAATGACTGTGTTGCCTTAATTTAAACGAAAGTAATACTTGAAGTTAGGCGTCTATCAGCTCAGTTTTTTTGCTGAGATTCTTAGTATTATTTATCTAACATTTTCATGGTTAATTTGAAATGTAATGTGTAATGCAAAAACATATATATACGTATTCTTATATATATTCGTAAGCTTTACTGTTTTGCCATTAGTCCGTTAACGAAGTTTAAAGTAGGCATTTAAAAACGTTGACTTTATTACCAAGTAAGAATTTAAGATGAAAATAGGACAGATTGTTTTATGAAAAGTTTCGGTAGCAGGACTGTGACAGGAGTGTGTCAATAGCATCATGCCAAAGACAAAATGATGGTGGAATTTGTGTGATCCACTAATTGTTGTTCTGAGTCTGGGTGTTCTTTGTGTCCGTTTCATGTATGTTTGTAAAGTCCCCCGCGACACAGGATATATTCCTAATGCGGGAGTTGTCTTTTTTTAAAAACAAAACAAACAAACAAAAATCCACGAAACCTGATATCTATGTTTTTTTGAAAACTTTGAATCAGAAATTGCTTTACTGTCAGCAAGTTTTAAGCTTGTTATGAAGGTAGTCTTTTCTAATTTTTTCTATCTGTTTATTTTGGTCATTGTATAAAACGATAAACATTTTATAAAACAACTAGGTTGGATGACAAAGTTACGATGCTCTTCTTAAAAGCTTCATCACACATCTAATTGTTAGCCGACGCAATTTGATTGTATTTTTAATATTTGTTACTGACCAGGTGAACTGATTTAGAAATATCTCTTTTTATTTCGGTCGGAATGTTTTCCGTGTAGCCCATTCAAATTTGAAGAAAAAACACCACTCCCAATGGCGGAAAAGTTTGTTATGATTTCATCATGGTGTTTTGAAATTGGTCACACATTTAAACAAGTTGATTATGTAATTTAAAATCAATTTTTGTATCGGTAGATATATTAAAAAACCGCATCATTTTACACAATTATATCAAACATATAATTATTAAAGCGTTCCATTGACCTCTGTCTCAGTAGGCTACAGATGTGCAACCTCTATGCAAAAGGTTAAATACAACGATTGCCGTTAAAGATGACAGGTTGTACATGTCATTTTTATTAAATTAAATATAGGCCAAGGCAACATAAAAAGTAAATGTTCGTATGTTTAAATAAACTGTTGCCTTCACTGTCATATACTATGTAACGAGCTGCACCTGAGATGCTTTGCGTTGGCATATTATTGTTGCATTGATGAGAAACGAGGAACAACCCTGACGCGAAAAATGGATAAAAACATTCACTGAATAGCGTGTCAAAATTTAAGCTCAATTAGTGCCGAATTTCTTGAGTTTTTGAAGTGTACATTATATATATATCAGACAGGCCTGTTGGTCCGGTGGTTCCTATCTGCCAGAGGTTGTGGGTTCGACTTTCAACTAGGACAAAAAATTGTGTGATGAGCACGATCATTTGTTCTGTGACCGGGTGTAGTTTATCTAGAACATCTCTTTACTTTACGTGGTGACTTGAAAAATCTGATTAAAATCATGGTGGTTGTTTATATAACGGACAACGAAGCAAAAGTTTTTAAGCAAAATAATAACACTGTTATTAAAAGTAAGAATTTCTCGATTTATAACAAGTAACTTGGCACTTAGCAAATTTCCTACAAAATACTATCCTCAAAAAATACCCAGATGAAGTTGTTACTTGTTAAATACAGAGACATAAACTATAAAACCGTACACTACACGCGACCCGACATGCACTTAATAAGTTTTTTTTTAATATTTTGGGTTACTAACGTTTAAAATGTTGTTATAAGCAAGTTTTAATTAAAGTAACGATTTTGTATCACACTGAACAAAAAACCTGTAGCATTAAGAAGAACATTTAAGTATTAATTGTCTGACCACGAAGCTGCGCAGCCTCGAGCTATAGAAAGGAGCCGGTCATCTTCACAAAGGGAACAAGGTCTGGTGGATTAAACAAATCGCTGTTTTACGAGTATAGATCTGACACAGCCGAAGTAGAACTATTCTAAGAGATTATAACTTAATTATCGCTAGATATTATGTTTTCATAACATAGTTTATGAACTACATGTTATTTAAATATGTTTATTTTATACCGTTAAAGAATACTTTTAGCTTTTTTTTTTAGACTCCGCTTACGTGTATGTCGGATATCGGGGTAAAAATAGCCTATGTCCTGGCCACAACTCAAACTTTTTCTAAATCGGTCCAGCGGTTTAAGCATGAACAGGTAATAGACAGACACACTTTCGCTTTTATAATGCATATTAGTATGGATTAGTAAGACTTTAATATCTATGATATTCCTTTATTTTACTTGGTGTTATACGGGTCAAACCTATTGCCGTAAACTGAGCATATACAGGGTGTAAGGGACGTTGTAACGAATACTGAAAAAAGTGTATTTAGATCATCATTCTGAGTCGAAAAATTCATCAAGTCTTTTTTTTATTTTCTATGTTTCTGTTGAAAATTATAAAAATGATATTACAATGAGTAAACAGAATATCTGAATACACTATTTCAATATTCGTTACGACGTCCCTAGTACCCTGTATATTTCTAAATATATATATATATAATTAGATAATTTACACCTTATACAAGAAATGATCATACAAGAAATGATCGTGCTCTTCACTCAACATTTGTTCTGGGTCTGAATCGAACTCACGACCTTTGTCTTAGTATTCAGGATCATTAACAAGTAAACCAAAAGCGTTTTCAGGGATACAAAAAAAGACATAGGATACATAGGATTTTATCAGGAAAAAAATAGGTTGTTCCCGAGAAATGGTAAGTTACTTTTAAAATAGCGAAGCCACCGGCAAAAAAATCTCTTAAACACTTTTGGAGCTGCCTGTACTATGTTCAAAGTGATGGGTCATGCATAATAGAATTGAAAGTAGAAAAAAAGCAGTTATATAAAATAATCTTTTAACAAGATTGATGAGTAACTGAATCTCAGCAATTGTGTCAAAAGAGATAACGTGGATGGTTATTTAATTATTGAGAAGATTATTACAAAAATATCTTGCATGTCATTGGTTCTAATGTGAAATATAACTGGATTATGTTACATGAATGTGAAGTTTGTTTTTGTAAATAGCAAAGGTTTCGTGACTAACAATTCTTTTTTTTTTTTTTTTTTTTTTTTTTTTTTCCTTTTCAAAAACCAAAATCCAAACATGAATTTAGGCTACAGAAACTTAGTTAGAGTTGCAAGTGTCCGTAGGCGACGGTATTCGCTTACCATCAGGTGGACCCTTTGCTCGTTTGCCCCCTATCCCAAGAAAATTATAATTAAATAATTATAAAAAAAAATCTGTCGTTTTTACTAAAGAAAAAACAAAATGATAAATTCAGCTGTTATTACGTCTACTCGTCTGGCCCCTCTAACATAAAAAAAACACGTCTTGAAAGTATTCAATCGATTAAACTAAACATTGTTTTATCAGTGTCTCATCTCTATCGACAGTCTTATGACATAAGGTTACATACACACTGTTGTCCGAAAGTGTTAAGGAAGTGGCATGATACCTATTGTTATAGGATTGTAGTATAGACTTGTGAAAGGATCTATTACGTTATAACTTGATGATATAATTCCCATCTAAAGTGACGGGACTTATATCATCATTGACCCACATTAATAACTGCAAAAGGATTAAAATGCGATTTCGAAATTCGAATATCGTTAGTCATTTTGACTTCGTGTTAAGTTTTATTATTAACAATAATAATAACAATAGTAGTCTAATTGATGCTCTTTTGTTAATGTATATAGCATATAGGTGGTTATTTTAATTACTGCACATAAAAAACTAACATGTAAGAGATGATTAAGATTATGAGAAGATTAGTTGGAACAGGTTAGAAACTATTAATAGAGTTACCAGTTTTGCGATGGAATGGTGTATAATGTCACATTCATTAACAGAATTCAATAGTCTATTTCAGGATATATGCCTCTCCTTAGAAAGGAAAGTTAGACCTACTATACTTCGATGGCCAGACGGGTTGGTATAGGGTTTGTTTTAAGTTTCCTTTCTCTTTGCAATGCTGCTGTTCTGCGTAGTATGCTCCCTTAATCGGCTCATACGACACCCATGGGATGAATAACGGCGATGTTAAAACAGGACTGATTAAATTATTATCATACTATTGGAAAGCATGATGATCAGAAAAATATTCTTTGACAACGAAATCCCTTTAGGGACTTTATACTTAAGTATTCTAGGTCCGCTTGTTTATCTAAGAACTATTTTGTTTCTCAGTTGTGTAAACCATTCATTGCGAGATGCAGGATCTGTCGCAATTAGAATGTTTGTTCAGTTTCTACTTTCTGGTTCTGAATCAACCAATAGGTACATGAAATATTACTCTATTACATTTTTTAAAATTAAGTCTACAACTTCAAGCATTAAATGCTCCCAGCCACTCCATTGGTATACGATACGATACGACAACAAATGCGATAAGTCAGTAAAGTAGTTGTTTAGAAAGGGATCTCCAAAGCAGCAAATAACCATAATTAATTTGAGCATTTTAATATTTGAGCGATCTTTTGCTTGACAACGTTAGATCCTGTATTTTATTCAATAATTGGCAAACCATTTATTTTTAGTGAACTTTTATCTTTGATGAGGTGTTTCCTATAGCAAAACCCCATGAAAAAATACTATATTGTTATAAATACTATGTGTATTATTAGAGAGTACATACACATTTTTTTTTTAAATTTAGTTGTTTGAAAATCAAAATTGAGATAATAATAGGGGTTAAAGTATGTCTAGCAGAAGCAGGCCGGGGTGGGTAAAAGCGCGACGTGCTACGGAGCGCGCGCGCCCTTCGGGGCAGGCGTGCGGTTTTAGTCGGTTCGAGTCCGACATGCCACCGACAGGTGGTATCCGAGGGGATTTCCGCACGGAAAAAAAAACAAAAAAAAAGGAGGGTTCATCTATAAGCCGTAGATGGCCCGAGCCCCGAGGTACGTCGGGGTACTAGGGCTTTCCTTTCTACCTTGGTACCTGGAGACGGCGTGCGATTTTTGGTCGGTTCGAGTCCGACATAATCACCCACTGATGGGTGGTATCCGAGGGGAGTTCCGCACAGGAAGAAAAAGAAGGGGTTAAAGTATGAAATTGCCGTTGTATAGTAACAAATACTTTGAATAGACATATACCTCCATGGTGTGAGGTTTACATGTGAATCTTTTTTCATATGATACCTATGCGGTTCTTCTTTTAAAAAATGTGCAACATTCGCTTTTCGACTTTCAATTGTTTTTTTTAATTCAGTTTACACGTTAAAGATTAATTTAAAACTTAGAAAAGCCGAGTAATTTTTGAATACAAATTCCGACGCGGAACTAACGGCTCGCAATATCAACGCTGTGTTTGGAGAGGAGATTGCTAATGAACGCACCGTGCGTTTTTAGTTTAAACGCATTCGTAATGGAAACTTCTACTTGAAGAACGAACCACGTGGACGACCGCCTACACAGGTGAATAACGCTAAATTAAAGGAGGTGGTAGCAGCCGGTCCGATTCAAACTACCTAGGAATTAGCGGTATGGTTTATGTTACCCTACCTACAATATTAACTCATTTGACTGGTCTGCAGAAATAAATACGTTTTGAAACTTGTGTTGCCTAGTTGAATCGGCACAGAAATGAAGGAATATTTTATCAAATTGTGACATGTGACGAAAAGTAGATTGTTTACCATAAACGTAAGCGAAAAATGCAATGGCTGACCTAAGGTCAAACGCCGCAACAGTGCCCTAGAGCAAAGCTTACCAATAAAAAGGTAATGGTAACTGCTTGGTGGTCTCTTCATGGTGTTATTCACTATAGCTTTCTCAGGTCTGGTCAGGCAATGACAGCAGATGTTTACTGTGCCGAATTTCGAACAATGATGGTGAAACTGGCAGTGAAACAGCCCCGACTCGTGAATCGATCTTTACCATTATTGCTCCATGATAACGCAAGACCTCGCAATGCACGAAAAACCATTGTAACTCTACAGGAACTGCAGTTAGAAACCATACATTATCCTCCGTACTCGCCGGACCTTGCTCCAACGGATTACCTTTTTTACGTGGTTTAGACAATTTTCTACGTAATGAAAATAATTCTTCGCAGGAGGCGAGACAAAATGCTTTCACACAGTTTGTCGAATCGTGATCCCCAGAATTGTATCGTAAAGGCATAAATTAAGGCATGATATCCGTTTAGAAGGCAGCAATGTATAGACAATGAGGGTAAACATTTTAATTAAATAAAAATGTTACATCTTAGAAAAAAAATAGTTTAAATTTTTCAGTACAAATCGGCAACGATCATCGTTGTCGCTAATTAACATGCGTTTAATCTGCCACCGTTTAAATACATATACTCTGTTATCGTTCACTGATCGAACGGATTAATCAATCGGATAAAATCAAACGATCGTGTTTCGATCATGCCCGGGTACCAATCGTGACCCGTTCGTACTCATTCGTGTGTGATATGTACGGAAAGTGAATGTTAATATATCTGCATACTCTCCGCGTCCTTTTATGTATGATAGATGGTTTGATGAAATTTAAAATAATTAAAGCCTTATATTACTTTGTAATGAGTACTTAATTAATCTCACGAAACTGTTCGGTAACGAAATTTAGAAAAAGTTTTGCCCTTAACCTCGTTAATTATTTTCAAAAATATACTAGCATATTTCAAATCAATTTCGAAAATTCCAAATGTATTAGGTAACTTTATGGCACACAGGTCATGTAAAATGTCAGTATATTGGATGAAAGGTGGAGCTCAGTTACCGGGTTAGGTAACTGTTCTAACCCTACTAATCTAACCGTAGTAAAATATGCGTTATAAGAGATTTTGATATAGTTAAGGAATAGCAAATTTATAATAGTAATCATACATAAAAAATAACATGTAGGTATTCTTCTTTGATAAGCACGGTACAGGGACTAATCTCACCCACACGCCCACCACTGTAACTCCTGTACACCAGGATCCACAGCAGTGACCCACGAACACGCCGAGTTATGACACTCGGGAACTTCCAGGAAGAAATTAAACTGTATTGGAACCCGCAACGAAATTAATCAGAAGAAAATTGGAGGAGTTGGAAATACAGTAAATCCACTTCCCTCCTTAGCAAAGCGGAAGACAAAATGAAGTAAAATAGGCATACACCCTTTTAAGCACGGTACAATGGAGTTGCAAAACCGTTTTGTTAATTTTGATAGCTAAGATGATCTTAATACCTATAAATTTGGTGTAAATAACGTTGACCCCTGCCTCTCATATATTCACACAAATATTTATTATTATTATGTATGTATGTTGGCAAACGAATAATATTAAATAATAGTGTTTCACAAAATATGACATTTTGAATTCTCGATCATAAATGTCATAATTTGTGAGATATGATTATAAATTTTTATATTTTGAAAGTTACATTTCACAATTTTACAGTATTATATTATTGTTGGTAGACAACTCATAAAATATGATAGTGATCATTTAGAATTGCTGTAAAATGTTCAAAAATCGATTCAATTCCTTGCTGGTTTGTTTGTTAGTTCTATATCAAAATGACCGAGCAATTTGTTTTGGATCACAAGCACTACGACTGTCCAATACAACCCAGTTACTGTTGCAATATAGCGCAAGAAACTGTGCCGACGTAATTATTTATGTCTGTTACTATTACTTTTGCATACGCAGTATTTACTGGACACCAACATTATGAACGCTAGAAGTTTACTTAACGTTATACATCTACATTTATTTAAAGTACGGACTGTAATGTAATATGTGCCTTTGAAATAGAAACAACATGTATTTGTTTCAAAGATTACGCGATTGTAGATTTAATTAATTAACTTTATTCCCTCCTAGCCTGTTTGCATCAGGGCTTACCAAGGTTATTCCTATACCTTTGTCTATATATTGACGTTTTCTAAAGTTGATGTAAAAATAAAACCACACATAATACCCCATGTGACTTTCTATAATGATGATAAAATCTTGTCTACAGCGTCGTAAACGAGTTAGTGTTACATCATTGGTCTAGATCAAACCTACGCCGCGGTGAAAAGTAATTGGTGACCTAACACAGATAATAGAGATTATAGATCTAGCCTCTTTATTGTACTAAGATTGAGTATATCGTGAATTAAAGAAACCCCTTCTAATCTATTCTTAACTTCTTCAGATCTATTGTTATTGATGATGCGGTGGAAAATTCCTTAAGATCTCGGGCTCCTTAGAGCCTGGAGCCAGGTGTACGTGGTGTTTTGATCGTATTTTGATGCGATCAGGTCGATGTTTGGGGTCTAGCTCGATCTTTTTCCTTTTTTTGCTTAAAAGATAGAATGATATTTGCGTCTCGGTCCGAAACACTTCTTCTGAAAAGCTTTCCTGCACTTTAATATTATTAATATAATTAATTCGTCTTCTCGTTTTGGTATCGACATAGACTATTTTTGTAGCAATAATAAATGCTTAAAATTTGGAGAAGTAAAGATTTCGACGGGGTAATTTCTGTGAGCGCCATTTAGTTTGAATTGATTGTATTTTAAAAAGCAGGCCTTTTTTTTTGGTAGGTTTTTGTTTAAGCAGGTATATGAAATATATTTGATACTGACTATAAAAGAATCACTCGCAACTACAGTATATATTTCCAGCCATTTAAATTAAACTGCAAATGATCTCAGCTGTAACCTTTTCCTAATGTAAGGTCGTGTACGTAGTGGCACTTAGTCTGAAAGGCTTAAAAGCTTATATGGTCAGTTATTAGTTAAGTACTAATTACTATGCGCCGTAGTCTTTTATACTTTTAATGGACTTCATAATTAGTAATGTAATAAATGCTTATAAAAATACATCCATACATACATCCGTATCGTGAGAAGCTCGTGGCTAAGTAATAGCTGAGTAGGTTAGCTCATTGCAAAGTTAAGCAATTCTAGACAGCTTAGTCTATGGATGGGTGATCATACTTACGCCGTCGGTCTCGATTACGCTACGAACATCGATGACAATCGTTACAGGTAGTAGGAACCCCTAAATTCTGACAACAGTATATCTGCAGAACTTTGATATCGCCTAGTACTTGGGTTGTGAAGGTCTGATGGCAGTCGCTCCACGTAAAAAACTGAAGTTCAGCCGGGTCGTAGTAGACTCACTGCAAGCCGACCCAACCTAGTTTGGGCAAATTCTCCGAGGATGATGAGTAATGATGACATCCGTATCTACAATTGTAATATCATCCTTACTAATATTATACGTGCAAGTGAACGTTTGTTTGTCATGTTTTCACTCCTTAATTACTCAACCGATCATTGGAACATAAAGAAATTTAATTTGTAAGGTGTAACTGAAGCATTATATGATTAATTAATGCAAGAGCTTATCGCTTAATCACGTTTATTAATGTAGAAATTAAAAGGGAGCGAAATTTTTATATTATCAATATTAATTTAAAAATATAAAAAGTTTATTCAATTCATAAAACCGTATACCATACGGAAATCAATCATTCTTCCGTATTCGCCCCACATTTTTAACCCACGACAAGTTATGAAAGGTATTAATAGTAATGAGCAATAAGAAATGAGCAAGCATACAGCAGTTTGGTATGTAATGTGTGACATCTGCGATCTTACCTAACATCTGAAGGCCCACTTATAGCACCGCGATCATTCTTTATTCTTGTTTTTTGAAGGATCACCTGACGGTAAGTGTCCTGCAACTTAAGGGTCATAAGTGCATTGTCAACCGGTGAACCCCTCTAAAATCAGGGTGAAGTGGGAGTTTCGGCTCCGCTAACCTCACTCCCTCAGTGAAAAGCAATAATAATAATAAATCATCATAATGTCGTATCTGCCTTAAGAGGCTCACGTTGGACGGCTGGATCAAGGGTCTGATACAGAAGGCAGTCCTCCTTGACACAGCCCGTATCGTGAGGAGGTTCCTATCTTTGGAGCCCTAACCACCGGTGTCTTGGTCCCTGTACGCGATGTCGGTGGTATACTATTTATTATATTTTTAAATAAGTATTTTTTATAAAGAGTAGGTTTAAAAATATAATTAATATGTATATAAAATAAATAAAAATAATAATAATATTTTTTTACACTCGGCCGTCTGATCCCAAACTAGGCAGAGCCTGTATTATGGTAACCAGACTACTGATAAACATATTTATATAATATCTAAATACATACATGTTATAGATAAAGTACACTCAGACACAGAACACAATTATTTGTCCTGGGTGGGAATCGAACCCACGACCTCTGGCGTAGCAGTTAGGGTCACTAAACACTTGACAATGAAAGAATGACACAGATGGCAGGATCCAAGACCTCATACCATGAAATTAAATATGCCTGAATATGTGTGCGTACAATACGACAACATCTGCTATTAGTAACTGCAATTTATTATGATGTGTCAATTACTAGTGTAATTTTTGTCACTGGTACTCCATAAATAACTGTTATCAGGTACAGATATTGCTTCAAAAAGTATTTATATAGTTGTTTATTGTATTTTATAAATTGTACACCCGGTTTGACATTGCGAACAACGCAACGTTATTTTTCTTTTGTAACGACAGCTGTGAGTCATAAAGTGAACGCAGACTAAAAG
This sequence comes from Arctia plantaginis, assembly GCA_902825455.1. NCBI lineage: Eukaryota > Metazoa > Arthropoda > Insecta > Lepidoptera > Erebidae > Arctia > Arctia plantaginis. The sequence goes on along the minus strand of CADEBD010000041.1, from coordinate 1,300,650 downwards.
TACCTTATAGTTCTGACTTTTTCCACGAGGACTAAAACGCTTATATAAATAAAACCTTTTAAAACAAAGTTGAACCGACTTTAAACAATACTGAAAAGAACACTAAAAATTGAAAAATAATTACAAATCTAAGTAAAAAAACTGTAAAAAGTACCCTCAATATGACAGGTAACATTATAATTGCAATAGTTCCTTCTAGATTGTTTGAAGTCGGTGCCAAGCCCGATGCACAATCAATAATATTGGTCTATGTCAGTTTTATATTAGCAATAAAAAATTAAGAATTCAATATTATTCTAATTAAACATCGCAGATTTTGTTAATTACTAAAGATTTATATTATTGTAATTGGTCTAGACGGAATTAAAAGAGACATTAATTGGGCATAACATTAGCAAATCTGTTTTATTTTTATTGTTAACCTATTTGGTTGGTCCAGTGACTCATCTTCAGAAGTGAATGTGTCCCCAAAACATTATTATAATGAATATTACCTTTATTGATAATGATGTTGATGAATTTGGCAAAATACGTAGGAAGCTTGTTTCTGGCACTTCCATTTATAATTAAAGGTCTGCAATAATCATATGCTGTCTGTGTGGTGACGGATTAGGAATGCGGAGTGTCACCAGCCCTATTCATTCCGTGGGCGTCGTAAGAGGAGTAAACTACGCAAGACAATACAGCACTGCAAAGAGAAGGAAAACTTGAAACACACCCCATACCCACCCGCCTGGCCAGCGTGGTATAGTAGGCATAAACCTTCTTCCTAAGGAGAGGCCTGCGTTACGTGACATGATCTATTTACAGTTACATCTAGTTATATCAGCTGATCAAGCGTCAGTAGATAAGGTTACAACGTGCGATGAAGCAAAACATGTCTCTGTCTTACGAGATGTAGACGATTCCTGAGCAAATTTAAATGCTGGGAAAAGGTCCACTAATCGATCGATATACGATTTCCACATGTGTGTATTTCGGAGATGCTCTAATAGTTTTGGTCTCGACAGGTTTATCTCAGATCTGTTGCAACGTCAGTTACTAATTGTCGTGCTACTTTTGAAATCGAATTCGAAATTCCATATTCATAAATAGCGAGGACATCGATCGGCCGAAGCCATCAAAACAAGGCTTTACCAAAATTGTGTTGATAAATTATTTATTGATCCAAAAAATCACAAAAATTTGTTTATCACATAGTGGGTCTTAGTTAGCTTTGATTATAATAGGTCTTAGTTAAATCAGTTAGATTAGAGTTTTCAAAATAGTTAGATTATAATGAGTCTGAGCTCTATTTTGAAAACTCTTTTATTGCTAAGACCATTATTGCGTCTGCATAATACACTTCTTCGAGGTTATCCCAAGGGGTACAGGCATAATGTTTGTTGTAGCAATTTGAATAAAGTCGTAATACTAATTAGTAAGAACTATAAATATTCATAATAAAACCATTTTTTGAAATGTCAAGTTTATTATACACATCGACAAACATGTTTTAGTAGCCCTAACTCTACTTTATTAATTTTTTAAACACCCGGGGCAAAGATGACAATAGTTTTATCGTATCGATGAATTTTTGGTACTGTGTAAGGTTGCGGTTCATGTGAATTTTGTTTTTTAAATAAGGTTACCTTATCGGGTAAATATTAAAAGTATATTAGTACGAAATAGTTGCGTAAAAATATAAATGTATCTAAAGTAAAAATATGATTAAATAACTTACTCAAGCTCAATGTAATAAAAATCTTTTGATTATTTAATATCGAATTTTCTTTTTAGCATTAAGATATTGAGCGAACAAAAATCAGAGACTTAGTAAAAAAACATCTAATATACATGTAAAATTTGAGTGTGTACATGCTTATAACGGGTAGTGAAAGTCTTAATATCGGGAGGGACTGACTAAATACCGTTAGTTATTTAAGTAACTCTTTTTGCAGTCTCATGTTTTTTTTTTTTATTATTGGTGACAGTAGAGGTTATGATCCTTAAAATAAATAATATTACTTTGACTATTTTATTCTGTCATACTGTATTATAGCAAATTTTTTACCACTTCAATGGCTTACAACGTACTTGTGACCCTTAAGTTGACAGGTTGACAGGTATCCATGGGCGTAGCTAGTCTCTGTATGTCACGGTATGTAGGTATTCAATCATTCAGTCGAACAAAACGCAAAATAATGGCCAGATTTAAGTCGTTAGTATAACAATATACCGAACGTGGGTGTCACTCCGAATCTGTGACACTTAATACACTTATGCACTTGTAGTGTCAAAACCTACGCGTACAATTAGCCCACTTCTATCGACAAAAGGATAAGTGATGTAAAACTTTTTAGCATTTACCATGTTCTTTACTTTGGCAATCGATTGCAGAATGGGCCTCGAAAGAAATGAGTAGAATATATTATTTGTTATTGGCAAAGCGTTTTATTTTTAACCTTAAGCTGTCAAATTAGTAAATGTTAATACAGTGCTATGCTGTTGGTCTCTGGTTAATGTAACTGTTCTAGAAGTCTCGCTAATTAAAGAACTGATAAACCGCTACGCATTCCCAGATTACTCAAGATTCCCGCAGTGTTAGACCCATTATCCATGCAAAAGTTACGGTATCATTTTTTCAGTTTCAAATATCCAATTATTTTAATATTTTCCGCGTATGAAAGTCGACTAAATATTAGCGTCTTAGCTTCTGGTATCAATAGGCCGGTAATAGACTCCATTTAAAATGGAGATAAAAAAAGGATGCTAACTAGCTCTAACTTCGATCTTCTGTAAGTTGGAAGTATTTTCGCAGATTTGACTAACCTAAATGCTCCATATGACGTTTGAAGATAAAGTGCAAATTACCATCTGGAGTCTCAGTCTCAGTGTTAAGGAAGATAAATAAAATGGGTTTAGTTTAGTTCGACAGTTACAAGTAAATATTTCAAAATAAAGGAAAACTCAGCCTCGAGTAGTTGTAGCTACCAATAATCTTTTAACTTATACATCATCGTGACTCTTACTTAACACACACAGTTTGAAAATGTTACAACACCATCTATAAAGACGAATAATTGACATAATTAAAGGGCAATTCCACTAGAATGAATACACCGAGGTCAGTGAAATAACATAATTTATTATTAGACACTAAATACGATATTGGCAAGAGCCTGTAATTAGATAATGATCCAATCAGCTCCCGAAGATAATCGAATATTGCCAGCGGAACGCGTGGTTTACACCAATCGTTTTGCAATGACAATGTATGTACCTACGTCATGCACAAAATATATAGAATAATAACTAAACTTATTGTGTACGTTAGAAATACTTACAAAATGAATGTTCGTCATCGTCATCATCATCATCAACAGCCTTTATTAGTCCATTGCTGGACATAGGCCTCTCCTTAGAAAGGAGGTTTTGGCCTACTACACCACGCTGGCTGTACTTACGTGTATATCTTTTGAAAAGACTTATCCTACATTCAAGGTCTATTCTTATAAAAGTATGTTTAATTGGAGCTGTTTACGAACTTATTTGAAAATGAGGGATATGACGTCCATATGATGTGAGGCGGATTTCAAGATTTCTGTGTTTAGCTAAACGGATGTCTTTTGTTTACAATTAAAGATTACGAGTATACTCGTAGAGAAATCTTCTGTTTTCTCTTTCCTAGATATTATATACCTGCAATATTCAGTATGATTGATTAGTTGAAACCGGATAGGACGTTCGGTCCTTTCAAAGATGCTGGAAACTAAACTAATTAAGTATTTATAATATTTTAACTTGTACGCATCTACTTATTATGCAAACAAGACCACTCTTTAGATATTTCCAACCTGATCTCTAGAATACATTCTCGTGTTAGTCAAAAATAAAATATTGTAATGATGTGCAGAATTCAAACTAAAATGAATAGGAAATCGCGACGGTTGCCAAGTCGATAAATAAAATCGAGTTTCTATGTAGAAACTTTAGAACAACCGTGTTAACTTTCAGAGCATCGTAACAGATATCTCGATAACGTAATTTTACAGCTTTAGTAATTTTGTTATCATCTTCATCCTATATGTGAATGAAACCCTCACAGCGATAATCTTGTTAAACGCCGTGACATGAGATCCGTGACTCTGCAAGATAGAGATAAAGAGATCGTGATAATCTAATCTTTTTATTTAACGAAAGTTCCTATATTAGGAAATCCACCCTGTGTTGTGTAGAACATTAAAATACAGATTGGAAAAACTTATTTTTGTTTGTAGAAATACTTTTTTTTTTGTAAGACTCTAAATCTGAATAGCATAACAAATGTACTTGTGTGTGTGGGTATGTGTAATTCTAAATATTAGATAAGATTATAAGGATTTTTCAAAAACGGAACATTTTGTTGATTAATAAGGAAAATTGGCATCTATCTCGTTGAGTGTGCAAGAGATTGAAATGAATATTGTTAACAAAGGTGTTCTTGTTATCAGACTTTTTAGGACGTAAGAATCTATTTCCACAAAAACTCATGTTCGTAGTCGTATGTTCCCAAACTAGTCTCTACCTGTACTATGGTAACCAGGCTCTTGATAACATAACTTATATGACAACACGGAAAAAAAATCGTGCTCACTACACAATTATTTGTTCAATTGTCATCAAAGTGGAAACGTATTAAAGTTACTTAAATATATTTACACTTATCTTATAAATTAATAAACAGCAAAGACATAATTGAACGGCTGTTAGCTGCGGGTCGAGTGGCAGTAGCAAGGTCCTTTCATTAGTTCATTATAAAACCTTGGACTGCACAGACTTACATAAATATATCCTGTTGTGTTTACTGATATCCTGCTGAAACTATTACAAGGAAATATGAAAGCAGAAAGTTCTTTACCATATAGTGTTGATTGAATGGATAACATAAGAATCGAATAAAATAACAATTGAATTGTTTCATAAACAGTAAAGTACAATACAGTAATTTTCTTAACCTGTTGCTCAGAACAAAACCTTTTAAAGTTATTACGAGACTTACTGGCAAAATTAATATAAACTTGAATTAATCCTCCGTTTCAAAAGTAATTGCAGTGTTACCCGAATGTTTCGTCCCGGAAAGCCCCACAACTGTAACAGCGGCAAGGCTTGACACTTTCGGCTTTGCAACCTTGAACGCTTTAAAAAATATTGGTACAAGCGGCAAACTGCAGCGATCTTATTACTTTTTGTGTAAAATTTTGTTACATAATCTGTTTTTTCTTGCACATACGACGAAAACTGCGCCTTTTTTTCATCATGTTAACCCGACAGTAAGCGGTGCAAATAAACTCTTAATTTTTTTTTTGTAGACGGGTTGGGAGATCCTCATGGATATCTTTTGCCCTTGAGGGGGATGAAGAGGTCTGTTGGCCTTTTACCAACTAAAAATCAACCCGGTACTGCGCCGCATGCCTATGACTATGGCCATTGCGTTCTTCCGCTACACCGATAAGCATTGGACCATCTCGTCGAAGACGGGTCGATACATGTCGGTGTAATGTCACAAATACTCTTGACTCTTGCGGTTCCACTTTTAAGTTAGCAATATATATTATTTAACAAATAAATACCATTAGTTATTATTATTTATATTATTGTTGTTTTTAGTTTTGATGTTTAGTTGAGTTTATACCATCTATTATTAATTTATCAAGTTATAGATCGACTAGTGTTGTTGTTTAATACGTACTTAATCCGGATGGTAGTATAGCGTAGTGGTTTATGCGGTCACCTCGCCGCTTCGCTCGTTGTGGGGGTTCGATCCCCACATGGGACATCACTTTGTGTGATCTAGAAATTGTTGTTCTGAGTCTGGGTGTTCTTTGTGTCCGTTTCATGTATGTTTGTAAAGTCCCCCGCGACACAGGATATGTTGCTAGTGCGGGAGTTGTCTTTAAAAAAGATAAGAAATAATAAGTTTATACGTACCATAAATATTTACCGTGTATTCCGCGTATGCCCATCCCTTACATCCTAAATACCGGTAACATTACATTATATTGAAGAAAGCCAACTGGTTTAGCATGAAAGCGATAATAATTCGAACGACTTTCGCTCAAACATTAATGAAAAAAGCCCATCGGATGTAAAACATTAATATTAAAAAACCTGTTAACTAATCAAGGTAATCATTGCTGAGAGCAGTTTATATTAGATAACTTATTTTTCTACATTAACTGTAACATTTTTAAATTCAAAATAAATTGTTTTAATATGATTATTATTTCAGATTTATAGAAATTTGTTTTTAATTTTTATTTTCACATTTACATTCTATAAATGACTAACTGTACTGTAACTGTAAAGTATAAAGAAATAAAGAAAAAGAAAAGTCAATTATAATATAGAGTTTTCGGGTCCAGCGTCCAAACGTCTCCAGCGTGTCACCTGAACACCCTACAAAAGCTTAACGCATAGAGCACAAATATATACTAGGTAAACGGTTTAAACCACGTGTGTATTTCGGGGATGGTCGACTAGTTTCTGACCCGAAAAGGGTTCATGTTTCAAGAAGAAAACTGGTCAGTCATCATTCAAATAAAAATGCGAGTAATAAATTATATAATTCTTGTTACATTTTAGCGGTTTATATCTAAAAGAAATAAGTGCATGAAACTAATTCTGCTTTTATAACTTGTTATATTAAACATTTAAAGTTTTGGTTTTTGTTATGATATAAGAGGCAAACGACACTGTCACCTGCTGCCCCTCAATTCTGCTATTTTAATATTGTATCAATAGGCTTTCGATGGACTGTCGTCGGAATAGTTTTGGACTTTTCGTATTCTACTATGTAAGACCAATTACCAGATAACTTGCCATTGAATTGCCACTGATATAAATTTCGTCGATGTCTTAGTAATAGTTTGGTAAACGGTAAATTTTAAATTTGCCAGGAAATGATATATTTAATTTTCCAGAAATGGCAATGTTGTTGATATCATCATTGATGAGCTATTGGCACTACATCGACAGCCTATAGACACTATGAATTTATGTAAGTACATTTCAATAGAGTGTCAATGTAAAGAAAGTAGCTTGACGTTAACATAAAATAGCAGAATTGAGGCCCTGATGGAAAGTAAATCCCGGCCACTATAAACGCTTGCAACTTAGGAGTCACCAGCGCATTGCCAGCCTTTGAGGTGGGAATACACTCTTTTCTTATAGTTTTGAAGGTTTAAGCTCGAGCTTCCTACTGTAGACTTTGACAGGGTTTGGTATAAATTAAAACTTATTGTAGTTAGTGTAGCAGCAAATCTCGGGACATTTTCTTGGATTTCTTTAAAATGTCAAAAGCTCAAAAAGTTTTTATAACATTTTTTCTTTGATGTTCAGATCCTATTGGTCGTAGCGTAATGTTGTATGTATAGCCTTCCTCGTTAAATGGGCTATCCATCACTAAAAGATTTCTTCTTTTCAAACCAGTAGTTCCTAAGATTAGCGCGTTCAACCAAACAAACTCCTCAGCTTTAGAATATTAGTGTAGATGTATTTCTGTTATGAATGACTGTTAAGGGCTTGTGGCTAACTACTAGTAAGAAATTAATACCGAAATGTTTGTTTTATTTTAAATTTAAGTAAATCACGTAGCACATAGTTATAATTACGAGATTGTAAACTGAATAGCGTGTAAACGAACTGAAAATGTCACGGACACTGAGTCAGAGTATGAATTAGTGTTAAATTAAATGAATTTAATGCAAATCACCGTCTGAGACAATTAATGAAAATTATCTACTATTAAATGTAGGTTTGGTATTGTTGAAGCTTATATTATATTGTTCAACAGCTAACGGCTTTGACGTTACTCTAGATATTGAAATATTAACAATATCATTTTTGGATTAAAATAGCATAAGGAATAATAATTCTACTTGTGTTGTTAATGTCTTTGTAATGAAAGATTTCGAGAAGAAGGTTCGTTTTACTTGATTAGATAGATTCAAAAGAACACTTTGTAACCAGAAAGTCTAGTAGATCTTACATAGTTGATGTTTGGTTTAAATTGGCCCGTTTAACTTGAACTGTGTCATCGTTTTGACTTACATATCAACACAGTTTTAGCCTTTTTTTTTAAGTTCGTAAAAAATAATGTTTCAAGTCGTTTGCTTAAATAAACTTCAAGGCCGCTTCCTTTAAATGAATGTAGATATTCGCTGTAAATAATTTATTGAGAATAAATGAAGTATACTGCATAAATATAACATCTTTTTAAGTTACAAAAAACCCGTAGTGCTTAATTAGGTTTAAATGACTTTAGATACAAATGAGAAGCTAGTTATCGAATAGAATTTGATAATAACAATATGGCTTAAATAAAGTACGATATCCTGTAAAACTAGTTTTGCACCAGGTCACGCCCCTATAGTCCAGTCAATGAAAGCTTAACTTTAGCATTTTGAGTTGATGACCTGCAACCAACGCGAAACTTTCATTCTTGAAATTTATGAAATGATTTTTTTACTTTTAATAGCTACATTATTTACATGGTTCATTGACATATAATTTTAATAATCTTCAATGTCGACCTCCATTTCATCAAATCTCATTGGATTTTCTACAGCCACTTCGTCGAATAATTCTTATTCCTCTTCTTCATGTTCTGACTGATGTTCTTCTAATTGTGAGTCTTCACTTCATTTTCTCCTTCATCCCCATCGTTTTCTGCTGATAATTTTTGTCTTTCTTTTAATGATCGGTTGTCACATGTTTCTCCTTCATACTTTTTACATAATTCACTACACCTAATGCCGCTCGTTCTACAAGTGCAACGGTTTGTGTCGCACTTCTGACAACTACAATGAATCTGTAAAAAAATTAAATTAATTCTTACCGATTTTGAAAGTTCTTCTGGAGCTGGTGGCGCTGGATTCATCACTGGAAACATAATAGCTGGGAGTAATTTCTTCCACCCCCAATTTTCAGGTTCCAACTGGTTTCCCAACCATTCTGGGATTTGATAGTAAACCCTTTTCCTGTGTTCTTGCAGTGCTGGTATTGTTGGAGGTAATGATGCCAATGATTCTTCGATATTGTACTGATATAATGATGAATTAAATAGTTCATATCGAAGTTCAGCAAGCGTTTTATGTTTATCTTTTCTATTGCTGGATGAAATTGATGAAATGATTGTATAAATGAAATATAATTGTTTCTGCTACTTTGTACAACATTGAAAAATCCTGCTCTTTTACGTAATATGTTCGAATCATCTCCACCAAACCGGGATCATTCTGTAGAAGTGTGATTATTTTTGTTTTCCCTTTATTGTACAAGGCACTTGTGGTATCACATCCAACAAATGCGTGTGAAAATAAAATAAAGGGTTTGCACTATTTATTATTAGATGTGGAGAATAAGGTATTTCCCTCTCGGCTAGAACCCATTTTATAAAAATACATTGATTGGTTTTCTGGCGTTTGATCAATTAAAAAGATGAAGAGATCCACGTCATTTCCAACAATTACAATTGTCTTAATTTATTTATTTTATTGTTCTTAATTTATCCTTTAGTGTGAGAGTTGTAGTAACAATCAATTTATCTGCACCGCCGGCTGCTTCTTCAACGGGAATTCCTGATTGTTTAAAAAAGTGTGATAATAAATAAATAAATTTTTGTTTATTTAAAACGTTTGCTAAAAATTTTTCTCGTGATAAAGTCGCTATCATGTCCATTTCGATATTTAAATCTGGGGTGAAATTTTTCAATTGACGCCTAAATCTTTCATAAGACTTTACTGCAACTCTTTCATTACTGTACCCATTAAAAACTACTGTGGCGGCTGGAAAATGTTTTTTAATGTATGAAAAATATTTTTGACAGATAACTCAGAAACTATTTTTATTATTCCAGTGAACTTGATGTAGTAGCCAGCTTCCCTCAATAACGTAATATGCATTATCTAGAAATACTGTTGATTGAATGAATGGCGTAAATATTTTATATAAATCAGCTTAATTACTTTTCCTCATGTACCCATTTTTATGAAACAATGACATAGGAAACGGTGCTAATTCGTAATGTTAATTCAATTTTTGCGCTGAATCCGATAAAAAAAAGGTAAAATTAAATTATCATATAATAAAATTGAAAACATATTTATTTAAAATGCCCGAAACATATTTATTTAATCCCAATGAAGTATGTAGGATCGTTTCAAAATGGAAAAAAATGATTAACAATATATATTTAAAAAAAAAATTGCAAAGACTATGGGAGATACGCGAAAATACGTTGATACCTTTTTTGTAGGAAATTTAATTTTCGACAACTTTGTTGTAGGATTTTTTTCTGTTTTCCCAGCCAGTCGCGAGATATTGACGAAAAAGTAGTTTTTGCACCATTTTGCAATTTTTTTTGCACCCTTTATTATTGATGACCCTTTGATTATATTACTCTACGAACCCTTACGGAAATTTTCGCGTTGGTTGCAGGTCATCAACTCAAAATGGCAAAGTTAAGCTTTCATTGACTGGACTACTAGTGTCTTTCTCTTTCTATTGTATTTATGTCAACAAGTTTCCTATTTAAGCAGTTTTAATATTTCTGCAAGCTCCTTTTGACGTAATGCTCTTTGTTAATAGTTTGATAACAAAGATATTGGGTATACCAGTTTGCATTTTACATTAATGAAATTAACCAATTGGTTATAAATTGGTCCATTGTGTTGCAAATAGAAAGTCTCGTAATAAAAGGAAGCTTATTATAACAATAGGCGGAACTGATCAGGACATGGCTATCAAAATCTATTGTAGTTTTCTAATCCTATGTGAATTTAAATACCTATATATCAGTATGATTTTCTTCTCCTTTTGTAACATTTTTTAATTCAGTCTCATCTCATCTGTCCCAAATATACACCTGCCACACACAGATTTGCAACACCTAAAGGTTTGACTGGAAAAAAATGCCTGTGGCATTAAGTCCGCCTTATGCAATATATTTGCAGGAAGTCTTTAATAAATAAATAAATTAACTTCTGAAATCCAGTCTCGTTCATAGTAATCATAAGTCTCATCGTTTGTAAGTATGTATATTAGGTAAGGAAACTCATCCAGAAAAAACAATGATTGTGTAATTTAACCTTTGAGCTTATCAGGAGCCAGGTTACAATTGTATAAATAGTATTTTACCATTATTAAATAAAATTTAATCTGTCTGTACATTTTATGTGTAATACTAGTGTTTGTAAAACAATTTTTAATTAAAATTAATAATAATAATGGACGGTTGGATCAAGGGTCTGATGTAGAAGGCCGTCTGTAAATGTACTTGTGCGTGTTTGTGTGTAAGGCTTGTTTCAGCGCGGGTGTATTTGTGTGTGTGTGTGTACATGTATGTGCGTGCCGACGTGTGTGTGTGCGGGCATTAAATGATATATATATATATGTATATATATAATAAATGTTGTTCTTATGTGGGCGTTTAATAAGCCGCCAGTTAAAAATGTATCTAAGTATTATATTAATTTATTTATAGTTACAAATATGATATAATGATAATATAATTATAATTTAAAATTAAAATTTGTAAGTTAACTAAGTATACTGAAATTGGAAATCCAAGAATCTATGATTCTTATTTGCATCATTGTACTGAAGCTAAAGTTATGTACCGTTTCCCTATTTAGCGTCCTCAATCAGCTGAATATATGATAACGTGTACAAAGTGTGCAACTTATAACAAGACACGTATTAATTAAAAGAGCTTTGAGAATGGTTTAAAATAAATCAAATTAGTACATAACCCATAAGGTAGAAATATTTTAGTACCGATAAGGAAGACTTCGTTAATTTACAGTATATATTTGTTTCTAAACATTCCTATTACGGCGTATAAAATGGATTCCTCTTCCTTGATTCCTCGATCATCTATTTATCACAGATATTCAATTTTTTATGTTGTTTCCTAATGTTCGCAGTATTAAGTCAAAATAATAGTAATGAGTTTTTACCGACACATATTATAACAAAATATTATTGTTGAAAATTAGCGAACCCTAATTAGCGAGTCATCATCATCAACAGCCTTTAATAGTCCACTGCTGGACATGAGCCTCTCCTTAGAAAGGAGGTTTTGGCCTACTATACCACGCTGGCCAGACGGGTTGGTGACAATCTGTATTCTTAATCCGTCACCACACGGACACAATTAGCGAGTACTGTTATATAATATTATTATGTTGTAATTTCTTAAATAAAAACTGATAGCTTATAATTTAACGATAGTGTAGCCTAATATATTAAAAAATAATTTGCAACCGGATTATTTCATCAGGAGAGTATCAGTCTGTTTTGAGGGCTTTATGCCATTTACACACTACTTGTATTTACAGCAATTATTTATGGATCATGCAAGTTTTAAACATAGATAGATTTAAGATTAAATATAGCCAACACGGCTATATCTAATTGACGGATTTAGAATACGAAGTGTCACCACACATATTTATCCATCAAGGGAGGGAGGAGTCACTCACCGGGGTAAACCGCGGAGTGGTGTATCGGAATCGGACCGACTAAAACCACACGGTGTGCTTCACAGCGCCTGTAAGAGGAGGAAAGAGGGAAGGAGGGGAACAACATCAACAACATCAACAGCCTTTAATAGTCCATTAGTGGACTATTAAAGGCCGTTGATGTTGATGATGATGATATAGATGTGTAGCTCAATTTTGTTTATCAATTTCTTTTTGTTTATTCAATTGAAACCTCTATTTAACTAATTTGGTGGTGATTTATCATAGTAGTAGGAAGATAAAATCATACTGTGTAATCCTAAATTAATCTTGAAATTCCATATAACTTTTCTGTTATTGGTGGTTATCATCATTATCATCAACAGCCTTTAACAGTCCACTGCTGGACATAGGCCTCTCCTTAAAAAGGAGGTTTTGGCCTACTATACCACGCTGGCCAGACGGGTTGGTATAGGGTTTGTGTCAAGTTTTCCTTCTCTCTGCAGTGCTGTTGTCCTGCGTATTTCGCTCCCTTAGTCGCCTCTTACGACACCCACGGGATGAATAGGGGTGGTGACACTCTGTATTCTTAATCCGTCACCACACGGACAATTGATGGTTATAAAGAATGAGAAATGACTGTCTCCCTTATGTGATGATCATAGGCCATGTGCAGTACTTAGCCTAGATTTACATTATTCCTTGACAACCCAAGAGCGTGCACGAGTAATACGTGACAACACAATGGAGCCAATGAGAAATAGCGTCTATTACAGCATTTAGAAGTACAATGTTCCAGGGACCTTGGTGTCTTCAATGGTAATAGATTTGTTGCTATTTTTTGTGTAACATTTTGATGATTGATATCAATCTGTTACTAATTTTTTTAGGTAAGTTATACGTTATTACAGAAAATCTGAATACACACAGATTTTTTTTAAAAGGGTAACTGGAGTTGCCTAAAGTCTAGATAGTATGTATCGAGAAAAACCTATTCATTCTACTTTAAAAAAAATTGTCTATAGTCTACAATAAATTAGAAATTTAAAAAAAAAACCACACACATCTTGGATTTGAAATTTGTTTTAGTGTATAGTATTCTACTAGTCAAGCTTTTCCATTTGATACCCATATTAAGGGAGTTGTGAAAAATATATAATCTACCATTTTGTGGCGGCTGCATTTTGGACCGATTTTCATCAAACATATCTAATAACAACCCCGACTAATGTACCTTTCAAACAAAAAAAAAAACAAAAAATTAAAATCGGTTCATCCGTTTGGTAGCTACGATGGCAGAGACACACACACACACACAGACACGTTAAACTTATAATACCCCGTCGCTTTTGCGTCGGGATTTAAAAATAAATGCAGGCAGGCTTTTTAGTTTGAGTCAGACTTGGCGACTCGAATCAAAAAGGATCTGCGAAGGCGTTTACTCGTAGTTCGAATTGTTGGTCTTTTAGTTTTAAGAATGTCAGATAAGGATTTACTTATAATTTATACTGCATTAAAAATACTTTACATATCTCATGTTCGGTAAGTAGGTTCTTATTACCACCAAATGGGGCTTGTAAGTGACTAATTAGCGCTCTAGGGTAATAATGTAGCTAGAAAAGCCTTAGGGCGGTAAGTAATTAAAAAAACACTTCTTTCTTTGAACTTTGATTACTTTGAACCTTAATTATTTCAATTATCGGTAAACAGCTTATAAATAAAGAAATCTTTTTCAATTTGGTAATACATCATATAGAGATAAACAATCCCAATAACTACAGATAAAGGTTGAACCTTTAACTTCTAAAGATGTCGATCTCATTTTTATTAATTTTTGATTGATTACACAATAAAGATTTAAGTAACTTATATGTCAGTCACGGATTAGAATGTTGAGTGTTTGTATTATCATTGAACATCATATTGATCTGTATGTAATAGTCATAATTATATAAATTACCTAACTACGTTTGTGCTCCGGCCTCGATCATGCGATGAGCTCTTGCGTAATAAGTTGCAAGTGTAAAATGTATATATGTTACAATAAAGTCCATTAAAGTGTCTAAGACATTGAGTCCAAAGCTAATCACTGCAAAGGAATTTCAACTTTATTGAATAGCTTTTTATTGTATTGGTATTAACATAATGAGGAGTGAGAGTTATGAGCGTATGATAAGGTATAATATGAAATGCACCTTCGTTTATAGCCTCAATGAATACCAACATGATTTACCACGTCTGATTTGTAGCAGTTCAGTAAAGCTGACGGCAGTTTAATATCTTATTTTTGTAAATAAACTTTAATTTTATTGCGTCGATAAATATTTTTGGACCTAAAATGCATGTATTCATTTGAAAGTGTGAATTTTAATTGTCATCTGTGAGAAAAGACCAGTTGTCAATAAACATACAAAGCATTGCGTAATTCTATAATTCATGCCGATAAAAATTTAAAATGAAATTTACAAAAGAAAACCTTATTATCTTACAAAGGATCTTTAAATAAGAGGAAATGACCATGTCCTATTTGTCCTATTTTGACCTATTTGTCCTATTTGACCAATAATGTCTAACCAATGTTGTTTTTGTAAGTTATTTATACTCAAGATTTTAGTAGTAGTATTCTTTATTGTGAAATATAGGTAGGTACATAAACATATATTATAGTTTTTATTATTTAGTTCAGTGATTTCCCGCGTATTAAGCATACAACAATTAACAATTTGCTCTTAATCTAGCATATTTAAATAACAATTTGCGAGGCGCACAAATCACGCCCGACCGATGTCCGAACACAATAGTGAATAACATGATACAATTAAGCCAAAATTAATTATTTATTCAATAATATATATAACTTGTATCGTATGAGAATGTCGTAACTTATTGCTAAACCGTCACTTGTTCACACACATATCACACTGAAACTGGTCGTAGGCTGGAAGTTCTACAATCACTTAATAGTGACTCATGGTCTGGGTTTAACCTAGGTTGAGTAAGGTTTAAGATTAAGTTTAGTAATCTATTTGTACAAACTACATTAGCTATATATTCTCGATGCGTTTTATTAAGTTAAGTAATCTATTGGCATTCTGTTTACTTAATTTATCTTAAACTAATTATGTTCGTGTGGTTATAGATTAAGAATACGGAGAAACACCACCCCTACTGATCCCGTGGGTGTCATTAGAGTCGGCTATGGCAGCAAACTACGGGGAACAACAGCACAGTAAAGAGAAGGGAAACTTGAAACGAACCCTATACCAACCCGTCTGGCCAGCGTGGTGTAGTAGGCCAAAATTTCCTTTCTAAGGAGAGGCCTATGTCTAGCAGTAGACTATTAAAGGCTGTTGATGTGATGTGAAATTAATCTTACCCTTTTGGTTGTGGGATAGCCATGTTTCACTACATATTGGCCAGCTCGACCGGAGTGATACCATATCATCAGAGAGACCCGAGGAAGGTTGCAGAAGCTCACATGGTCGCGGACCATTTTGGTGGAAGGGACACTTAAAAGGCATTGAGTTGCATGTTTCCATGGGTGGCGGAAGTCACTGACTCTATACCATGGAAAAATATTTTTTTTAATTGTTAGAAGTAATAGCCACTCGAGGCGGTCATCTACAAGCCTTAAATGGCTCCGAATCCAACGAGGTACCGGGGATTTCCTTCCTAGAGTACACCTGGTTCTCCGGCTACTGGTACCCGAGACGAAGTGCGGTTTTTAGTCGGTTCGAGTCCTATTTAACCACCGGTGGGTAGTAAAAAAAAGAGTGAGTCATATTAAGTCAGATGCTAATTGTATGTTTCAATACCTTTATATATATCTTGTTGAGAAGATTGAAGATATTAATCATCCCATCCATCCAATCATCCATGCAGCTACCATATGATACTTCTACATTGCCTCAAGGTTGACTGGGAGAAATGTGCTCAGGCATTAAGTTCGCATTTCGGATGAAGTTTCAAATAAATAAATGAATTTGCCGGATGGATACATCCAATTATTTCTTCGCGTAGGATGTAATGAAAAACTACACTTCCTTTAGCTGTAGCTGCCGTTTACTTACTTTATAAAACGCATCACGATTTCCTTGCAGACTACTGAGACCTGTTATCAAGTAAGGAGGATAAATGCAAGCCGTGATATCTAAATGATAGCATATATCCGAGGAAAGAAAGCTGTTTACCTGTTCAACATGTTATCAAAATGATTTTTAGTAATCTCTGAAGGCACGACTCTGTTATTTATTTTAAAATGTATAATTAGTAGTAATTTGATTGTTAATGACACATTCGTAATTTATAGCAGTACGGCAGTAGTATAACGACTAAGGCTTTCGTTTAAGTTGTTGCGAGTTCGAACTCCACTCCATAGGATGGGAATCCAAAACAAGTATTTAGCTTAGCTGATGTTATCCAATATCTACTCAAAATCCATGGTTAAAATTATTCTTTAAAAATATGTTGATTGACATTGGGTGAGTTTGGGGTCTGAAAAGATAGTTTTTGATGTAGTAGGTTCTTTTAATTTTAGGTTCAGTGATAATATATATTGAATAGTTTTGTTATATAAATATAATTTATAGATTTTCAATAACATTCAATTTGTGTATTAGCATTTTAGCTCAAACCTAAGAAACGACTAATAAAAAAAACAAAAAAAAAAAAAAAAAAATTGTATTGTAATACCTATATGTCAATGTGATTTTGTTAAAATGTTACCTAAAGTGTAAATGCTGTGTTAGCTTGTAAGTGGCATGTATATCAGAACCTTATTACTTAGATTTTACCATTAATATTACATATATGTGCTGTAAGTTAGCCAAATAAATAAATAAACAAAATAACTTATGCAACACTTACACATGAACACACTTATACACTTGCGCACATTCACAACCTATGCATTCATACGCGAGTACATAACACCTCATATAAAATCACCATCATCGGTAGTTGCTATCAATGATCCAACCTACTGACGAGTATCCTAGAGTACTGAATGACTTTCCTAGTTCAATTCAATCAATTATGTGCAATTGCTATTAGGCTGGAGTTAGGCTAGAGTCCAGATTTTTTTTTTATTGACAGTGTGGAAAATCCCTTCGGATCTCCTCGGGGGCTCAGGGGCCAGGAATATGTGGTGATTCCACTAAAAACCAGCCCGTCGGCCTCTGGTACCCTACTCTGGGAGAATCCGGACCATGTTATTTCAGGTCTTCCCCAAATTGACACCATGCCTAATCAGGCCCTATCCCAGGGGAAAACACTTTCTCCCCTCCAGAGTCCAGCTTAATAGCAATTGCACATAACTGATATCTAAACTATAAACTCCATGAAATTGTAACTATTGTCTGGTTCAAAATAAATAAACATTACTATTATCACACGTATTGTATTCAGATACATACTCCTCGATCGTATAAGCTTATGGGCAATGGGCTTAACCTGCAAACGATATAAAATGAAAGTAAATACCCAAGCTTTCGTTCGTCAACTCACAAACCTTGACACCAGTTAAAACTTGCCCTCTATCATGTATAATATATGCACATGTATATGCTGTTCTTATATGTAGTTCACGATTCAATTGGGTTGTGTAATACGGTTTAACGTCCTGTGAGAAAGACCTCGGCCCGTGGAATTTACCTGACCGAGTGTTGCTGGCCAGAATTGAATGGCTACACTTTTTGAAAATAATTTGTGCACTTGATTGTCAAACATATTGGTGACTTGCTATTGCGTTTATGTTTAGTTTGAATAGTCATCATCACCATTAACAGATTTTGATAGTCCATTGCTGGTCAACTCTACACTGCCCAGGATGCACCTTAGCTGTATTGGGTTGTATACAAAAAAGGATATTTAGTTACATGGCAATTCTAAATCCCTACTAATATATTAAATGTGAAAGTAAATCTGCCTATCTGTTACGCTTTCACGGCTAAACCGCTGAATCGATTTAAATGAAATTTGGCAGAGAGGTACTTTGATTGTTGAGGAAGGACATAGGTAATATATATAATTAGGCTTAGGCTAGACGCGGGAAAGCCGCGGGCAAAAACATAAGGCCATCATGGATGTCCATCTGTCACCATAGCAGAAGCAGGCAGGTGGCAGCGCAACTCGCTATGGAGCCCGCGCGCCCTTTTGGTTGTGGAATGGGAACATCGTGATTCCCACACACGAGGGGGTCATCTACAAGTCGTACATGGCCCGGGGTAGGTGGGGGTTCGCGGGATTTCGTTCCTAGGGTACACCCCCGGGATTCCCCGGCTACTGGTACCCAAGACGGCGTGCGGTTTTTGGTTTTATAACCACCGGTGGGTGGTATTCGAAGGGATTTCCACACAGACAAAAAAGAGGCCAACATGGATACCAAAGGTTGTTTAGTACTGTTAACGAAAGATGTGTTATTCCCTATATATTCAGAATTGGAAGTGGGTGGGTTACGTTAAATCAATGCACGATCGGTGGTAATGGGTAATGAAAGCTAAAATGGAAGTTTATTTTAATTTACCAGCGTGACTTTCTTGCCTTCACATCCTTGAGTACCTGTTCTGTAACTACTTGTACCTGCTTAGAATACCAGCTACATTCTATTAACGCGATACTATTTGCTGTATTAAGTTTCGTTTTTTATTTACCCTAAAACTAATTTTAACTTAATCAATTCGATTTATTTCATAAATCATTCCGTGTGGTGACGGATTAAGAATACAGAATGTCACCACCCCACCACCAGCGTGGTATAGTAGGCTAAAACCTTTTTTCTAAGGAGAGGCCTATGTCCAGCAGTGGACTATTAAAGGCTGTTGATGATTGATGATGATGAATTCGATTTATTTAAATTAATATGTAGTCAATGTTATAAATGCATATTTCTTTTGGTAAAAGTTGTTTCAACAATTTACGAACACATTAAAACGTGATCGATTCTAAAACATACTCACAGTGTTGTTGACCTTCGTATCTAATAAAAATAATTGTTCTTTTAATCTAGATATACTACAAATAAATCGTAATGTATACGAAATCTAGTTCCAAAATTACTTTCTTAACCTCGCTGTAGGCTACAATTACGATTAGAGCATTGCGAATTCAATGTACTGCATCAATGTAGACAAAAAACAAGTTTGAAACCATAAGTAAAATAATGATTAATCACGCGTGAGTAAGAACAAAAGTCGGCGCGTGCGCCTCGTGCATT
Organism: Arctia plantaginis; assembly: GCA_902825455.1. Lineage (NCBI taxonomy): Eukaryota > Metazoa > Arthropoda > Insecta > Lepidoptera > Erebidae > Arctia > Arctia plantaginis. The sequence continues at coordinate 1,280,955 of CADEBD010000041.1, read as the reverse complement.
AGTTGGGTAGGGAGCAGGCTATTTGACATTCGACATTGTTCAGCGAAATAAAAATTACATTTTATATTTACTTAGTTTTAGTTGTTTTAATTATTTTACTATACTACTTTGTTAGAATATTATTTATACGTATACTGACGTAGAATAGCAGGCCCAATCCTCCTTTCTAAACAGAGGCTCATGTCCAGTAGTGGGTTACTAAGGGCTGTTGATGATGATGAATACTGATGACTCATTTTATAATTCGTGTTTGTAGTACTTATATGGTTTACATAGTAGACTTTGACAAGTATGTCTAATATATTATTTATTAGCTTTTGCCCGCGGCTCCGCCCGTGTGTATGTCGGTTATCGCGGTAAAAAGTAGCCTATGTTACTCGCTGATAATGTAGCTTTTCAAATTAAATTTTTTGACGGGATCACCGCTACGTTACGCCTCCATGCTGAGGGGTTTGCGCTCCTCCTCCAACAGCATCCTGAATGTTTTTTCAGATAGGTGAGACTCCTCCCACACTCAGAGGTAGTATTCACATACAAAAGTAATTATATTTATTAATAATATTATTTAATACTAACACTAGTTTACACACGGTTACTGACACTATATGGATGAATTTCGTCCGAAATAAATAATTCGAATTTGAATAATGTTTTCTGTAATGCGCTTGCATGGTAGTTACTTGTTTGATTTTGCCATATTATTATGTATAAGATTAGTTTTATTTTATTATTTGTGTTGACTACGAAATGCAGTTTTGTAATGATTTTGTAATCCGTTTTTATTTTAAACACCGGAGAGAAACCTTTCGTTCTATAATTACAACTTTAGATTATAGGCTGTAATACAGCTACAATATAGCTTAAATTGTAATAACTTTGTACATAAAAAGTGCTGGATTGTGCTACTAAAATATTTTAATCAAGTTTGTTCTGCTACGGTGAGCGTACTATGTAACATAAGGAATTCAACAAAAATTAAAACACAACTTAAATGGCTGATAAAATCCGTTACTTAATATTTACCTTAAAAAATGATTTATGCTTTACTAGAATGCGAAGGATGATTAATAGGAGTATTACATTATATTATTTACAATTATATATGTATATACAATTAGGATGTTTTGAGATATAACACCGATGATTATATGTTGTAATCTTAGTAAAAATAACGAAAAGATACCTATTAAAGATAAGAACTAAAAAATATTTAGACACAAACAAAGGAGCTATGTACAGCTCCGGCTGTGGAATGAGCTTTTTGTTGGATTTTGCACGAAGGACCGCAGTATAGTTGTATGGTCAAAAAGTTGTTAAAAGACCAGCAAAGCTCAAGATTGGTCAGGAACTGCTAACTTTCATAAGCAATGGTAACCAGGCGAATAAAATAAGACTTGCTTAAATAACTTTCAGAGTAACTAAACGTAAAGTTAAAAAAACTTTCAATGAGTAGATAGTAATTAATTAATCTTTAAAAAATCAATATACATTTTGAATAAAACGTTGGAAAGTCAAATTTTAAAACTTACTACACGGAAATAAAACAATACAATTGAGAAATTATGCTTACAAAGTAAACTATAATTATGCAATAACTTTGTATATATCAGTGGTATAAATCCAATTACTGCCTCTCAATATTAGATATCTGGTCTCATTTAAGTCAAATTACTTAAATCACGATACAAAGTCGCGCCCCACAGTTATTATTGTTCGCGTAAAATAATCAAATCTGGTCACCAATATGCTGGTTACAGAAAGACTGACCTTGTTTGCATAGAGAGGCGTGCACACTTTGCAATTTTTGTAAGAAAGCACTTTGCTCTCATACATATTCTTAGAGTAATAATTATAGTTACTAAATTGCATTATACGTAATTAAATGCAAAAGAGACGTGCTTTAATGGTGAAACAATTTAAAAATAAATCAAATATTATATTGTAATCAAGTAAAATAAAAGATTAATGAATCACGCTATTAGCGTTGTTGTCATGTATTATTATTTCAATTTTATTAAAATTAATCCAAGAAAAAATGATTGATTATTGTCCACACTAGCGCAATCTGACATTCACACTTTTTGTGGAATGATTCTAAAAAAGTAAAGGCTCACAACTTAATTACTAATTACTAAATTGGAGAGAACTAATAAACATTCATTCATAAGTTATGAATGAATGTTTATTAGTTCTCTCCAATGCAAATGTGCATGTTCCTTAATAATAAAACTGTCACACTGACGTATTGTTAATTCGTGTCGTGGAGTAACGCCAGATATTTGGTCGTGAGTAACCAACCAGCACCTGAGCGGTAGCCCAAGGCTATCTATAGAAACATTTGTAAATTTCAAACTTTATATTGTGACATTGGTGAAATGAAAAAATAATTCTTAATAGTTATATAAATAGATCTATTTAAGAACGGTATCACAGGCGGAATCACACAACAATTTTATACATAGTACAAAACTTAAAATATATTCATATGTATTTTCGACATCATACGAGTACATATTTAAAAATATTCAGTTTCTTGTTACTACTAAAATTAAAATATGGATTGACGATTAGAATATTCCTCACACAAAGTCTAGGATAGCCTTTTTTTGTGCGGAAATACCCTAGGATACCACCCACCGGTGGTTACGTGACTCGAACCAACAAAAAACCGCACGCCTTCTCGGGTACCAGTAGCCGGGTAACCGGGTGTACTCTAGAAAGGAAATCCCTGGTAACCCGACGTACCCCGAGTCATCTACGGCTGATGGGACCCTCTCGTGTGTGGGAACCACATAAGTCTTCCAAAACCAAAAAGTTTAGTTGTTTAGGTGTGAAAACGTAACTGACATTTACTGCCGAATATTATTATTGGCGATAATTGTTAATTTGTAAATGATGATCTAAATAGGTTTTTAACTAACTTCGAACAGCTGCAAACATTGAATACTTTTAAAAGTAGCCACCATAGATATGTTTTCTTTTTTATTCAAGCCTTCGGCCCTAACAATAAATATTAAACCTACCAGTTTATTTTATACAGTGTAATAAGATTGCCTTTAAGTTTATGTTATATTTCTAATTTAAAGTCTATTCAACTTTCTTTAAAATCAATTAAAATAAATATAGCACGAGGCTTCCTTTTCCCTTAATTTATTTTTCTATCCCTCGAATAGAATAATCTTTTCCAGAGTAATAGTAAAAAAAGCATACGTCCATCCACCTCTATTCTTTTATCAAAGTTGGTGCAAGTTTTTATCATGGTCGCTTTAGGCGTAAACGCATAATAAACGAACAAAATAATATTAGCATTTTTAATATTAGTCAGGATACTATATTTAGCTGCGAGCAAAAAATATCTTAACACCACTAGTATCTTATTAAGAGTGGTCTAAAATCTGTTGTCTTTTTGCGATAAAAACTGAAAGTAACTAAACTGTAGATCTTGATAGCAGTTCGAAGTTAGCTTCGAACCCGTAATCAAATGATTACGAGGCCGGTACTTAACGTGTGGCCACTTAAGTTGTTAGTATTAAAATTTATAGTCTAATTAATTATTACATTATACTACGGTCCCATATATATGATAGGCCCACACGTGTTCACTCGGCCCTAAATAGTGTCACACGGACAAAGCCACATGCTGCCTCTCACTTCAGGTGCACCTTACTGATAAAGGAGGCTAATATGTTATCATTATCTAGAACCCTTTATATGATATATCTCACACACGGCCGTCTGATCTCAAACTAGGCAGAGCCTACAGGCTCTACTACTACGACTACCATAGTACAATAAGGTAGTCAGATTGCTGATAAACATACTATATATTTATTACTATATATTTTTAAATAGTTAAATATCATAGATAAATTACACCCAGACACAAATTACAACAATGTCTGTGCTCATCACACAATATTTGCCCTGGGTGGGAAGCGAACCCACGACCTCCGGTTTAGCAGTCAGCGTCACTAACCACTAGACCACCAGGCCCATATTTAAGACATATCCTATATCGTGTATGCGACTACTGTGCTTGGGTTCGATTCCCGGGTCGGACCAAATGTTTGCATGATCTGCAAATATTTGTTTCTGCAAAGTTTGGATGTTTTCTATGTATATTATGTAAGTATTTACAAAATAAAAGTTTATGAGTATTCTATTAGTCAATCTAGCTTTTTTAGTACAAGCCCTGATTAGTTTGAAACTAGATGGCGTTGTGTGTCAGATGTCCAAAATGTATATTTTTTTTAAATATCTATCTGTCCGTTTTGTATAAAACGCGTGCTAAATATTTTTATTCTTATTTATACAAAATTTAAAGGTATTAAGAATTCCACCATATTTTTAACAGAAGGTTAGGCGGAATGCATTACAAAAAACGCTTTTTTTCTATTTAACTCTGCTGGAATGACCGATCGGAATATTTCTAACGAACGATAATAATATCGTCTTTAACTTTTTATTGTTTAACAACGTTTTTAGTGCGCAATTCCGAAGATTACATGTTTCTCGAGCTTTCATGAGATCTTCTTATCTCAAATGAAACTAAATGATAAGTTATGTCATATTAAGTAAATGATTGATGTGTTCCAACGACTGCACTGTAGACGTCCAGTATTGTTCTAACTGCACTTTCTTTGTTTAAGATTTTATAATGCATTGTTGCAAATGGCACTTTCCATTTTAGCGCCACTCATTAAACGTTACGCATTAGTAATTGATAACTACACTTTCACTTATTATGTTTGTTAAGTGGTCAGCTTATCTTATTTCAGGTGAAGAATGGTATAATTACATTCATATATAAAGTTTTTCTGTTCTTTTATGACACATACATAAGACAAATTATTTCAATTCACAGGTTGAAGGTGTTACGAGAACAAGTAGAAGGTTGGCTGTACCCTCAGCTTCTGACAGTAACATCGTACCCAGCATCGGACAAGATGCAGCCCAGCCAACGTTTAAATCGAGGGGTACCAAGAGACATGAAGAAACTAGTTCTCAAAGTAATATCGTAAGAACGAGGACGAGAACTAGAGTTGAAATCCCTCCTACTGCACAAGCTCAGATTCAGTCAACGCCAAAAAACGAACGATTTGATTCAAGAAGAACTCGCACACGGAGTCAACCTGCTCTTACTGACTTAGAATCTAATAAAGATTCTACATTAACAAAGGATACTGTCAACCGCAGTAGGTCTAGGGCGCACAGCAGACGACCAACTTTAACTACTACTACTCTTGCATCCGTGGAACTTACTTCGCCTGCTAGTGACGAAAGCAAACTCGAAATTATTAATTCTAACCTAGATGACATAACTAAAATTCCTACAGAAGCACCCACTGCTGCAACGGAGGCCAATCAATTCAGACGCAGAAATATACCTCCAACTACAGAAAGCGTAACACCACAAAGATCGCGAGGTCGCATCAACACCCGCCCAAATGTGAGATCACTCGATCTTGCTGTCTCAGGAACTATTAATACCTTAACGAAAGTAGAAAAAACACCAACCACAGCTAGATCTGCTCCTGATTTAAGAAACTCGAAAAAATTGAGATACAGAACTCGGCCTTCAGAAACTGATACAAATTTAACAGGTAAAGGGCTCCTGTCAGCTAACGAAGTTATTAAATCTAGTCAAAACCGAAGGAGCGGTACTAGTCAAGAAGTAACACCAAATACTGCTCCAGTCGTGGCGGAAACAATTATCCAACAAAGCACAGAGACCAACGAACCTAAGACAACTACTACTCAAGTGACAAAAGTGATAAAACGTCCAGTGCCCAGCAGACGAAATGCGAACTTTCGCCCAACTGCATCCTTGGCTACGGTTTCAAAGGTTTCCGATGAAATAAGCGAAGACGATAATTATCCCGCTAGTTTCAAGGCTTTGATACAAGCTAAGAATGCGTCGGTGAGCTTTTTTTAGCTTATTATTATAGTATTTCAATAATAAATACCTTTCTGTGAATTTATGATAAAAATAATATGCGGTAATGAAAGTCTATTTTATTGGCAATTATTCGGTTCAGTATAACACTATGATCAATAATCCTCCCCATTTGTATCCATTGGATGTTTGAAAATTTTAATTTATTTATTTATCGTTACGATTGCACGTTGACATTCTGTTTCACATACTCAATCTCATTTGTGTTATTTAAAAACACAAAAAATAATAAACAAATTTCAACAATAACATTTTTATATTTTCCTTATGTGTTAAAGTTAAAATTGTAACCTTAAAAAAATTTTAAGGTGATAAAATTATTTGCTCCTATTACTTCTGATTTTTTAAATAATTTTCAGACACAGGTGAGCTCTCCTACTACCGAGAGTTTATCACTGAAAGGATCACAAAAAGTTCACAAAACGTACTCGACAACATCATCACATTCAACACTAACAGGCCCAAGCACAAACAAATTTTCAAGGGTAAACACTTTTTAGGTATCACATAAAAGCAAAAACAAATTCATTAATAATGCTTAAAAAACTTTACACACTTAAACTTCATCAGTTAGAGTTCAGCTTATTTAAATACAGTTGTTTATTCTGCTTAGAATTACAACTTCAGACATATCATGATTAAAAGTTTAAACATGTATGTTTTTCTATAGACACTAAATAACAATTACCCATATATTCACAGTGGCGTACTAAGCAAGCAGCAGAAGAGCCAAAAGTAGATAACATAGTGAACAGTAAAACAGTGGAGACTACACCAGCTCCGGAAGTGTCAAGGTCACAAACGTACAAGCCACGAGGCACCTATGCTCCAAGAAATAGGAAGTCTACATTCACACCGTCTTCCACACGAACTACCACTTCTGGTGAATCTAGTTCAGAAAAATCTAGTTTTAAATACAGTAGAAAACTTAAAGTGTCTACGACAGAATTACCAAAACTTGATTCCGTAAAAAGTAAATCCGTTGAATCTAGCCAAGAGATAAAAAAACCTTTCGTTAGACCTCCATTTAATTTAAGAAAGTCTAAAGGGAAGAACGAATCGAAGCTTGTTACTAGCAATGAAACGACAATATCAGGAAATAGAATAAGGAAAGAGTCTTTAAAACCTTTACAAAGACCTACTTTACCCAGAACGTCTTTCTATACAAAGACAAGAAATTTGAAAACTAAAAATGATATTTCATCTACTATGGATCCTCTCAAAGAAGAAACAACTGAAGCAATTAATAAAAAGTCTGAAGAGAATGTGGAAACTCCATTTGTTTTTGCTTTACTAAATAATTCTGAAGCTGTAAGAATAGATACACAACCTGAAAATAAAGATAATCATATGTTTTTGATAGCAGTAACAAGCAAGGAGTCCTTAGAAAACACTACTAGTAATGAAGTTACAAATACTGCTGAAGAATCTGAAAATAAGCCTGTTGTTAACGTTTTACCAATAGTTTCAACAAAGCAGGAGTCTGATAGATATAAATATCATTCAAATTACAAAGATCAAAACTTAAAAAATACCGACAACAAAGAAAAAACTTCATCAACTGTTTATCCATTGGTCAGAAACCTTCAAACAAGAAAGTATGGACGAAATCGTACCAAGTCTGTTACTAATAAAGATGTAGTTGTAACTAGTCCTAAAACATTTAGAACCGTCAGGAAATTCAGTGAATCCTTCTCTAAGACAACTGAGGCCTCAAACAATGGGGTAAGTACATAATGTTCACAAAATGTTTAGTTTAATAAGATGTTCCATATATTTTCACTGTCATAACAAAACTTTACAGATTACACCTGAACCAGAAAAAACTAAGAATAGGTTCAGTTCTAAGTACAGAGCCTCGTATTTAGATAAGCCATTTTACAAACCTACTGTACCTACTATAACACCGTCAACTGTAAGTAATATAATATCACAATTAACAAGACATGTACTCAGTTATTCAAAATTTACACCTTCTCCTGTTCCCTGATTGATAATAATTGCTAACAGCTCATACATCAAAGCCCCTTTATTGAATTGGCATTAAGGTATCACCTCAATATACTTGTACGGATACGGATGAAAGAATAAAGCTCCAACAGGAATGTGATTGTGTCAATAATTATATCTATTTACATTAAAAGTTGTGAGACGCGATATTCATTCAAGCATGTTGTTGATAAAAATGACGAAATAGTGCACTTATATATCTTTATTTACAAGTTCTTTAACAATTTAACAAGACTGCACGGATGGCGTAGTGGTTTAAGCGGTCGCCACGCCGCTTCCTACTACGCCGAGTGTTGTGGGTTCAAACCCCACATGGGACGACACTTTGTGTGATCCACAAATTGTTGTTCTGAGTCTGGGTGTTCTTTGTGTCCGTTTCATGTATGTTCGTAAAGTCCCCCGCGACACAGGATTTATTCCCAATGCGGGAGTTGTCTTTTTAAAAACAAAAAAAAAAACAAAACAAAATTATACGTGTAATAATAATAAAAATAAATTAAGTAAAAGATGAAATACCTTGTCAACGCACAACATGCATAAGTGTTTATACATTTCTACATTTATTTTATTTTAGTAAAACTATTATGTGAAAGGTGATAGATTTATGAAGTCTTATATTATGTATAATTTTGTGGAACGTGAAATTTTGGTCCACCAGAAAGGTTATCGTAAATCACTTGAAATCCTCTTGAACTGTCAAATTCATCGTGTTTTTAATAAGGCAGAATGGCAGCAGCGAGTTGTCTGTACAAGTATATCTTCAAAATTATCATAGTCAAAATTGTCATTTCTTGTTTTTGTAATATAAAAATATATAGAAGCATTACTGATATGTTTCGCAAAAACAAGCAATACATCGCATTTTAATTTATAATATTCATTCAGGCACATAAATGTCATCACCTGCATTTAACTAACTATATTCTCATTGCTATAGATTCAAGTATGTCATTGCAGCATTAATGATAAGAAATTTCTTAAAGGCTTGGCTGAAATTCTACGTCACTGATCACCTGTTGACAAAGTCTGTAGAAGAGCCAAACTGGTTCGAAGGAGACATTTACACTACCGAGTCGATGTCAAGACTGAATACAACGCCATACATTCATGAATCATCATTAGAACCGGTTAATGGAATCATTTAATTAACATCATCACGTTCATCGCTCATGTTATTCACCCTGTTGTAAAATAATTAGATTTAGTTTTAAAGAGATGTAGAATTTAAGAGCATTTATTTTTTTCTGAGGTTTACAAATAAAAATAGTTTTTGTTTAATTAGTTGATTATTGAATCTCTTTAAAACAAAAGTCTTTACTTACGTCTTTAAAGAAAACCGTTGCGTTAAATGTGTTTAACAAATTATCATTTAACGCATTGGTTATCGTACTAATGTACGTACATGTAGTTAAGCATACACTAACATAATTTTAAGATATTAAAATTGTATACATATTACATCTTGTTTTAATGCCTACTATATATCATCATGACCTAATTTTCACTTTAACACTAATAACTGAACGTACCTTGCTACCACTATCTTAATTCCAAATATCATAAAGAGGCTTTGGTCTTCGCACGAATTCCAACTTTAGATTTCCATTTTATATAGCAATTACTTTTGAAAATTAAATGATTTTACACAAAAACTTATTCTTTTTTCTGTTTATATGGGTGAGATTACTTCTTATTTCAGGTAGAGGGAGAAGAAATACAATTAGGGCCAGATTTGAATGCTATTTCCTTTACTCAAACACGAAGGACACTAGACTCGGCAGATTTGAGACTGTCCGAGAGTCTGGTTAAGCCATCACACGTGATGAACGTTGAGGCGTCACATCACTCACCATCCGTTACAATTTCTATATTTGATGCTTTAGCTGAAATACTTACGTCGACACCACGACCACGACTATCATCAACAACAGAAATGACGAAAATAAAACCCCTTAATACAGATGTAAAACAAGTACTCAACGGCGTGAGTAACAACGTTAATGTAAATAGTGTCCGGGGCTTAGTGAGTCAGGATACATTTGTGTTGACAAACGCCGATGTAAGCACTACTACTAAAACTGTACAGCCCACTGTTCAGACACCAAATGTGATTAACAGTATTTTGGTCGAGGGAACTGTTACACAGTCACTAAACACAGAAGACGGAAACTCAATCCCTGTGAATACATTACAAACTTCTGTACCTTCTCCTAAATCTACTCCTACTCCTACCACTCCAGTTTCCGCACGAAAACCATTTGCTATTAGAATTCTATACTCAGATACAGAATCATCAACCGACAAACTCACGACTGCATCTCAACCAACTCAGGGATCGACTGACAACCCAAAAACGGTATATAACTCAGTGTCTGATCTTTTGTTGTCTAATAATAATTTAGTGTCGTCTGAACTAACTAGCATGTTGTCTAATAACATAAAAAATATTATTGAAAATATGGATGAAAATAGTCGGTCAAAGTTAAATACTGTAGATATGAATAAATTTTTAAGAACTTTGATCCCTCGAGCTTTAAATGGACTTGCAACTGCACTTGATAATGCTGATGCAATTCCTAATACAACGCCTTACAGTTTGGATGACATTAAAGACACAGAAAATATTGTAATTGACGGGATTGAGTCCAATAATGTCGTTCAAAATGTAGTTACAGACAGTAGTGTAAATATCACAGTTGTAGATAAAAATGTAAACACTACAGTTGCACCAATCCCTGCTGATGTAAATAGCCCTGTTGCCACAGGGACCACAGCAATCCCTAGTTCTGAGTCTAATAGGCAAGTGACTACAGCTGCTACTGCAACTACAGTAAATTTATTGGCTAGTTCTCAACGGTCTAGTTCTGAAACGACAAGCATCACAGTGAATTCGGGATTAGCTACGTCACCTGCCTCTTTAGATACAGACAGTTTTAAGATAGACACGATTAATGACACAATATCTAGTAATTCTACTAACAACTTTGTCCCTGTACCTTTTTTTACCAACTCCCGTGATGCAGGTTTCTCTGACAACGATGACATTGAAAGTACTTCAAGTACAATTGCTAATCCCTTATCCCTATTATCCACACGAGTATCATCCCCACAAGATGTGGGTCCTAATAAAATATCCCCATTACAATTATGGGTGCTATCCAAAAAGGCTCAAGTTTTGAAAATGATAGAAGACTTAATAAGGCAACATAATACAGAACTAGCGACTGCACCGCCTTTAACTGACTTAGTTAGGTCATCTGATACTGTTAATTTATCCGATCGTTTGAGTGATATAGTGAATACAATGATTTCTTCGACATCGACTGAAATTGTTACGACTCGTGATATTGAAACTACGTCACCTATGACTACTGCATCCTTTACAATCAACCCCCTTTCGACTGTTTCAACCGAAACCACTACAAGTGGTAAATCAGAAATTGTTCTTACAACAAACCCTACCGAAACAACAGTAACAGTAGTAAATGTTGATGTACCTACAACGACTGAACCCTATACCTTTACACCCTCTTCTGAATCTTTTGAAAACAACAGTGGCTCAACTACCTTGTCTTCTGGTACTACAGTAATCAGTACAGCATCAAATGACATTTTCACTTCTACTTCTGTACCTACAACGAATGATAGATTAGTTGAAGTGTTAAGTCGACTCCAAGATAGCACTGCTACCACTACACCTATTTCAAGTGCAGAAACAACAACTACTTCAACAGCTGCTACTACCATGGAGACTACAACACAAGCAACTACTGAAACAAGTACTACAAATTTAGATATTACAACTGCTGAAGCTTCTGACAGTAACACCATACCAACAACAATTAATACTTTGAATATCGGATCATCAATAATCCCGAAAAAAGATTACGTTATATTCGGGATCTTACCCAACAACACTGTGGTACGTAAAGATCCTAACCAGGATATATTGGAAACATTAACAGAAGCAAGCCCATACATAATTTATGGTATACTACCCAATAACACAGTAATACGTAAATTCCCGAATGGGACTAGAGTGCCACGAGTCATGCAAAAAATTGACATACTACCAATCAGCCCATGGAGTCTAAGAAATCCATACAGCCCAATCCATAACAATCCGGCCATAGTCAGACCACAGTCTAACCCCATCCGAGTATCCACTAATACTGTGACATCCACAGACACATCAAATAACGGAACGGAAAGATTAACCAACGACACTGTAAATAACCAACAAACGATGGTATTGACTTTTAGTTGTTTAGCTTGAATGTTGCGCTTTGTGCTTCCCCACTTCCTTATAAGCAGCCGCATCGTGTTTTGGGGCGATCGGGGCATGCGGATATAACGTAAGCTCTGCATGCATGCATTATAACTGCTTCTTTTGACCCCGCCAGGCGGTAACAGTTTATTTCGTAATTGCAGATATCTACATCGGCACTTAATTTTAAAAGCAGTAACGGTATAATTACCACAAATATGCCAGAAAAAAGCACTGCCTCGCATGTACTGAGTTTACGCACAACTACAATGCTACCTTCTATTGATGAGATTCTGCTTAATAGTATATCTTCGGCCGCTAAACAGGATATGGTCATATCAGAAATGACAAGCTCTACTCGCGAACCAAGAATATTAACACTGGATATTGATCCGGAGGTATAATTATACTCGTAATATTATTTATATAATCATTTCCTTATTTATGTATTACTTACTAATGTTCACGATTACTGGTTCACACATTTTTCATACGCAACCATAACACTTGGATTTGGTTTTATAATGTAGTGTAACTTGACTTTTTTGATACGTAGCAAAGGTAAGTGGTGAAGGTTTACAGTAGAGTATTGATTTATTATAAGCATATAGAGTCTTTCAAGAAATACTCAACGAACACTGCTACAACTATTAACAAAAATCAAAATAATTTTCAGACAAAACAAATACGAACTGAAAAACCAGGGGAAGGTGATACAAGTGCGGTATTTAAATTTATACCAATAGATGAAATTATGATTCAAACACAAGATTCTAATGTACTGAAACTATCTTCAACAAAAGCTCCTCCAACAAAATCTGGGCAATCTAAAGTTCAAACAGTAGTAGCAACATCAGTGACCGAAATTAATACTCAAACACCACAGATTCAAACTCAAGAAACAACTGCTGAAGCTACAACATTTCAAATAACAACAAGTATTGTGCCGGAAACAACAGTGGTATCTTCGGCATTCACAAATACTCCTGACACACCTGAGACTACGAGTTTACCATCTACCACCACAACAACTTCAGAACCTACAACGACAACAACTACGACTACTACTACTACAACTACAACAACAACACCGATGCCAACAACTACGACAACTACTCCTGCACAGGTAACAACAACAACGATGCCAACGACAAGCACGACCCAAGCAACTGTCAGCACACAAACGCCAACAACAACACAGGTTCCAACAACTATGCTGCCTTTAAAAACTTTAAGTGTTGAAGAAGAGTTAAGACGATATCAAGAAGATGTTCAACTACTTAAAACACTGCTTCAAGCCACCGGCAGAGATCCTAAATCTTTAAACTTAAATCCAAATTTCTTTTCATTTGGAGATCTCACATCTACCACTGCACCGACAACTACTACTCAACAAACAACAACAACAGCATCTACTACTACTACTCAACAAAATGATGCAGCTAAGTTATTGCAAGCGTTAATTACAAATTTAAATAACCCTACAACATTATCTGTCCCAAGAGAAGCAACAAAACAACAAGTGACAACGACAACGAGATCTATAGAGGATGATATCAAACAATTTGAAGAAGACACAAAACTCTTACAGGCTCTGTTGCAAGCAACTGGGCAAAATCCAGCTAACCTAAACATACCATCATTAGATAGCTTAACAACAACTCGAACTTTTACCACGAACACGCAAACTATACCAACAACCACATTTGGACCAACTACAACAACTGTTAGACCTACCACTACTACAACTGCTAGATCGACTACAACGGTTAGACCAACAACAACAGAATCAATTGAAGACGACCTCAGACAGTTTCAAGAAGATACGAAATTGTTACAGGCTCTCTTACAGGCCACAGGTCAAAATCCACAAAATTTGAATATTCCAATTGTAACCGGAGTGACGTCAAATGTAAGGATAGCTTCCAACCCTCAATCAACTTCATTAGGGTCGAACCCAACTACTCCATTAAACATTAGGCCTGTGTACACAACAACAAACGGTCCTATATTTAAAACATTTGCTCCTAGAACTATTGTCCCTACTTTACAGCCTACAACCGAGAATGTGAAAATATCCACGACTTTCCAACCTTTTAACCAACGACGTCAGCCAACAACAACAGCTAAGGGTGCAGTACTCACTGGCCGTCGCGCTCCTGGATTTACATCTACAACTGAAATGCCCAGTACCTCAACATTTTCTGTTGAAGAAGACTTGGCTTTCCTTAATAATCTGGTAAGTATGGAGTAGTATTTATGTTTTTGCTCAAAGAATAGAATAAAATAAATGTGTGGACACATAAATTAATACGATTTATAAATAATAAAATTGGTCACAATTGTTAATTGTTACACAAATTGTTAATCTTTAGAGTAACATGTAAATTAGATAAAATTTAATTATTTAATAATATTTCGGAGTAAGGTATGTGTGAATTGTCTTCAGAACCTAAAAGTTATATTCCTTACACTTTATCTTTAAAAATGTCTTCCCTTATAAAGGTCAATAGACAGACCGTATCTTGAGGAGACAGACCTATTGTCCTCTTTACTGTATCATTTGGTAACTTTATTTTTGTGTAATATTATCTCACCCTTTTATATATTACTTACTGTTGTTGCAAAGTCACAAAATGTATCTTAATTTGTGTACAATTTACACAAAAATTGGTTATAAAGAATTTGATATATTGATCTCCCGATCTGTAAATTTGAGAGACTGCAGTGTTCAAAAGTATTGTTACGGTATCAATTATTTAATATTTATATTTTATATATTGTTTTACAGAAAACTGCCTTGAATACAAATCCCAAGAATGATGATCCTGAAGCTGCACTTGCCAATAGAATAATAGCTTTAGCTGTCGAAAAAAGTCTTAATGAAATACAGACTGGAAAATCTGATGCTACTCGTACAGGGAAAAATATAGCAGTCAGTCCAAATAATTTAATACCCCTAACGACAAATAAACCAACAACGACTACCAGACCAACAACAACTACTACGACCACAACAACCACAACACTGAGACCCACAACAACACAACGAATCACAACAACTGTTAACAGTCCATCGCTTGATGATGATATTAGACAGTTTCAAGAAGACACTAAACTTCTCCAAGCATTACTAAAAGCTACAGGACAAGACCCATCTAAATTAAATTTACCGACATTACCACCAAATATAAACGTGAGTCTAAAAGAGCTAAACACAGTTAACGAGGATTTGAAGCTACTTTCAAATCTATTAGCTTCGCCATCACCGCTGAATGAACCATTTGATCCACTAACGCCGAGGCCTTTAATGAACTTTAATAATGAAAATGTCAGATCTACTGTTCCAGCTAGAGCGTTGCCTTTTGGTGCAAAAATTGCTGTTAAAGATAATCTGAAAAGTGTGCAAGACGATAAGAAATTGTTACAAACTTTGATCAAATTACAGGATGTACAGGAGACGACGACTCAAAAGACTAAACTTACCATAACAGGTAAGGTTTCAAATTTGAAGTTACTAAAGCTATGTATATATGTTACAGTCAGAACTCTTAACCAGCCAAAAGTATTTTGACAGTCATAATAATCCTTTTGACTGCTGCGTCAGATACCATTTAATGTTATTGAGTACCGCGTTCTAACCTAACAAATGGACACCGATCGCCAGATTCTCGGTGTTTTTGGTGAATCACTTGGGTTTGAATAGTATGATGTTGCGAATCAAAGTAATTTTGACTGATTTTTCAGGTTAAAAATAATAGCTTTATGATTACGCCTAAAACACTGGGATGGTTCTTATCTATATCTCCAGGGGCGACAACAATCTGTACACGTCGATGTTGCCTCCTCGCGTTGGCGTGAACTTGACTGTGATGTCCCTCAAGGTGGCATTCTCTCTCCTTTATTATTCTCAATATTTACCAATCTCTAAGAATTAAATAAATAGTAAATAAATAAAAAAATAATTTTGACGGTTAAGAGTTCTGATTGTAACATTTCATGATTGAAAATTCTATAGTAGGTTTTAATATAACACTATCTGTTATATTTAATTGTTTAAATTAATGGAACTTAACTATTTAAATTCAAAATAAATATAATTTAAATACGGCCTAATATAACCATAATTAAAACATAAACAACAAACAAACAAGTTATAACATTTACTTTATGTAACAAAAGAAAACGTCCGTAGAATCTCAGATAGGCTGAATTGATTAATCTGGTATAAATAGGAACGTATCACACAAGTGTAAAGAGATAGTGACCTATTTATATCATGCTACCACATCTCTATAAACAATTTTCAACGACACACGTTGATGTAAAACCTAAAAAAATACATTTCTGTAACTGTCAGTTTTAGTCTAGAGTCTGAATGCTTCTGGTACTATGTATCTACTTTGTACAAAAGAGTATTTGAACACGTTTCAGGACAATCTGCTGATGAAGCTCTGAAGAAGCTGGTTCGTCAACAAAAACCATCGGGTATGGTGTCAGAAGCTACTCAATCGCCTATCTCCTTGAGCACCGAGTATGGAAAGAGTAACGACGCGTTGCTAGCAGCATTGTTGAAGGAGCAAGGCTTTGGCCCAACCACGGCAAGTTCTTTGGACGAGCAACTTCGACTCTCTGTTAGTCTTACTTAATTTTACATCTAGTAAACATTTAGATTAATCTTCATCCAAAATAACGATTCCATGGCATATATTTTGGAACGGTAACACATAAATTTTTACTAATAAAATCAATTCGCAACTTCACTCTGCTTACTGCACCATTCGTTTATCTGTCATCTATCCTTTTATACTTTGTTTATCTTGAAAACTATATATATCATGTAATAGGAAGTCTACATCTAACTATAACCTTTAGGCTTTACTCAACCAAGTGGTAGTGACACCGAAGGCAAGGCGGACAACCACACCTCCGCCACCACCGCCGCCTGCACCCCGGAGGCCAATCTTAGATGGCTTAGCTTGGCTCTGGCAACAATGGCGAGAAACGGCTCCTGGAAGCGGGCCACCAAGGCCTGGCCGAGGGCCTGCATCTGCTCCTGCGCCATCAGCCAGGCCATCAATGTCATCAACAGCGACGAGTAATGGAGCCAGTTGGTTAGGCTCTGGGCCGTTCGTTGGCAACGCTGACGACACGCCAGCGAATAGAGTGGGTTTTACATCGTTATTACTAAGATTATGTGATTGGGGATGAGGTGTTGGTAACAGACTTTAGATTAAATATCGCAAATAACATTCAGAAATATTTTGAGATTCTTATTTATAACTTGTTCCTATTTAATCTAAGTCTGGTGTTGTATAGTTTGTATAGAACTGGCGATCGGGTCGGATGTAAATAGTGAGAAATTATTAAGGAAGGTAATTTTAATTTTTATGTAGATTTTTTGTTCTTTTGTAACATTTTTGTTTTCATAGTTAAATTATTTATTACATTATCGGCTTCATTGGCTTGTAAATAAACTTTGTGCTGTAAACAGCGCGTTTTTTGTATAATAAAGTGTTTTTAATTTATTTGTTTGTGTCTGTCGTGTATTAATATTATCCAACCTATCCCATCCTCACTTATCTTTATTTAAGGTTGATATGTATAACAAAACAACTAATTATTTCGTTATTTTTAAAGTCTAGACCTGTTCTTATTCCTTGATATCATTTAACATGTTATGACTTATAATTTTCCCAAGGGATTAGTTAGTAGATACCATTTATAATATAACTATGTAATATCTAGTTAGTTCTTGTCACTTAGTGTATCTAGAAAGCACCCAACTAAGAATAATATGGAGTAGTTAGTTTTAGTGTGTATGAAATGTAAATAAAAGTGAATGTGCAGTGTATCATAAAAATTGGTGAGTAAATATATATTATATAATAATGAACAATTGTCTTAAATAAATAACTAAAATATTAATTACTCTAAATGTCTAATCCAAGCCAAATGCCTGCCTATTAAAAATACTTATGGTTCTAAAATCAAACTAAAGAGTATTTGTGTGTAGTTAAGTATTTTTAAACCAGAATGTAAAATATCAATGTACAGTATTAATACTTACTTATGTATACTCATAAGATAATTAAATGGTAAATGTTCTGAAACTTCAATATATTTAACACATAATTACTATGAAAAAATTATAACTAATAATACACGTACGAGTACATATTTTAATACCACTCTTTTGTATCGTTATGTATATATGTACATTATTGCCTAACATGTAATTATGTAAAGCCTGCTTTTATTCGTTTCTCTGCATATCTTTCTGTTTCCATTTATTTTTTCGTACTTTATTTTTCACTAAATTCATTCACAATAAAAAATTGCACAAATTTAAAAACATGTTTTGTGGACAGACTTTGCTTTGACTGGATTTATTAATCTAATGAGAAATTTTAGTGGCGTCTTTTTAGTAGTAGATCCAAAAGATTGCGTCAGTTTTTATCTTTAAACAAATCTCTTTCCACAAAACATCAAACGCCTCACAGCTCACTGCCTTAGCAAATACATCACCATTTCTATGTTGTATTTTGTACTGTGTGATGACTAACAACGCGGCTTAAATGTAGATTCCTCTGGAGCCTCCGAGATCTGTGGCATCTGAACAGACACCCGGTAGGGGGCAGCTCGTGTCTGCAGCCATTAATGTAACCCGAGCCTTCTCGCAGTTCTTAGGAGCTGCGATACAGGTAATTTCAATTTGAAATAGTTCTTACATTTCTGAGGTGAAATTACAAGATGTTGAAGAAAACGCAGGTCAGTCGAAGTCGAAACAGAAACAGTAGATTAAACCCAATAGGTAGGTAAGAATAGAGTAAGTTAAGTGGTAAGCTCTCTCTTTCCCGACAGTGGAAAGGGGTCAGTGACTGTATGTGTACCAATTATATTTCAGAGGTGCTTTTTAGTTTTTTCTTTGTTATATACCTGTAATTAAACACATTTTATTTTATAGTTTTTTTTATTAGGAATAAAAGGCCGATTGTCAAGAAGATATCGTAAGTTGTGCTATTTTAACAAAATCATCATAAAGAGTAACTTAAATTACTTATAATCATAAACATCTGAAATCACATTAGGTATAATTTAATCCATCGTAACAAAATATTAATTATCAATACTGATTTTAGCGACTTCTATGTGACGAAATATATTAGTATAGATCACTTGATCTTCGGATTTCAACCAAAAACCGCTTTCATTAATTTTCTTAATTCTTCTCCATATAAACTACTAGCTGACCCGCGCAACTTCGTCTGCGTCTCTCAATAGTAATAAATTTTCTCCGTTTTTGAAACATTCTTCATTGGTGCTCCGCTCCTATTGGTCTTAGCGTGATGATATATAGCCTATAGCCTGCCTCGATAAATAGGCGATCTAACACTGAAAGAATTTTTCAAATCGGACCAGTAGTTCCTGAGATTAGCGCGTTCAAACAAACAAACAAACAAACAAACAAACTTTTCAGCTTTATAATATTAGTATAGATTTTCCAAATTTATATGAAATTCTTTCGTGTGGACGTTACCTACTTCTTATAATATTTACTTAAATAGTAACCCCCATAGTAAGTTAGTAATCCCTGTATTTAAATAAATTTGAATTATCACTTATACCATACTTTTTTTTTAAATTCAATTTGACTGTTTATGAATATAGCGCATTTCAACAAACACAAAAAGGTCGTCAATTTTGTTTTATGTAGACGGTATCAATTTAATATGACTTACTTAATATCCGTTACTACATTTTTAAATATTATTATGAGACTGGCGAGTTTTAAAATTGTTAAACATAATTCTTATCGCATTACAGGGCGCTGCCCAAACCGTCCAGAGCGTAATTCGGGCCGGTCAAAGAGCGGCCAGCGATGTCTACGTCAACGGTTCCGGCGGCTCAGGATAGTCACTCTAAAAAACTCCAAATCGCAGGACTCGAAACTTTTCCGAAAGTGTCATAGTATGCACAATGTGTTGAAGTGCTCAAATGTAAATAGTCGTTTGTAAAGTGTTATTCATAGTGTTGGGGGGTCAGCCGTAAATAATATGCAGTGGGCTGTATAACAACTGGTATATTGTGGCTAACAAAGAAATACATTAATTTCGGAACGACATTAAAAGGTATATACTGGTGTGCCATGTATCGTGCCCGACTACGCACCCGACAGCCAGTTTAGGCTGACCTATCAACACATAGTGTTGATTCGAAAATGTAGTTAACTTCAAAGTCTTCTAGGGATTAAACACACTGGGGAACTCAATACAAATGACAACAGAAACAGATTTTTTCATTAAAAATCACCCTTTATTATTGTTTGTTTTAAAACTGAACGGTACTCAAGTACCTAAGGTGGAATCATTAGGCTATTTGTAAATTATTTAAATGATTTTGATTACCCATGTTGTTTCGATAGAACTTGATTCTTTTAAAGTTCCTAGGCAGAAGAACGTTTTCAATCAATGCAATTGAATCTAATTTAATATAATTTTTTTTAAAATATATTTTTTACAATATTGGGCAATATCATCTTTAGGTTTGCGACCTATATGTCTGAATATAGACTTAGGCAAACAATGTGATGTTAGCACTATCTTAGTTTTTATTATTTAAAAGCTTAATAAATATCTATCTAATACTTCTAGAACAATCTTTACCATATACAAAATGTAATGTTATTTAAGGATTTTTTCGACATCACGCGATGTCGCTTCATGTATTTAAATTAATATTTCTTCTCAATTAATACGCTTAGCATTTATAGGGACGAAAATGGTAAAATAAACTTACATTCAACATAAATAACGGTTAAAATTGCTTTTATTTTTTAATACAAATTTCTTACTTCTTCTTTCTTATTTAAGTATAACACGTGTCATCTTTGTAACTTTTTTACAATACCTTTATTGAAGTTTCGATCGTTTTGCACTGATCGCGATCATGGGTTGATCAAAAAAAATTTTGCTTCTTAAGTGACAAATAAAAAAAAGATAAACATAGTTAGGAGAGGCCTATGTCCAGGCCTAGGACTTTTATAGGCTGTTGTTGATGATGAAACATAGTTGGTACTAGAGTTAAAAGTTATAAAACAAAAAGTATGTTGTGCTAATATGACAGAGCATTTTCAATTTTTTTTTAAATCTTTAGAATGAGTTAGTTGTAAGTTTCTATATAATCTTAAGCCTTACATGTGCCATTAGCACGTGCTTGTACTCGCTCCTGCAGCCTTCAGCTATTATTTATTTAAAGTGATATGTTTCACACTTCATTCGGAATGTTGCAGGTTAGGGTTTCTGTGGTCAGGTTAGTTAGTCAGTTCATCAAAGGTGAATTTCTTAGGAACGAATTTTAACGACTGAGTAAAAATGTTGTAACGATCGAATTATGCAGTTTGTAATAAATTATTTAACTAAAGTAAATTAAATATTGTTATTTAATTAGATGGGTTTTTTATTTTTGTAAAATATTTTTTGTAAATATTATACATGAGCTTAATTGTAAAAAAAAAAAATTACTAACGAACCTGACTGATAATGAATTGGGAAATGTTTTGATTTGCGATAATCAAGCCGTTTAGCTTCTCACTGCCTTTAGCTGTAATATTAATAATTAGTATAATTTAAATAAGGATTGGGTTCTGTAGTTATAGTTATAATAAATTAAAATGACAGATTTTGTAATTGTCTCAATTTTATCAGCAATCGAATAACTTTTAATGTGGAGGATTTAATGTATTTGCGAACATCTACATATTTAACAAAGTAACTAAACAAATTAGTTTATAATTTTACAATTATAAAATTTGTCAAATATTGCTTATAATTAATATTTTTTTGTGAATTGTTCACTGCCAACATTTAGTTTGTATTTAATATTTTTATATCCTTTAGTATTAAGTATATTTTGTAAATATTGTAACATACATACGACAAATATGCCTATATTTTATATGCAATGAATTAAAAATTCAATTGACGTTGACTAAACATATCCTCGCTTTGCGCGGTAATTAAACATTAACATAAAATTAAGTCTTATTTTTTTTTTTTCTTTTTTTTTTTTTTTTTTTTTTTTTTTTTGGGAAGAAAGACAGGTAAATAAATAACTTTTAAAATATCTTTATTTTTACTTTATTTCGACCTTTAACTAGGCCTATTTAACCGACTTCAAAAAAGGAGGAGGTTCTATGTTCCACTGTATGTATTTTTTTTTATTATATCTCGTTGATATCAAAATGAAGACACATGAACGCAATAAAAAAAAAAACTTTTTTTTTGTAATGGGAGGTAAAATAAAATGGATGGAAAGTAACTGTCGGGGTCCGTGAACACCTGCGAAAGACACAAGTGCTTTGCCAAGCAAGCTTTTCTTGCTTTCAGATTAATAAAGATATTTGGCCCTTTGAATTAAAAATGATCATGTGTTGTATTACAACACTTCACTAGCATACAGGTAACAAACTGATAAATGAAGCCTGTAAGGAATTGTTTCTGTTGTAACTTTAACAGTAAGGAATAAAATTCGAAATACTAAATTAAAACATTGATAGGCTTTTGTACCATCTATTTAAACACGCTTTACTTTCCTCTTTTTTTTGTAACTCCCGCACTAGGAATCCTGTGTACTTTCCATACATGTATAAAACAGACACAATGTACACCTAAGTGTTGTTTGTGTGACTTTGTGTGTTTCACAAAGTGGTGTCCCATGTGGGGATCGAACCATAACACTCAGCGCAGTAAGAAGCGGCGAGGTGAACGCTTAAACCACGACGTCATTAGTGCAGTCAATACTAAGTTCTGATCTTGTTTTACATATAAACAACAAGTATTCCAAGTATAATAAGCTTCCGTGCGCCTTATTTTTATCAAAAAATTTTATGATATAAAAAAAAAAACTTATGTAACTGTGAGATGTCTTTTGAACAGTTTCCAATTATGTTTGATAAACACTTAATACAGAAGAAACAATCGTTTATACTCCATGTGGTGATGGATTAAGAATACGGAGTGTCACTACCCCTATTCATCCCGTGGGTGTCGTAAGGAGCAAAATACGCAGAACAACAACACTGCAAAGAGAAGTAGTAGGCCAGAACCTTGTAAAGCTATGTCCAGCAGTGGACTATTAAAGGCTGTTGATGTGTGATATGATAAGTGTTAGAATATTATCAAATATAATGTTAATTAATACAAGTAGCGCCATCTATGAGACATTGAGGTGAAACTTTGTCTATTGTCTATGTATAAATGAGATGTTAGAAATCACCAACCAACGACTTTTATTAATAAGACTCCGTTCGCCATATCGGTTTAAAAACGGTACAGACAAGTCAGACTATTTTTAGTACGTTTAATCTAAAAATGCTTATATAGTTTACAAGTCTCTGTTTAAAATTTTCGTATTATATTTCATAATACTAAATACTACAGAAGTATGATTGTTCAAAAGAAAGACCTAAACAATTACTTCCTTTGAAATATTATGACTAGCGGAACTGTCAGAAACAATATTTCTATTAATTTATTTACCAAACGCCTGCTATTCTTTTCTGAGTGATCAATTGTAAAGGCGAGAATTAACATACGATTTAAAAAAATATGATACTGACTTTGCATAATATGCATCTTAAAGACTGAAGATCCTCACTGTAAGCGTAAAAAAAAATGAAAAGATAAATAAAATGATAACTGATAAATTTATTTTATTATCAAAATGATGACATGAAAATGATACTACAAATGTTTGATTGAATTTTCTTTAATATAAGAAAACAATTTATAAATACTACCATGACACAACTTTAACATCTTAAATCAGCGGTTAACCTTTGCTTCCTGTAAGCAGCAATATTTAAAGACAACATTGTAAGTTGCTACTTAAACATTTTTTTCTTATTTGTAATATAAAACTAGAACATAATATTAAGTAACATCTCTGTGATGACGGATTAAGAATACGGACTGTCACCACCCCTAATCATTCCGTGGGTGTCGTAAGAACCAACTAAGAGAGCAAACTACGCAGGTCAACAGCACTGCAACCGACTAAAACCACACGGTGTGCCACTCTGCGCCTGTAACAGGAAGGATCCGGGAACAGCTGTTGTTAAGACATCCGGAGCCCTCCTAGCGCCAGCCCGCTCCTGGTGCGGGCTCCGTCTCAGTATATTTTTTCCTCTCTTTAGGCGACGTCCGGTACACGCGGACGCCGCCCCCTCGCGGCTGGCCAAACTAATGCGGGTGGAGGGGAAACCCACCCCGTCCACCCGCGGCCACACTCAGGGCGGCATGAGGCTGTGATAGGTGGGCCTCCGCCGCCCGGTTCGCCGGCGGCGGATCGGGTCCGAGTGGAGGTCGTCCTCCCGGGCCCTCTCCGCCGCCTCCTTCCGCGAGATTACTACCTCGCAGAAGGTTGCGACCGCGGTAAAACAACTGTCGCTACCGGCCATGGAGCGTACTACGGCCGGTAGCGAGAGATCCACTCCGATGACTGCAGTGAGGGCCCGGCGCTGCGCCGCCCATGCGGGGCAGACCGCCAGCGTGTGCTGGGCCGAGTCCTCACTGCAGTCGCAGTGGTGGCAGGCGGAACTCAGTTCCCTCCTAGCGACCGAGTGCAGGTACTTTCCGAAGCAACCGTGCCCGGAAAGCACCTGCGTCAGCCGGAAGGAAAGGGTCCCGTGCTGCCGCCCTGCCCACTCGGCGATGACCGGCTGGAGAGCCTCCACGGCGGCGAAGCCAGCGCGTGGAGTCTCCAGCCGGAACGACCAACGAGCCATCGTGGCTCGGCGAGCGGCTTCGCGCCACTCGCGCACATCCTCGGGCGGAGGGCGAAATCCGCTCTCCGCTCGGGAGTCAGCCACTCGCCGATAAACTTCGGCGAGCACTTCCGCCTCCAAATCCCACGGGGGAGTTCCGGCCAACGCGCATGCCACCTCCGTCGAAACGGTGCGGTAACCGCGTATGGCTCTGACCGCCATTACCCTCTGAAGGCGCCAGAGGCGTACCCTATTCTGGGCGGTCAGAGCCGCCGCCCACACCGGAGCACCGTACAGTGCCATTGACCGGACAACCCCCGTGTACAGCCGTCTTGTCGCGACGCTGGGTCCACCCATACTGGGCAAAAGTCGCCGTAGGGCAGACGCAGCGCCGACCAGCTTTGGAGCAAGCTGTCGGAAGTGCTCGTCGAAGAGCCACCTCCCGTCGAGGATCAGGCCCAGATATTTCATCTGGGTCCGAACCGGTACGAGGACCGAGTTGACCACGATTGAGGCGCCAGGGGGTGGACCACGACGGGGCCCATGAAATAACAGGGCCTCCGTCTTATCTAGGGCCACCCGTAAGCCCAGCGCCTCAATGCGCCCGACCACCAGGGAGACTCCCCCTGTGGCCAGGCGCGCCGCCTCTTGGAAGTTTGCCCCCCGGGCTGTCACCAGGGTATCGTCTGCGTAACAGATTACACCCAGCCCGGGGGGGAAATCGGCGCGAAGGGCCCAGTCGTACCCTATGTTCCACAAGAGGGGTCCAAGAACAGACCCCTGTGGAACACCGCACGACATGGGCCGACACCTCAAATTACCTTCTCGGTCCTCGTACACAACGGTACGCTCCTCTAAATAGTCTGCCACTAGCCGCCTCAGGTACTTTGGCACCCCATGATAGTGGAGTGCTTCCCTGATGCAGCTGAATGGCAGACTATTGAATGCGTTGGCGATGTCTAATGACACCGCCAACAGCACACCGCCACA
This sequence comes from Arctia plantaginis, assembly GCA_902825455.1. Taxonomy (NCBI): domain Eukaryota; kingdom Metazoa; phylum Arthropoda; class Insecta; order Lepidoptera; family Erebidae; genus Arctia; species Arctia plantaginis. The sequence goes on along the minus strand of CADEBD010000041.1, from coordinate 1,254,966 downwards.
GCTCACGGCCTCTTCGGTCACGGCCCTCAGGCGCAACACGGCGTCGACTGTCGAACGCCCCGCCCGAAAACCAAATTGGGCGTCCGACAGATCGGGGCCCACCTCGCAGAGGTGCCGGACGATGCGGGCAGAAAGAACCCTCTCAAACAATTTACCCGCCTCGTCCAGCAGCACGATGGGCCTATAGGCCGCGACCGAATCGGCAGGCCGTCCCGGCTTCCTTAATAGGACCAGCTTCCCGCTCTTCCAGCACTCAGGGAAGCGTCCCGACGCCAAGCTAGCGTCGAACACCTCCCCGAGGCGGTCTGCCATGTGGTTGAGGGCCAGGGCCAGCACTCGGGCCGGTACCCCGTCTGGCCCAGGGGCGGTGTTCTTGGAACGGATCCGTAGAACAGCCGCCCCTACCTCCGAATCCCGGACGGGCGGAACATTATCCTCCCCGTGCTCCCCGTCGTCTCCGGCCAAGGAGGCCATCGCCGGGGGAGTGTGTTCCGCTCGTTGTGGGAAAAGGCCCTCAACCACTTCTCGCAGGAAGCTGGGCTGGAGAGTCTCCGTAAGGGGGGGGCCCGACGCGCGGAGCTTTTGTCGCACCCTGTCGCACCCTGTCCTGTCTCTTTTCTTCTTTGGCGCATCTAATGGCCAGCTTCAGAGTTTTCCGCGCCTGTCGGTACTCCTCATGAAGCCGGTCCTCCTCACCGTCTCCACGGTGACGCCGCCGACTGCGCGTGTAGGACCTCCGGGCACGTGTACCACCAGTAGACCTCCTTCCTTGGAGGCCGACGACCTCGAATGCGGGGCATGGCCGCATCGCAGACATGCGTAATCGCATCACGAAAGCGACCAGCCCCCACGTCGACTTCCTCGGTCGGAGCCTGAGGAGACAGCCACGAGTGAATTATGGCTGCCTCCTCTAGTAGGTCCCGGTTTGGTCCGGGTGGTCCCGGTGACCCCTACTGGAGTCCTGGGTCCGGGAGAGCTCAGATCGGATATACAAATGATCCGAGAGCGTCTCAACCTCTTCCAGGACACGCCAGTTCCTTACTCGTGCGGCGAGGGCAAGGGTAGCGAACGAAAGGTCCACTATCGACCCCCCCTGCTGTCCCACGCACGTGTTGGTGGAGCCTCTGTTGAGGAGACAGAGGCCCACCGAGGCCGCCCACTCCTCTACGGCCTCGCCCCTTGCGTCCGTCCTGGGGGAACCCCACGCAATGGACTTTGCGTTGAAGTCCCCCAGCACAAGGACGTGCCCAGACGCTAGTCGCCGTATCGAGGTCTCCAAGCTGGTTAGGAAAACCTCGAAGTCGTTCAAACTCCGGTTGGGGGAGAAATAAACACCATATATGGTGATCCCCCCCCACTCGACGGCAACATATCCAGTGCCCTTGTCTCTTAGCGACAAGGGCGGGGAATGAGCCGTCGTGGAACCGACGACTGCCACGGAGCCGTCCCAGTCACCCATCCAGTTTGGACGGGGAGGGACAGAATAGGGCTCCGCGACTACGGCAACACCTATCGACCACTGTGCCATGGTTTGCAGGAAGAGATCCTGCGCCGCGGCACAGTGGTTCAGGTTCGTCTGGACCAGGAGGTTGGAGACTTGATCCATTACTGGATCGTCTCTACAACCTCCTCCATGGGCGACGACGTCGACGCAATATTGACGTCGGGGGTAGCCTGGGTCGACTGGCTAGCCCCTGACGTCTGCCGAGAACTGCGGGGAGGCTTGCAGCCTCTCTACCCCATCTGGTGATTGGCGGGCTTATTGCCCGCCGCACACGCTGGGCAGTGAGGGGCGGCAGAGCATTCTGCCGCCTTATGCCCCGGTTGACCGCAGCGGAAACACAGTCCGCCGCAGTCGAAACAGCTGTCGCACTTGACGCGCGTGTGTCCCGATGCTAGGCATTTGTAGCACCTCATCGGTCTTGCCGCCAGGACTGTGATCCTGGCGCTCACGAAACCGATGAGCAGCCTGCCGGCGTCGGCCAATACTTTGGCCGACGCTACGGGACCGCTGACCCACACGGCGCCAAGCCCTCCTGGACCGGGGCGGATGGTGCCGACCCTGACGTTGTCCGCGCTGCACCCCGTCTTCTCCCGGATTACAGCGCGGATATCTTCGGCCGTTACAGAGTCGTCCAGGCCCGAGATGCGCAGCTCTGCGCACTTAGTAGGCCTGGCGATCTTTACACCATCCGTAGCTGTAAAGAGTCCCCGCAGCTTCTCGGCAAACGTGTCTGCCGTCTTAGCGCCTTCAGCCCCAGGGAACTCGAGTACTCGAGCTCCCGTCTGGGCGAGACGCATCCTGACCCCCGCCGTCCCAAAATCGGTGGCGAGGCTGTCTTTTGAAGACGGCCGCGTAGGACAGCCCGCCGTCAGCCGCCTCCGGGGACACGGTCACCACTACAGCCGCGGTTTTGGGCGGCTGCAGCTTCCGCGGCCTCTTTGCAGAGGCCGTTGCCACCGGTGGCGAAGGCAGGGCTTGGGCTGCTTTTTGGGCAGCCCTTCTGGCCCGCCTTCGGGACTTCTTGGAGCCCCTCGCCTCCTGCCAACCCTCGTTGGAGGGGGCATGTGCGGAGGGGCCCGGCAGGGGTGTCGGAGTGGGGAGCGGAGGGAATGCCACTCCGCTCCTCGGCGCCGTTTTAGGCCCCGTCTTGGCCGGCACTTTGGCCTGCGCCTTGGCCGGCGCCTGGGACGGTGCCTTGGCCGGCGCCTGGGCCGGTGCCTTGGCCCCCCTCCTCGGCTTTTGTGGAGCCGATGGAGTAGGGGCAGACGCCGCCGCCGCGTAAGAAACGCGGCCTCCCACCACGGGGAGCGCGGTCGGAGCGGCGGCCTTAGGCCGCTGTGCCGACGCGAGCGGGGGGCGCATAATCGGCGCAGGGGGCAGTCTCGCCTCCAGGCCAGCCAGGCGTCCGTCCAGCATATTCCCAACTGCGATGAGGATTTCTCGCAGTTGGGAGTCAAATGCCCCTGAGTTGGTGGTAGGGGCCCCGCCATCCGGTTTTTTACCGAGCGAAGAGCCAGCAGGGCAACCGGCAGACACGCCCACCCTGCTGGACCAGGCCTTGCCCGAGAGCCGATGAACGGCTACCTCTTCTGCTAGAATATTAGCCGCTGGCGATAATTCTCTCCTCCAAGAGGACAAGGAGGAAACAGTACCATCGCCAGCGTTTCCAGGGTGCACCACGGGGAGGTTTTCTAGCCTAGCACCCAGAACCCTATACTAACCCGTCTGGCCATCCCCCGATAGCAAGACGGGTTGGTATGGTAGGGTTTAGTAGGTCTTAATAACAGCAGTTCCCGGATCCCTCCTATTACAGGTGCAGAGTAGCGCACCGTGTGGTTTTAGAGGCTCCGATTCTGACACACCACCCCCCACGCAAACCCCGGTCGGGTGACGGCCCGAGGGGGTTTCCACGCGTAAAAAAAAATGGTTTAGTAGGCCAAAATCTCCTTTCTACGGAGAGTCCTAAGTCTAGCAGTTACTATTAAAGGCTGTTGTGATGTTGATGATAATATTAAATTCACAGACCATAACATACATTTTACCCACTATTATATAACGTAAAATCATGTGTATTAATAAAAATGTTAGAAAATTGTTCATCACACACGATTTGTACCATTTCAGATAAGCATCATAATATAGGCATAATAGATATATACTGTATAATATAATTTTACCTATATCTTTGAAAATTATGATAACTTTTTGTTAATCTAATATTTATATCTAATAATCTTTTTGATATAATGATCGAGTCACACCGATCGTGATCATAGGTGGACGAAAGAGTGCACCTGTGACAACGATCAATAGGTACATAAGTACCATGTTTTATTAATATTACAGTGATTTAATCAGTTTTAAATCTAGCTAGCTATTGGACCTAATTCTGTTGTCCGAAAACTCTCTAAACTAAACTAAAAATCACTAAAAATTAGTTTAGTTATGTCCAGTACTACGTTTTCAGAATACGAAACGATATTTGACAGGACTAGACAATTTTTTGTGATTTTTAGCTTAGCTTAGAGAGTTTTTGGACAACAGAATTGGCACCACTCTCCGCGGTATCACTCGTGTGATTATGAAATTGAACTTCTATAGAACGATTCATGGCTTATTTTAAGTTTCAAGAAATATTTCCTGAGTCAGCTGCAAAAATTTTAAGTTGGCTCTGCTTTGATGAATCTGTCCATCAGGGCAAGTAAAATATTAAATGTATAAATTAGTTTTAACACAATACGTCCTGGGCATATCTAGTTTATCTATATACCTATTAAATATTGAATATCTATTTGTTACTAAGCTTACTCAACATTTTATTTTGTATACTACAAACAAAAATCTTTTATCACAACGATAATATAATAGATATACCTAGTTTTTATAATTCGACGTTGTTACTGAAACAAACATTTTATTTTAAGGTATATCTAATATTTGTTTTTAGTATTCATAATTACTACAGATCGTTACTTCAACCATACGTTTTGAATATATATTTTTTCATAACAGTGAGTAGTATAAAATTGTATATGTCGTTTACCCCGAGATGTTTCGACATATTGTTTTAATTTATAACTCATATTGATTAAAACTTGTAAGATTTCTTCACTTCTTCTTCATAATAAACTGTTAACTTAATTTTTTAAAGGTTTACTAGCAACCGCAATTACTAGTATTCCCGTTAACCCCTCCAACTAAGCTAAATTGCTTGTGTTAGGAGTGAGTTCACGTCGGTACTGTATTGGTCAGGACTCGAAACCACGATCTCTTGATCGCAAGTCCAATGCCACCATTAGGCTACCGTCGCCACTTAATTATTCAAAAGATAACATTTCACCTTTTAAAAAATGACACAAACAATTCAAAGCACTTATTAATATATTGATGGTGGTAATGATAATTACATATCATTACCACCATCAATATATCGACCTTCAAACCTTCAAGAAAAGAGCGTACTCCTTCCTAAAAGGCCGGCAACGCTTTTGTGACTCCTGAGTTGCAGACGTTCATGGGAGGCGATGGTCACTTCCCATCAGGTGACCCGTATGCTCGTCTGTCCCCATCAAATATAAAACCAAAAAAAATAACTAAAAATTTATACATGTACCGTAAATATGAAAACTGCAACTCGTACTTTTTGTAACTAATTACAGTCAATATTAGTTGCTAACACTCCCCCTATCTATCCGCATGAACAAGAACCTTTTCCTTCCATTTCCCGTCCTTTTTAGCCAATTTTTTAAATATGTTTATTTCCCATTTTCTCATATTTAATTCCTAAACTTCTCGGTTAACGGCAAAAGGGTTAACTTCTGTAACGTGAATATGACGAATTACATACCTAATTATCCCTCAACCCCTTTCGGGGTTACAGGGTAATGAAAAATTTAGATTTTAGTGACTATTCGCCGGGCATGGACTGATGTTTACTGAAGGTGACTTGAATTCAAATGGTAGTGATCATGTTTTATGATTGTTTTGTAAGTCAATGTGGGTTTTAGAATAATTTATTAGCTTAGAAACCAATACCATGTACTCAGTAGATTACAGTCTTGGAAAATGTTATAAGAGAATGAGTCATGTGATACCCGAATGTTTACTTTATTAACGGAAAATCAATTCAGGTTATTAATCGTTATTATGAGAAACAATGGAATTAGGTGTGACATGACAAAATACCATTGCTAAATTGTAATTAAAGACCGACAATACTAAATAGGAGACGTAAAGAACTCTCCCTTCAAAATCGTGATTTGTGTAAAGGGCCAAGTGCGAGTTTATTTAACTTCTACTCCGTCGTCACGGCGCACCGCGTTCGGCGCTATGATTGGCCCGCACTGAAATCTCCACCAATCGCAACGCTAAACGCGCTCGCCGTCGAGAGCGAGTCGATGTGAAATAAACTTGCACTCAGTCCTCTGGTAGATTTATATTATATTTAGTAATGTCACACTTTTCTATTTCTTAATCACGATTAGATTTTAATATATGTAAAAGTAATTTGTCTTAATATATAGCATTAAATCTTTTGTACAAATTAATACTTTATTAGCTTGTTAAGTGTTTAAAAGTTTTTATAAAAATAAATGTATTATTTGTTGGTTGATCCTTTCAGAATTATCATATAAATGCGTGATGGCTGGGTTAATATCTATACAGCATGAATCATAACAGTTCGTAAATCAAATGAACAATAACCTTATGTATATTGTGAAACAATTTATGAGCCAAATGACGTAGAAAATATGTCACTCACTTAACTTATTAATTCTAAAGCATGTTCAGTATTAAACGTGTCGACAATGGGGTAATACTATAAACATTATTAATGTGTTTCTGTAAAAAATAAGTCTTTATCTTATAAGTATTAATGTAATCGAGTTTTCAGACCTTTCCTGCATATCGCACGTTTGTAGCATTACATTTAAAAATTAAGTTAAATGACAAACGAAGTTTTTCGTTTAAAAAGAGTATTAACTGTATCTTGTTTTTGAGCACGTTATTTACACATTGTTTCGATTTTCACACTTAAAGTGACTCTCCAAGCAGTAGAATTATTTTAATAGTTAAACAGTCACCAAGGGTTTTATCCAAAATCCACCCTTAAGGAATGAAGATTATAGTTTTTTACAATATATGAATAAGTAAGCGCATTAAAGTTGGTAATATAGTTTTTTAATTATACTTTATTACACCAATTATATGTTTTATAATAAACAAAGAACCTAAGCATATTCATCATTTAATTATCTATACAAAGATAATATGACAAATGCGAAAGTAATTCTGCCTGTCTGTGTACGCTTTCACGCGTAAATCGGTGAAACCAATTTTGATTATATTTTATTAGGTTACAATTGATATACTCGTAGAAACAAACGAGACTCCAGAGAACTACTTTTTTCAGCAAAAATGAAGTGAATTGGCACTCCACCACTGCGTGCTTTTCAAGACACTTTGGAACTATTTATCGGCGGTAGTCGCTTTCCATCAGGTGAGGTGTCTGATCCTTTGCCCCCTATTAGATACACAGTTCGAGTTGCATTTTTCATATTTAAGATACATGTATTAATTTTTAATTAAAATGTGTAAGTATCATTACCACCACTAATATATTAATAAGTGCTCAGAATTGTTTGTATCACTTTGACGGGCCTGTTGGTCTAGTGGTTAGTGCCCCTGACTGCTAAGCCGGAGGTCGTGGGTTCGATTCCCACCCAGGACATAATATTGTGTGATGAGCATGATCATTTGTTCTGTGTCTGGGTGTAATTTATCTATAATATGTATGAATTAAAAAATATATAAGTATGTTTATCAGCAGTCTGGTCACCATAGCACAGGCTCTGCCTAGTTTGGGATCAGACGGCCGTGTGTGAAATGTGTGAGGTATATACACGGTGATTTTGAAAGCGTTTTGGAAAAGAAAATTTTGAGTTATTTATCAGTAACAGAAGCTATATATAACGTTAATTTAATAAAATATATATATTTTTTATCATCAAAGTCGATATTCATATCGATTACAGAGAAAAGAAGAAACCAGTAGTAGGGCTTTTCAATCGCAAGTAGGTAAATACTACGAATAGAAATACTATGCGTTTTAATATCGAGTCACATAAAGGTCGCGCGCTCACGCGCAAGGTCAAGGACGTTTAAATTATTATTCGCCGGAGTGTAGTGCGTGCATACCTGGACAATGAGTTAAGTGATCGGTGGATAGGTCGAGGAGGGCCAGCAGTTGCTTCGATACAGAGAAGTGTAAATAGGTATGTAAGTTAATTATTCTGTAGAAAGCTCCGATTTTTTAAATACGCTTGAAATATTTATACCTACAGTCCGTTGATAAATTGATTTGTTAATAATCGAAAAGAAGTTTAAATAAAATAGGTATTTCCGACGATCCTAAGCCCGTGTAAAGTATGAAGGACAAATTGGAGTCTATCTACGTAAGTACTCGCTAGCTCGCGCCTATAGGTATACTTTTATCAGCTGCTGTTAGCGTCAGCGGTGCGCAGCGGCCGCCGAACCCCCCGACGTGTTTCATTCATATAAGATAATGAATGAATGATCAGTCCACTACTACTTTCAAAGTCGATCGAGTAAAAATTAATATTAAAACTGAAATTTTTTTTTAGACAACATTACAATTGATTTAATCATTTTTATTGGTACTATAGATGATTCCAAATTAAAATGTTTCGTTTCCAAAACGCTTTCAAAATCACCGTGTATATTATTAAAAAAAAATACACCGCTTTCTGAGGCTGACTGTACCATCTAAATGTATCGTCAGCGTACACATCAATATTACCCCCAATGACTTGAGCACACTGATTTACTGACGTTATTAAAACATGCATGCGACATACTCATTATGACATTAGTTGTAATGGGACAGACGTAATGTTAGAAATCAACAACATATATACTCGTATATAGTTTCAAAATGACTGAACGTTGGTAACAAGACATAGATTTTTTAAATAACTAATTTCGTAAACGTTGATTTTTTTTATTTTTTTTATAACTTTTTGCACAAGTACATGCATCGGCGGACTTAATGCCTAAGGCATTCTCTGCCAGTCGACCGATTTGGCGGTGCTGAGAAAGAATGAGGTAGGTGCATTTATGGTAGGGTAATAAACGATAGTGGTTTTGTTAAATACCAACTATCTTGGAATTAGGTGTATACGTCGTAATACCACACACATACACATACACATATATATACATATACATACTCATAAATATATACATACACATACATATATAAGAAAAAAAAAATACTGTTCTAGTGGTAAGTGATCCTGATTGCAGTGAAAAATATTTTTAACATGTTTCTATAGAAATAAATGGGCAATATAAACGACAGAACGAAAGAAAGAGCGTAGGAGAACTATTCGGGTGCTAGATGCAACCGGTTGAGATCAATGTTCGTCGCTAGACTAATACTAAATCCCGTTAACTAAATAAGTATTTTGAAAGCAGGATTTAGTATTCCATGGTCTAAGTCTAGCTCTTTCAATAGCAAGTCAAGAAGGCGACGCCCGCTATCTGGGGGTAACTAAATATATACTAAATATGTGTTTTTTCGTCAATTTGTTTGTGATTAAGCTCCTTATATATTAAAATCTATAGCTTATAAGAAAAATACTATAGAAGCAATAATGGGCGACTAACATTTAAAACAGGTTATATTATGCATTGATAGATAAAAGCAGTAACATTTTTTTAATGTTGTAAACACTTAAAGATATGTAAAAGCTGTCAAACAAGTTTCAGGACTGTAGTTCATTGCTTTTATTTTATACCTAATGCCTATAATATGTTAACGAATGTTTAACAACTTAGTTCTGGTTATCCGAAATGATTGAAGAAGTGTCTGAGTTCGAATTTTACTTATAGCAAAACTGATTATAATATATATCGAATTTTAAAGCGATGTTTATAATAAATAACAGATGTTTCTGCCTTAAAATTAAAAGCGAATGACTCTGTTTTTGTGTCATGAATTCATTCCTACTGTTTTTTTTATCTATTTTTAACTACTTTATTTTATTTAGTTTAAAATGAAAGGGGTTAACTAGAATACTAGTAATCTGGGTTGCTAGTAGACATTTAAAAAAAAACATTCAGACAACAAACACACTTACTAATAAGCTATGGAATAATCGCAGTCCCATTTTCCTATTCGACACTCGTAATATCCCTCTCCCTAAAAAATATTACATTCCCAAGGATGATTAGCGTCAAGCAGGCGGTGGGTAATAAAAGAAATCAGCCATAACCAAACCATAAAATTAGGAAAGGGTAAAAAAAGCAGGACAACAGCACTGCAGAGAGAAGGAAAACTTGACACAAAACCCTATACCAACCCGTCTGGCCAGCAACAGTGGTATATTAAGCCAAAACCTCGTTTCTAAGGAGAGGCATAGACATAGGTCCAGCAGTGGACTATTAAAGGTTGTAGATCTGAAGAAAAATGAAGATATCAGAAAATACACTCATACAAAAGTAAGTCTTTTTCAATTAATGCATGAGATGAATAAGGTAAAAAATATTTATCATTCAGGAAAGTTATACCTACTACAGTTAGTTATACAGATTAGTCACACGACCTTCCTAAGATACTGAGTATTGGTAATCTGTGAGTGAAAGTTAAGATGAACGTAGCCTTGTCAGAGTTATCGGATTATTCGTTGAAATTATTTACTTTAATGCCAAATTCTATGTTTTGTGATAGGGAAGACGTTGTAGATAAAAAAAGGAATGGCATTCGTCATATCTGAGAATGGTATGAACTAATTATCAACAAGCTTTAGTAGTCCACCGCTGAAAATAGGCCTCTCCTTAAAAAGGAAGTATTGGTCTACTATACCACGATGGCTAAACCGGTTGGTATAGGGTTTATTTCAAATTTTCTGTAATGCTGTTTTCCTGGGTAGTTAGTCCCTTAGTCAGCTCTTACGACACCCACGGGATGAACAGTGGTGGTGACACTCTGTATTCTTAATCCGTCACCACACGAATTTGAGATACTTTTTATATATGATCTACCTCCTATGACTAGCCTATTGACCTATCTGATTGTAGGTCAGGGGTTATATCAAGAGTCATAAGGGCATTGCTCGCCTTTGAGTTGGGAGTGCGCTCTTGAAGGTTTGAAAGGCGTGTAAGTCCGGAATAACCCCAGGCTAAAATTACACATGTTTTTTCCTCAGATTGGTTGTGCAAGACAAAAAGTTACTTAAGAACAGTAAAGCACTGGAGTGCTCATTCTCCATGGAGATGGAATTATTATCGAATTGCATTCGCTTGCAATATTGTGGTCACGAGTATATTTCTCCATCTACTTAGATTAATGATTTAGTTTTTTTGTTTTAATTAAAAGCGTTTATTTTTTGTTTTTGTCGTTTTAAATGACTTGCTATAAATTCAAGTAACTTGTCGAGATGTAGGTAAAACTCTGCAGAAGTAGCAAGTTATACTTAAGCTGTATAGTATATGCAATACTTAAGATGACGTGACATAATATGTTGTTTTTATCTCCGAATTTCACCTATTTTTTTATTCTTTTAGAAGGTCACCGCAAAATGATTTCTGAGTCTTCGTCTAAAATAAAAACAGTAGGTATAATATCAAAAATTAATCTACAATTTTATTAAAAACGGAAAGCTGATTTGCTCGCATTCTACTCACAATTTTAGTACCTATTTTTTATTTTGGTAGCGATATTGGTTTTAGTCTTATCGTTATCTAAGCCTTTACAGCTTGTCTGTTGTACTGCTTCTAAGAATAAATTTAAAAATATCTGATATCTTACAAATAGCCAAAATTGACTTCATGCTTCATACGAAGTGAGTTTCTATCAGTACCAATGAGCTTGATTAACCTATCTTAAACGTGTATGTGATTATGAAGATGGTAAGGGTGTGCTTCCACTAGAGATATGAGATACCTAAGCGGTGATGATAAGCTACAAAACTATGTATATATTCCCTTCTAAGATTTACTGTGAAGATGCGCGTGAAGAATGAAGAAAGAAGATGTATGGTGAAAAGGCTTTGCGCTTTAACTAAATAGACTACTTTTCACGATATGCTCCGTAATTTGCAAAGCTGCCGCCAATACTCACGAGACTTTATCTTAAATATTTAGTAAGTAGCCTAAGTATTCATGTATAAGCTATACATGAATACTTAGGCATGAATATTTAGCACACATCGTTTGAATTCAGCATGAAATTAAAACTTAGCTTTGTTGAGCTCATCACTAGAGCTAAGTTCAGCTTTGAAAATAAAACATTCCTATTGGTGGTAATGAGACACATCTAGCACATCTCTAGTGGAACCGCAATGTAAACTAAATTGTTATTATAATCGTATTTATCTTTAAATATTTCGTTCTATTTTTAGATATTTCTCATATTTAATTATAAAATTGTTATATTATGAGCCTAAATAAACATTTCTGTCCAAGCCTTTAAAAGGCGTATAGTTCATGTAATTCTATATGTCATCCAAATAACTACGAAAGTCGTTAACGGTTAAATTTGCTTTTGACGGGCCCAGCTTTTAGGTCGAAGGTAATGGGTTCCATTCCCACCCAGGACAAATGAATACGATCATTTTATTCTGTTCGTAATTTATTTATAATGTGTATGTATTTAGGAATATTTAAGTATATTTATCGGTTGACATAGCATAGGTTTTGCCTGGTTTGGGTGCTGAACCCAAACCTGGCAAAGCCTGCTGGTGTGTGAAGTGTGTGATGTATGTAAGGAGAGTCATGATGTCCTGCAGTGGACCACTAAAAGTTATTTATGATGATGATGATGATGATGATTATTATTATTATAACTTTCATTTTAATCCATTACTATGTATTTCTTACAATATAGTGTATGTTTTCTATAGAGAGAAAACAATAAAAATATACTTAATTCATATTATAACCAGTATTACGACTTTTTGTTTTCACATGAAACTATTGGGTGCAAGTTTACAAACTAATAAAGCAAACCAAAACCAGCTTTAAATAGATTCTTTATTTTGTTATCAATTTACATATTTCCAGATGTACGATACGATAAAGATACACGATTGCTAAAAATAATACAAATAACTGCACCAAACAGAATTTATTATAATAATAATGTAAAACATCTCACAAATTTAAGTCTGATCCCAAACTGTTCTTTTGTTTATCTCCCGCACTAGGAATATATTCTGTGTCGCGGGGGACTTTACAAACATACATGAAACGGACACAAAGAACACCCAGAGTCAGAACAACATTTTGTGGATCACACAAAGTGTCGTCTCATGTGGGGATCGAACTCTCAACACTCGTAGCAGGAAGCGGCGTGGCGACTGCTTAAACCACTACGCCATCCGTGCAATGCAAACTAGGTGAAGTTTGTATTATTTTAATAAATCAATAGTATTTTATCGTTGGAGAGACGTATATGGCAGATATAGGCCAGGTTCAACCGGCGTAATACGACGGCCTCACAGAAACCGGTGATAAGCAGTTATTTAGTTGAATGTTTTTAATTTTATTTATTAATCAACTTTTTTACAATACTTTAATACAAAACAGGGCAAACTGTGACGTTTGATGGCCTTTTTATACAAATAACACTAAATTAATACTACTTTCTTCTAAAATAATACAATATTATATTATAATTATACACTAAGTGAGTGTGAGATGTCTATTGGCGGCGGTAGACACTTAAGGCGAGATGACCCGCCCGTTCGTTTTGCGCTTATTGCCATGAAAAAATACCTATGAAATGTTGTAATTGAATACATATTATACGTAAATAACATCCAGACAAATTATTAAACACATTTTGGTTTAAAAGACAACTCCCGCATTAAGAATATATCCTGTGTGGGATCTTTACAAACATACACGGAATGGACACAACGAACACCCAGACTGCAATCAACAATTTGTGGATCGATTACACAAAGTGTTGTTTCATGTAGGGATCGAATCCACAACACTCAGTGCAGTAGAAATCGGCGTGACGACCGCTTAAACCACTACGCCATCCGTGCAGTAGAATGCATGTGCATGATAGTGCTACACCACATAAGTATTTTTGTGGATGGGAATCTAATCCACAACCAATCCACGACTTACAGTCATTGTCACTTATCAGACCAGTAAAAATTTCCTGTGGTATCAACTCCACTTTTAAAACGATCTGTCTGATCTGAGGCACAGAACATTTTAACTTGTATTGACTTTTGTTTATACTTTTCACTTTTTTTTTAACAATCACTGTATTCTCTATACCTAGAGTACGTTTACGTGTTAAACTGCAGAGAACAATACCCGTTAATCTAATGAATATTATAAAAACAAAATCTTGTAATAAAATTAATTACTTAATTACAGCAGACGGGCTGATTAGATTTGGATAAAACTTGAAGAATTATAAAATAGTTTATGAGTTATTATAATTATAGGTACTGTGCCATGCCAAGCTTGGATGTGGCGAATTGTGGTTATTGTTAATAAGGATTAGGGACAAAATGACGAAAAAAATAGATATATCGTGTCAAAATTTGAGAGCCTTTTTAGTTTTTGCAGCGTACCAACTTAACATTTAATATATTTAATTTATAGATATACACTAACAGTTTAGTGTGTATTCATTAGTTCTGGGCTCGTCGATTAGTACCGGTAGTAGTAGATACGGAAGCAACAATCCAGTGTCCATTATTATTATCCGTTGTCCATATATGACTACATTTATTAGTCATTTTATTAACAATATCATTTTAGTATACGCAATACAATGAATTAGGTTTATACACATACGTCTTTTTAAATATACTCACTAATATGACAAAGTGGAAAGGGAGTTTATTCATTGCTTTGCGTTAACCTCTCGACTGTTCATTATGAAACATTGTACACATGCCTTTTCTGAAGTAAAGGAATACTGTTTCCGAGAGATCAAATTGATTTACAAAATCGATAAAATTTACACACAGACATCTACATACGCGAGCGAGGCTAGAAAGCTAGTTTTTAAACGTTTTAAACTATGTGATTTTTTAATTTTATTTTATTGAATGTCAATTAATATGTATAAATAAGATATAATATATATATATATATATATATATAAATAAGAGAAGGAAAACTTGACACAAGGCTTATGTCCAGCAGTGGACTATTAAAGGCTGTTGATGACCAAAGTAAATTGAACTTTGATTGTATAGATTTTTGTATCATGTTGTTTTGTATGTTGTATGTCAATTTATAGATATACTGGACATGTGTAACTTGATGCGGCCTTGGTAAATCCTTTAAAAAATAAAAAAAAAGAGCGTACTCCTTCCTCAAAGGCTGGCAACGCGTTTGTGACTCCTGAGTTGCAGATTTTAATGGGCGAAGATGGTCACTTTCCATAAGGTGATTCGCCTGCTCGTCTGCCCCCTATAACATAAAAAAAACTATTAAAATGTGTAATAAGTATATAGACTTTAATGTATAAACATCAATGAAAAATGCCTTTCATTCTTTCTGATAATGCTTTGCAAGCTTTCTCGTTCATTTGGTTAGATTTTAAAAATACTTCAATTTTCAAATACATACTTTGTCGTGATATTGGATGTAGCAATTTTTCTATATTCAATATGATTGATTTAATCCTAATTTTGTAAAAGATCAATTAACAATCGATATCCTGGTCACAGTCTTCACTGAAACTCATTTTATAAAATTGTTAATAATTTGTAGGTTTTCCCGCTAATCTCACTTATTGTTAGATATTTTATTTGTCCTTGTTCAAGTCAAGATAACCTGCTGTACAGCCTAGTGACGTTATGGACGAAAATTAAGATTTTAAAGTCAATGCAATAAAAACAATAACGGATCTCATCGAACTTCATATTTTTTATATTATTACTCACATTACATTGTTTTTTCAGCCAGTAAATGTTACATTCTTGAAAAAAAGAAGAGGTATGGCTATACCCAGTTTTAGCCGGCTGAACCTAAGCAAGGTAGGCAACAGATGGTTTCGCATTTCATTTGTCATAAAATATTGTAATTCTCATACAACATTAAATATTTTTGGACATTTTGGACATCTGACACAGAACGCCATCTAGTTTCAAACTAAGCAGAGCTTGTAGTATGAAATTGACTGATAGAAAACTTACATACCTTTTTATGTATCTACATTAATATTCTACTTATAAAACACCCAAACTCCTAAACAAATATTTGCAAGTCATCAAACATTTGGTCCGACCCGGGAATCAAACCCGAGACATCAGCACAGCAGTCGCATACGCTATCACTGTAGCACCGAGGCCACCTTTTATTGATACCTATTTTTTTTTCTGTGTGGAAAATCCCCTCGAATACCACCACCCGGTGGTACCACTAGCTGGGGAACCACTACCCTAGAAAGGAAATTCCTGGCTCCCCGACGTACCTCAGGCCATCTACGGCGTCTCGCCGCCACACCGACCTGATTCTGCTAGGTTGACAGATGGCCTCACCTGTCACCCCCAGGATATTTGTTAGAAACCTAAAAACTTACTAGCCACCTAGAATAAGAAAACCAAAAAAAGTGAGAAATCATAAATGATTAAACTCCAGATTGATTTACTCTGATTCTTCTTAGCTTAATATACTCTCATTACAAAAACAAGAATAAGCACATACATACTATGGCATGGTATGGCAGAGTTAAGCAGTATTGGAAGATTGGAAAACTTTAAAGTTTTCGCATCCCACAATTTAAAATCTAAGTGATGCTACCGTCATCATAAGGCACCTTCGTATTTTGCGAAAAGACAATATCGAAGGTGGACCTCTGAGCCATTCACCATGTATCCACGGTCAGTTCAACCTGTTCGTAATATTAGGCATATACATATACGAGTATAACTGTATAAGTAACTAGCTGTGCACCTGTCACGCTGTCAGGAACTAGCTGTCACGCTTCGCCTTGGCACATTGTGGTTGCAGTTGTGTTGAAAAATGAGAAACAAAACTGGCGCGAAAGATAGTCTAAAACGATCTTTGAGGCGCGTTGTATATCGTGTCGTGTTGAGCTCAATCGGTACAGTACTTTTTGAGTTTTAGAAGCATACACAAACCAATTTAACATTTGTATGATGTTAGATGAAGAGCAATTTAGAGTAGCTACCTATAGCGAAAGGAGCCATGCATATCTCTTCCTCTCTGCTTCTTTAAAAACACCATTTCTATTCACAATTCTGCTTCACTCATTCATCTATGTTTTATAATGCAAACTAGCGTTTACTAAGTATGAATTATTCTTACTAAGAAGTTAAGGCATGGACCTGCATGTAATTTGTGAACGTAAGCTCACGACTTAAGGCGTCTTAAAGACTATAGAGCCCCACAATTAAAAACAAATTTTATTACTTTTATTGTACAAATAAAGATCCGTATGTTTTAATAAATGTATTAGAAAATGCAAATAATAATAGAAGGTACATTGAAATAATAAATATTCAACGTGGGCTTTTCCTATGAAGTATGTATTTGTTTTTTGTTTCAAGGATCAAGTAACGGATGTTTGAGGTTTTATTTTGATTAATAACTAATGTAAGTCGATTTATTATCGATTTATAAATAAGCTTTGTACAATATTAAAATTGTTAGTTTAAAAATGATTGGCGGTACATCGGTCAACTCGGGTTATTGCTGTTTGTTTCATGGGGGAGTGAGTCATGTTGCACACCACGTGTGGGCTGGCTCGATTTGAGTGATATCCAAAATCCTGAGAATTTGAAAATTACTGAGAATGAGATTACCGGAGGACCAATCTCCCCCACCAACTAATTCTGAGATGGATGGTCATTCAACGGGCTCCAACGCACTTGTGTCTCAGGTGTCCATAGTTAATTACTATTGGGTCCCTTCTGCTCGTTTGCCACCTAAACCTAAAAAAAAGCTGACACTTAAAAAAAAATTTTTGGCATATCTTAAAATGAGTTAATTCATGTTATTGTTGAGGTTATCACTATGTTAGCACCCAAGGCGCTCACGACATTAGTAAAATCTGACTCACTGCTCGGTCCCAAAATAATTTGAATCACACACCCGAGGCCTTTTTAGGGTTCCGTGCCTCAAAAGGTAAAAAAGTAACCCTTATAAGATCACTTTCTTGTCCGTCTGTCTGCCTGTCCATCTGTCCGACTGTCGGTCTATCCGTCTGTCCGTGTGTCACCACCGATTTTCTGAGGAACGGGTAGACGAATACCACAACTTGCTAGCAAGTTGAAATTTATACCAGATACTGAGGTCTATGGTCCCTGTTAGGTGTATAAAAATCAAGGCCCTGAGTCAACACGATAAAAAAATATGGCCATATTTCGATGTTCGCGAAAATTTGTAAGTACCAAAATTTACCTTAATTTTCAACTTTTTTATTTTTCAGAATTTTCTCTTTACTTGTGCTGTAAGAACTTGCTATTTACCCAACCTGACAATTCTAGGTCAACCGGAAGTACCCTATAGGGTTTGGGTCGAAAACCTATATGGTAGTTCCCGTTGACCTAGAATCACGAAATTTGGCAAAAAGAAACGTCTTACAGCACAAATAAAGGAATAATTCCAAAAAATAAAAAAAGTTGAAAATTAAGATACATTTTGGTACTTACAAAGTTTCGGAAAAATCTATGTAAAATCTGGGTAGGTACGGAACCCTCGGCGCACGAGTTCGACTCGTACCTGCCCGGTTTTTTTGTTGACGGAGCGGAAAATCCTTTCGGATCTCCGGCTCCTCGGGACGCAGGAGCCGGGCGTATGAGGTGTTTTTACTGAATACACACCCCGACCATGTTATTTCAGGTCCCCCCCGGATCGATGCCTAGTAAGGCCCTATCCCAGGGAAGTCTCGGCCACACACCTGAGGCCTAAGTGTAAGTTTATTTTGCGTCAACTACACCTCGACACCGTTCGGCGTTGCGATTGGTGTAGATTTCAGTGTGGGCCAATCGCAGCGCCGAACGCGCTCATCGTGACGATCGAGTAGAAGTGAAATAAACCCGCACTTGGCCCTCTGAAGGCTTTTACATTGGAATATATTTGAGTTTTATTCTAGGAACTCAATGTCTGTTTGTACTCTTACTTTTGTTATTAAAATAAATATGCATTGTTTGGTTTACATACATTCACGACTTTTAAACCCCAAGGGACCCAAATTTTGCATACCCAAATTTTAATCCAAACTCTAAAATTAAGGTCGCTATCCTAATACCGTCAACTGGGTACATAGGTAATTTTCTAAATAAACGTTCTTATATATTTCTAAATATAAACATATTGTAGATAAATTACACCCAAACTCAGAACAAAAACGTACTCATCACTATTAATCACCAACAGCCTTTAATAGTCCACTGCTGGACATAGGCCTTTCCTTAGAAAGAAGGTTTTGGCCTACTATACTAAGCATTCCTTTTATTTGCCGTGCTCTTGTCCAGCATAGTTTGCTTTCATAGTCAGCGCTTATGACACCCACAGAGTGATTACGGATGGTGACTCTCGGTATTCTTAATACGTCACAGCAGGGTGTTCGGTTGTTCTTTAAAAAATGTACGATTTTTTAAAGAACAACCGAACACACAGAACAACCAATCACACAATTCTTTACCTAGCTTAGCAGTCAGGCCAGTCACTAGACTAATAGGCCTGTCTACATTGTAATGTATTAAAATATTATTCATAAATACAAGTGAATTTGACGAGTTCCTCAGATTGGGCTTGGTAACGATAATCGAATAATGAATCCAGGAGGTGGATAAAATAACTCTTTAGTAGCTACTGGTAAACCTAGTGAATTTGATGAGTTCCTTAGATTGGGCTTATGATCTAATAATGCAGCCAGAAGGTATATTGTAGCACCATTTAGCGACTACTGCTAATAGTGGCTGGTAGTTTTGATGAGTCCATCAGATGAATCCTAATAACGATAGTGGAGGCCGAGGTGTATTCTAGAACTATTTAGTACTACTTAATGTGGTAGATTTGAGTCAATCAGATTGGTCTTAGTAACGATGATCTAATAATGGAGATAGAAAGTAGATTATAGAATTATTTTCCATATTTTTAATTTAGTAGAGTATTGATTATTTAATTCATTAATTTACTATTTTTGAAAAAAAAACGTGACTATTCCGATAGAGTACTCATGGTAATTTAGTTCAGTCGCTTACCGATGTCGTCTCAATCGATCACAGATTTGACGTACAGGGACCCGCGCATTTCTTAGAATCGTATTCGTTACGTACGATCAAATGTTCCGTGAACTTGTTCAATCGTGCGCAATGTTATTTTGAAATCTGTTACGTGATCAAAGTGGGTTATTTTGATCTTGCTATACTTGTTTCAGCATTTTTTCTGCCGTTACGTAGTAGCAATGATACCAACAAAGAATGAAGCAGTATCCTTATACAGATCCCTCAAAATACTATGCGAGGCTAAATACAAACTAAATAATACTAAGTTTTATTAGACTTATACTGATACTATTATGGACTGACCTGTTGTTCCGTGAAGTGAAAGGTTAAGAATACGAAGTGGCAACACTCCTGTTCATCCCGTGGGTGTTGCAAGTCCCGACTAAGGGAGTAAACTATAATGGACAACAGCACTGCAAAGAGAAGGAAAACTTGAAACAAACCCTATACCAACCCGTCTGGCCAGCGTGGTATAGGAGCCAACATTTCGTTTCTAAGGAGAGACCCTTGTCCCGGAGTGGACTAATAAAGGCAGTTGATGATAATGTGTACCATTATTATTAACTGACCTGTTAGTGTAGTAGTCAGTGATCCTGTTCTGTCCTGAATTTGAATCGTATAATATACTTTTTGTGTAAGTGTGAGTATAGTCTAGGCTTGTAATATTAGTTCATATTTCTAGTAACTTTCTGGTGGTTTTAAGTATTTCCATTTCCTAGCTCAAATGTCCTGCTGGCAGTAATGTCGCGCTTCGTATTGTTAATCCTGTCTTATATCAGTAAGCTCCACGATGTCTGGGGTTTGTGTGCTGTCTGTATGGACAGGCCGACTCAAGGCTACGAGTATAGTCCTTTCTTTAAAAGGCCAACCCAGACACTAAACTGCACTCACATAGTTCCAAACAGTTAGTTTACAAATTAAAAAAAGACTCTGCAAAGTCCGTCTTGTAAAAATATCTAAAAAATTTTTACTAAATATGTATGTATATCATTTATCGCTTATGTCTGCTCGTCGGTCACCTGATCGATTCAGGATCTTTTTTCTATGCTTGGGTGTAATTTGTATTTAGAAATATATGAGTATACATCAGCAGTCTTGTTAACATACTATTGGCTCTGCCTAGTTTGGGATCAGAAGACCGTTAGTGGCCCTAAAGTTTTATAGTACCAGTTCAATGTAGTAACCTTATAAGAAAAATATATTAAGTTTATGTGTCGTTGTTATGTAGTCTTTTGCAAAGTGAGCCTATTATGTCTTAGATGCTCTCTACCCCCAGGTTAAAAAAAAAAAAATCTTTTGGAAAATTCTCCTTATACGTCATGATTATCCATGATGATTATGACATACGACATTCAAAAAGAACTATCTACTTTGTACTAAATGCGAATTAAATAATCTTCCACTTTATACCAAAAAAACATTTGAAACTGTGTTTATCTGTCTATCTATTTATTTAATAATTTTTATTTTGTGATGTAGAACGGCAAATGAGCAGTCGGATCACCTGATAGTAAGTAACTGCCTCTGTCCATGGACCTCACAAATGCGTTGTCGCCCTTTGAGTCTTCCCTCGCGAATCAGGGGGAATTACCGCAGCCTCTCCTGGTTTAGACGCCGATGCCCAACCATTCCTGGTTTAAGCTCCGGTAACATCACTTATTCGGTGAAAAGCAACGACATTCGTTGAAGCCGTAGTATCGCTCCGATCGAGGCCATTTGTGTCGAAACATGACTCTCCTACGTAAAGAAATCATCTAAACTTAATCGATTTAAAACACGTTTGATCAGAATCTGATCCGAATCGGTGAAAATACTTTCGAAGTAGTCGTAGAACTATTTCTATGTTGATATATGATTTCTGTCCGTTATCCGTGAATCTCCATTCCGGACAAGATTATTGACGGACCAAAATAGACATACTATTATTTGTATGAACACACCCAAAATTCTTTACTTCTTCTATTTCGTTCGTTCTATTGGCATTGCCAGAAGTTGAAAGTTGAAAGTTTGAAGAGTTGCCGATAAAAAGAATTCATGATCAACGACGTGTACACTTCGCGTAAAATGACGTATGCTAAAATGTGACCAATTTTTTTTTCCGTGCGGAAATCCCCTCGGATACCACCTGTCGGTGGCATGTCGGACTCGAACCGACTAAAACCGCACGCCGTCTCGGGTACTAATAGCCGGGGAACCAGGTATACCCTAGAAAGGAAGTCCCTGGTGCCCCGACATTAAAATGTGACCCCTGAGATTAGATTAGAAATAAAGATCGCAACAGTGCGTAAGCAATATACGAATTCAGTCATGGCTCAGAAATCGGAGGTAATGCGAAAAGCAACATCCGAATTCAGTCCGAGATTTCTAGATCCGTATTTTCAAGGGTTCGGATCGGATACGGATCGGATATACTGCGAAACAGCACTAACTTTGTAAAATACAATAAAGCTACTCAGTGACATTCAAGTACCTATGCAGTTCGTTAACAAACAGTAGGTAAATATCTCAGCCACCATTCATATTATGTTAGATGTTTTGATATTTCACGAAGGCGCGCCATGAACGGTTTCATATAATATTAAATGCTATTGTTATTAAGATAAAATGTATTGTTTGATTCTTTGTGTTTCCAGTAATTAAGGAAATGATATAAAGTTTTACATTTGTTAATCGATCTTTGTCTGAAATAAAGATTTGCTTAGAAGTATAAATATCATACAAGTTATTACCCTTTGTATTGCCAAGTAAGCATGTTCTTGGTGAGTGTTTCAGATGAATGTATTGTAAATATTTAAAGAAAAACATTTAAAGTTCTTTTTATCCGACTGTGACAGAAGGAAAGTTTTCTTTTCTGTATGAAAATTATAAAAATTGCGCCCCTTTATAAATTATTTAAAGGAGTACGTGCTTTTACATATTCACGCACTCGGTTTAATAATAATTAACTTTTTTTTTTGAATGCCGCTTAAAATTACCATCAGCAAAGCTACATACAATCCACCGTTTGTCCTTACTATCTGACTATCGTAATCAAGCCCAGTGTGTTGGACTCGTGAGACGTATTTGAAGCCACTGAAGATGTCACCTTCAGGTCACAATATCAGATCAACGCTTAGAGGACTAACATAAAAACATTGTTTTTTATTATAAAGAGTAATATCTAGCTGATGTCCGGCTTATGTTCGCAATATAGTTTTTTTCTGTTCCTAATTAACACTGGATGTTTTTTAGGAAAAAAGTACAACCACTACTAGTAATAAAATATCCTTTTTGTACCGTTGGGGTCCAGTAGTACAAAAAGGATATAAAAACTATTAGAAAAAATAAAATAGAAATTATCTCTATTTTATTTTAAAATATTTTTCTTTCATAGGTGTTTTTTACTCGACTGCCATAGAAAGGTTATTTTAAAAATAAAATATTTTTACGATAAATTTTAGGTTACGTTCAAAAATGGATGTTATATAGGCTATTTTTGTAAAATCAACTTCAATTCATTTTTTTAATTTTTTGCATTATATTTGCCTTCCTTTCCAATTGTTGTTATATTCCCGGTTTATAAGGTCTCTGCACTGACCGCAATGCAATCTGCAGTACTACAATATACATTTATTTATTTTATAAAATCTCCAACAAGAAATACACCTTACATGCTTGATTTACAGCAAATAAAATTTTAAATCTTGTGCTTCCTCAATTATAGGAGACCACAACATAGCCATTACAAAAAAAAAAGATTACAAACAGTGGCCACAATGGCCTTTGTAGATGAGAAAAAAACTATAACAATTAATTGTGCAAAAAATAGTACATCAGTAGTAGTTAAAATTTAAATGGTAAGTAGGTATGTCAACAATTAAACAGTGTTCAATGCATGAGTGCCAACATTTTTTTTTTAATTTAGCCAGACTAATAGAAAAGATGTCTACGTCCCCAGAAGTAACTGAATTGGTGTCATACTCTTGAGTCATCCTAGCAATAGGTGCTTGCTTCCCTAAATTCGTCCGGGCCCTTGGGACCTTAAATAGCCGGCGAGGGTAGCGTGGGATTCTAGTTGGAACACTTATATTAATTTTACTGAGGAGGTCTGGGCAGTCATGCAGTTATGGAACATTTTGTATAAAAATACTTAGTCTTGGTCAAAGATAGTACGACGGTCCTTAAGAGATATTATATATATGTACATTATATACCTGCAGTTCATTAACAAAAATGTCGTAGGTAACCACTTTTAGTTTAAAAACAATAAAACAAAGAATAAATAGTTATATTTTCTTGTACTAACATATATAATAACATTCATTTATATTTTAAGCAAACATGTAAAACAATTAAATTAATTAACCTAAACAACGTCGATGCATTACTACTTGTAAAAAAAATATAACAACACTCAGATTAACCTCGTTTTCTACGACATAGCATGTGAGCAAGCGAGTCAGCCAATATTATAGTGGGTGAGTAATGCCGCCTATGAACACCTGCAAGTCCTGAGGTGGTAGTACGCCCTTATCTTGAAGGCTTGAAGATCGTATCATTCTTGCTGGCTCACACACTCAGACATAGAACAAATAAACGTGCTCATCATCAATTTATTTATCCTAGGTGAGAATTGAACCCTTTTTTTTTCCGTGCGGAAATCCCCTCGGATACCACCTATCGGTGGCATGTAGGACCCGAACCGACTAAAACCGCACGCCGTCTCGGGTACTAATAGCCGGGGACCCAGGTATACCCTAGAAAGGAAGTCCCTGGTGCCCCGACAAACCTCAGGCCATCTACAGACGAGTAGACAACCCCCCCCCCCCCCCCCGTGTGGGAACCCCATGTTCCCTCTGCTCCCTGGAAGCGAGCCGCCACCGCCACCCCGGCCTAGGTGAGAATTGAACCCTCGACCTCCGAATTAGCAGTTAGTATTACTAACCACTAAAGCAACACGCCTGTCGGTATTATTTACCTAGTTTCAATAACTGATCTTCCAGTACATTTGGAAACTGGTTATGACTCAGCAATTATGATACACAATAAACTATCATATTTATGGCTTTTGGACAAACACCTAACAAATTTATAAAATTGGTACAGACTTGCCATTGCTCGCTTGGCGGTGGGGACCAGATACGAGCTGGTACAACGTGGGCGTCACACACCTCTAACTACTCCGTTAGGGAAAAATACTTCATAATTAAGTTATTTAAATGTTAGTTAAAAAAAAAGCAACAAGAAGAATTTACTTTGCTTTTAGATCTTAATAATAATTTGACTTTAAGTAAATAATCAATTCCTCACCCAAATTTTGTTAAATTTCAGTCTGCTTAGGTACAGTAAAAAAAAAAGATTTTTTATATATTTACTAATAAAACATATTAAAGAAATTAAAGTGGCTCTAATTAATTAATGAATTGCTTAAAACTTTCAGTATCAAAATACAAATTTTTTAAACCACTATTTTGACATTAACATTTTCAAATATAATATATACTCATATACATATATGTGTCTTTTAACATACACAAAAAAGTAAAGTCGTTCCAATCTTACAAAGTCATCGGAGAGCGAACTAAAACCGGTTAAATTTAAAAATAATAATGTAAAGCAGTACTAAAAGTATCTAATCGGCTGTTTGACCTCCGACCGTTCAACATTATAAAGTTTAGTGTCACAACCCATAGATAAGAAATAATTATAAAGGCAAATAGAACAAAATTCGCATTAATTAATACAAAAAGCATCGACTTTTTGTGCTAACTTAACCAGACCAGCTAAGTACATACTTGTAACAACCACTACGCGGGCAGCATTTCATCGGAAAATGCGAAAAAAATCGCCGTTCGACCGCAGCGTTTCGAAGTAGAACAAAGTAGGTCGGTTAACTTCGCCACTGGTCGGGGGGCTTCGTGCGTCCTCGGAGATCGGCGCTCGCGCATACAGCTTCGAGACACCGCCCCGGTCGCAGTCGTGCTCGTGCTTTACAAAAGTTTTTCCTAACAATTACGTCACGGGATGCAAGTTTTCTCTATAATAATACATTGCGTCCACGCGGACTAATATTTTAAAGTTGAACTTTGTTTGGTTGCTGAACATTTTCTACGCATTATATTTTTTGTGTCTCGTGTTTGAACTGTTTGTACGAAAACATGTTGTGGGAGACTGGTTTTATCGAGGAGTCAGATACGGTATGTTTATATATTATTTTAAATTATTAATTTATTATTTTTTCAACGAGTAATAATATTTTTAAATTATGAAACTGAGCTCGGTATACACAAACAGCGACAAGCACGTACGTACGGTGTGTTTGTGTATGTGTGTGTTAACTTTCTAGTTTTCGCTCGACGCTCGAATGTATTTACATAAAACGTGAACAGTTTTTCATAATATAATCCACATGGAAGCATTTAAGGCTTATTTTATTCATGGTGCAGTGCCCAGTTGTGATGGGAGTAGGAATAGCTTTATTGAATGCTAATCAAATGTTGATTTTGACGTTTTGCTATGTGAGTACTAAGCTAGGTAACGCTTCTTAGAAATTATGTGGCAATTCGGCACGCCAACAACTTTAATCAGCCTTTGTTCAATTTTGGAACAAATATGTTTTTTGTTTTGTTTGGTGTGAATGTTGATTGTTACGTGTGGTTTTGTAATTTCATTTGTCAGAAAATTATAAATAAACATATACGTTTTAAAACCAGCAGTCATTTTGGAGAATTCTAAAAAAAGTTAAGCTAAATTGCGGTTTTCCTTAACGAAGAGTTTGGTTTAGTTTTTACCCGCTTC
Source organism: Arctia plantaginis (assembly GCA_902825455.1). Taxonomy (NCBI): domain Eukaryota; kingdom Metazoa; phylum Arthropoda; class Insecta; order Lepidoptera; family Erebidae; genus Arctia; species Arctia plantaginis. The sequence continues at coordinate 1,228,425 of CADEBD010000041.1, read as the reverse complement.
TCACGACACCACTTCAATAAAGCCTTATACCAATACAACAATGACGCAATTATTGACGCGTCTGTTTTTTATAAGTATCAAATTAGGTACGTATATTCGTCTTTGCTCATATATTATTCACTAAGAGGTAGTCCCCTTAAAAACAGATAAGACTATTAACGATAGAAACACATCAGAATAAGATAATAAGTAGGACTTATGAATTATACAAATAGTTACCTCGCTCATAAATGGACTCTAAGTCGATAGTGACATTTAAGCCACTGCGTCATTAGAAGTGATAAGGATGAATTTTCATTAGTGAAATGCACTTTTCAATTGTGAAATGCACTTTTCAATTGTGAAATGCAATTGTGAACTTTTGTGAAATACATCATAATTTTCGCTAAATTGTTATGAATTCTTCAATACCACATATTATGTATCTTTCAGTAATTACCAGAGCAATAACAGAAACACAATAAATTAATTTCATTTAGACAAAAAATGAATTGCCGAGTATTCAATTAAAATTGTTTACTTGACTAAGCTCGTTATGTAAATTTAAAACAGATAAAAATATTAAATAATAAAAAAAGCTACGACTTACATTATATGTATCTAGTTTGGATATCTTGTCAGACTACCAAATGAATACGATAATTGTCACATCACATCACATCAACAGCCTTTAATAGTCCACTGCTGGACCTATACCATGCTGGCCAGACGGGTTGGTATAGGGATTGTATCAAGTTTTCCTTCTTTTTGCAGTGCTGGTGTCCTGCGTTGTTTTGCGCCCTTAGTCGCCTCTTACGACACCCACGGGATGAATTGGGGTAGTGACATTCCGTATTCTTAATCCGTCACTACACGGACAATAATTGTGAGAGCATAAATACTTTTTGGCACAATCTTGACGGACTTGTCTGTGAAATTTACTTTTGAAATTGAGAAATGAATAATTTAATTATTTAATTCTAGCATTATCACATTATTTTATACTTTCTGTGCGTAACATAAATTAAAGAGTACGACTCTAGATCAAATTTATTCACTGAGGTAAATAAATATTTTTAGAAACCTTTTTCTGGTCAAATGGCTACCACACTGGGCAAAATGGTAAAGAGGTAGAACGCGAACCGACTCAAACCATACCGTATTCCGTCATCAAATCTTTTACCGGGACCTCAAGGGTACCTTAGAAAGGAAATCCCTGAGAACTTAGGCAGACTTAGGCACCCACTGAGGAAGGTAGCCCAATCGACCTTGTAACCAGACATTTCCTAACGATAACGTCAACTTGTGGATTTTATTCAAATAATTTAAGAGTACCATTAACCTTAAACTTCTTATATGAATTTCATAATATTCATGGTACGTAGATGTACCATATTTTGTTAACAAAAACGCAATGAAAACCTACTGATAGTACGAGAGCTCATTAGACATTAATGCTTTATAAGTACTTGTTTATAATCAATTTTATCTTGTATATCAATTAACCTCATACTTATTATTAATAAAACTAAGACTCACATTAGTCCAGTCATACGAAGTGGCGATGTGGGTCAAAATGGCAATAAGCTAACCACTTTTTACCTGAAGACTGAAATATATTGCTGTGAGCCACAGATCATAAATAGTAAACTTGTTGAAGATAGATGAGGATATACTTAACAGTAAAGTAGTAGTGTGGATATGAAATGAAATGATGAAATGAAATAAGGAAATGAAAATAATGAAATGATATTTATCAAGCAAGTAAATCTGTTAAGATATTTTTACAAGTCCGACTTTAAAGCGAGAAGACGCCGGCATTTATGTCATTTCATTTTATATATGCTCCTTATACATTTCATTTTTTTTTTATTTTAATATGTTTCCATAGGTTTTAACTTAAAATATAGAGATACAGTACCTTTCCTCTTTTAAGTATGTGCAAACGGCAAATGAAATATCTGGTCAGGTTCACATGTGTTTGTTATTTCGGTGAGTATGTTGTTATGCGTTTACATATGTTTGAATTGTAAGTTTTTTTCTTACTCATGTATTTGCAAAATTTTATTGTTTCAAAACCATTCTGCGTTATTAATTTCTCTAGTAACAGTTCATTGAAATCACAGATACATTGTATTACTGGCTGAATATTTCGTTTGCCGTCTGTACTACAATTTTTTTCTATAATATTTTCTTAAACCTGCTTTTGAATGTAATAGTTTTCACTAGGCGAAGGAAAGAAAATTGATAGTATGAGCGAGCTGGAGCTAGGGTAAGGAATGTCGCAAGTCTCAGAAGCTCGAAGTGGCCAGGTTTGTTAACCCGTATGTCCATACTATGATGACGTCACCAGAACAGGGACATGAACTGGCCGCTTGTATGTGATTGATAGAACAGTGGATATTTGTGGCATGGAACATTAATAAACTTTACCGGCCGACTGGACTGATACCACGGCCTCACAGAAAACCGGTGTTAAACAATTATTTCTTTGCTTTGGACTTAGGGCCCTTTTTTTCGCAAAATTCTGTGGTTATTCCCACAGTCGATCGCCACCGCATCGCGCTAAATTTGATGCAAATTAAAGGCAATTACAGTTTTTTTTCAGCTAGTGCGGATAGTAAGGCCCGGTCCGCACAGCGATATTTTACTGCGCATTTTTTTTCGCAAAATTCTGTGACACATGGGATCTATATAGGACTATCCGCACAGGATTTGATACAAATTTAACGTGATACGGTGGTAATTGATTTCATTAAAAAATAAACGAAATATCGCTGTGCGGACGGGCTTAAACCAACGCACTTGTGACTCTACTGTCGTAGGGGCTATGGACGGTGGTTGTCACCCGTCTGCTCCATAAAGAAGTTAAGATTAAATGATACAACTTAAAGTCCATTTCAAAGAGTTTTTTACAACTGCCATCATTACGCATTGCCAGACCATGTTTTATAATAAGGCACTTTCGAGACGGATAAGTGTGGCAAGCTGGTGCAGTGTGCACGCAGCTTAATTGAGTGAGTAATGCGTGCGTCATTAGCGGTTTGATAGCTTTACAGATTGAACAGATTCACTTGTTAACAAAACCTTATTACCAACATTTTTTTTTATACAGTGTGTTGTAAAAAGGCTAACCTTATAAATATGGTAAAGTTTTTCAAAAAAATCACAATTTTGAAAAGTATGGTAAAACTCTGCCAAAAGATTACAACCTCAAGTACAGTCTGAATTGTCTTGCATTATTAATTTAATGTTTTTATTGTTTTTATATTCAAATTGACATTAAATAGATTATTTTACAATATCTAGGTACAACGTCACGCCTTAGTAGTTCATACAAAAATGCATAGCGTCTATCCTTTTGAAATTTAATAAAAAAATACCGATTTGCTTGACAACCCTCCCCATTCAAATGTATGTATGTATGTATTAAGTATACATGGGTGGCGGTAGTCACTTTCCGCCAGGTGACCCGTCTGCTCTTTTGCTCCCTCTATCATAAAAATAATGTGATCTCATCAATTGTCGTATACACACATAATATATACACTGAACATATCGGTGATTGTCTCGGTGGTACAGTTGTAGCGTATGCGACTGCTATGCCGAGGTCTCGGGTTCGATTTCCGGGTCAGACCAAATGTTTGCATCATCTGTAAATATTTGTTTCGTAGTTTGGGTGTTTTCTATATATAATATGTATGTATTTACAAAAAAAAGTATATACATATTCTATCAGTCTAAGCAACTTACACAATACAAGCTCTGGTTAGTTTGAAACTTGATGGCGTTGTGTGTCAGATGTTCGATAATGTTTATTATTATTATCAATCAATCTATACTAGCAATCATTTTAAATATTATATATTATAATATTTAAAACAAAATTGACTTCTTAAAAGGTTACACATATGTAACCTGTTAAGAAGTCAATAATTATACATTTTCTACTTACAATATATATTTTCGTGTCAAAGATATGGGGGCTACAGTTAAGTTTCCATTGTAAAAGGTCTTAATGATCACTAAGAGGCAATAAACATTGCTATGTTAGAGCTTATGATTGCTGTTCTAATTGGTTTTGCTTGTAAGTAACTAGGTAACTAAGTAAATGTTGCGTCGGTGAAAGTAGGAGTACTGGAATGTAAGATTCGCATTCTTAATATTAAAAGAAAATATTTGACTGGACCATTGGTCAAGTGATCCTGACTAGTAAACAGAACCACGTACAATAAGTACCCTTTAAGAAATAATTGTGTGATAAGAACGATCATGCGTTCTTAATTTATTTGGGTGTAATTTGTCTATACTTTTTTTTTTTAAATATGTTTATTATTATTCCGTGTGGTGACGGATTAAGAGTCCGTTTAGTGACGTATTAAGAATACAAATTGTCACCACCCCAATTCATCCCGTGGGTGTCGTAGCAAACTAAGCAGGACAACAGCACTGCAAAGAGAAGGAAAACTTGAAACAAACCCTATACCAACCCGTCTGGCCAGCGTGGTATAGTAGGCCAAAACCTCCTTTCTAAGGAGAGGCCTATGTCCAGCAGTGGACAAGTATAGGCTGTTGATGATGATGATGATGATTATTATTAGTCTGGTACAAGCTATGACTGACTTGAACGAAAGAGATGAGAGAAACGCAAGAGATGTGTCAAGGTATTGTATTATATTTGAATCAACTTCTTCTCTTCTTCTTGTGTTTTGCACGGAATTTTTCATGTAGGTACATTTTGTAAGTTACAAGACTATTACAAGTAAATTAACACTATCTCGTGAACTAACTAGGCTGAGATAATTTGCGTCCCTTTTCTGTTATATTCTGTTCTGGCTCACCTAATGGTAAGTGTCTATTGACATCCATCTATATAGGTACATATATTTATTACGCATATATTATCATTAGTTTTTTTATATTTCAAACCAGCAGTTTAGCTTGTAGTTAACTTTTTCCAACTAATTCTAACAAATAAATTTCAAAAAAAATAAACTTCAAAATGAACGAATGTATGCATGAATCTTTACAATCTTTTATGTTCTCGAAATACCTATTCAGTGATTACTGGATGGACGTGAAACTTTACTTGTGAGGGAGGGAAAATGTTAAGCTGTTTTTTAGTAAAACACAAAAAAACACTACAATTTATCTGCACACATTATGTTGTTGTGTTGTAGGGATGGGATTAATATTGGGTAATCGATATCAGTGATTCAATTAGCGATCATAGCGGTAACTATTGTTAGCTTTATTAACTTAGATTTAGTAGTTACTTCTATGATCTCTTATATAGAAATAAAATCTATAAAAAAATCTGACATGTATATGTACGATGGTATATATTTTAACCAAGGAACTCCACTGTAATAAAACCTGGCTTTATATAACACGCAGGTAATAAAATTGCAAATTTTATAGCCATTTAACAGTCATTAAAAATAAAAGTCGGAAATATATAAGTACCACTCCTAATGTTGGCCCCTCTGGATGATAGACGCGCCAGTAAAACGATGACGAAAAAAAATATATAGCTAAGAAATACTGAAACATGTCACGTTGAAAGGCAAATTAGAAAAAAAAACTAGACATTTAGTCACGCAAAGCGTCCATCAGATGGTTGCGTAATAATTCTAGTAATTTTACTATTACGAAATTGTTTTGGTAGGTAATAGTAACATTAGCTTAGAAAATATGAATATATAAAAGGTGTCTCGAATTTTTCCTTGTATGTTATGTCATAGATTTCGTATTATTGGAAGGAAGTAACGTATAAGTAATTTATGTTTACACACAAATTACACTATAAAAATTGTTTTTTGTTTGTTTTTTGTTTTTACCATATATTAAATTTTGTATATTAAATGTTATTCTTTGCCAAATGTGCAAAAAAAAACTGAAACCCTTTCCAAACATTTCCGACTTTAAATCGCCATTTTCTTGTCTACAGTATTTTCAGTAAAGGACATTATGATCATTATAATATAAAAAATAGTAAAGAATTTCAATGTCCTTACCAGTACAAAGTTTGTAATCGTAGTCACGATTACTACCAGTATTAAGACAAAGTCGGAAGTATAAACGAATGTCAAAAACAAAATGTTAAGTGTGTTTATGCTCCACATTGTATCAATTATTTATTTGTATAGATGACAGACTGATAAAGACATGATCTATACGTTAGACACACCTACTTAGCTTTGGAAAAACATTGAAGTTGCGCGGAACGAAGAATGTGTACGGTGTAGGTGTGTTGAGCAGCAACAGCCTGTACACCCTGGTGTTTAAAAAAAGTATGCTCCATATTTATCGATGGCTTAGGGTGAATATTTTAAGAAAGAAAACTACATTTACTACTGAATGTACACTACTGCTAATGAATGGGATTAAAACAATTAATTGGCATTATATTAACATTTATTATCTACATCCTAGAATAGCAATTACTAGAGTAATTTTAATCGAAATTTTCGTCTTCTACTACGAGTGCATCCTGCATTTTTTATTATTTTAGCACGTGGAGAACAATATCGCATGACACTATTAATTTTTATTGGATTTTATCACGTAAATCAATATAGCTTCAGTTTTTCGTATTCTCCTAATATTAAACTAGTATTTTTAATGAGATTGTTTTATAACACTTTTCAGAGTACGTCATGAATGACATTTATTATATAAACCGATCTTTTTTATACTAGAGTTGTAGTATGCGAACCTAAGTAAAAATACTTGAGTACATACTGGTATCATTGAAATGCTTTTGGAAATTTTAGTGTAGGGTGTAAAATATTTAGCGTAATAAATATTAGAATCCGATCAGTTGTTGTTTACAAGACTATTAGATTAACAGAACTTTGATCTGTATCGTAAACAAGTATAAATACCGAGTATAGTTTTGTTTACTGCCCAACGTTATTTATAACGAGGTCGTGACAGATAGTGTCTACGTATTACATTAACATTAAATTAGATGCATCTCTTCCTAATTATTTATATTGAAGGATATTTTTTAATCTTAATACTTACTACGCTAATTGTTAGCAGAAAACACGCAACGAAACAATAGACTAACACCTGTGTACTGGGAGGTCGAGCCAGCCCATTTGGACTCTAGCATGGCTGCCCCACATCAGATGTGTCTTAATCAATTCGGACACGCGCTGACGTGGTCCACGGCACGTATGCTCTGTAACAGTCAACAGACTGATTACACTTACGTCATTAAATCAAATTGAAACAGCAAACAGAACTTGAATAAAGAGATCGATGCTTACTCATATGTACCAACTGCAAATACCCGTAAAGCCTTTTTCATTTTTTATCTATCATCAACAATCTTTAGTAGTCCACTGGCTGGACATAGGCCTCTCCTTAGACAGGAGGATTTAGCCTACTATACCACACTGGAAAGACGGGTTGGTTCTATCTCTGTGTACACGTACAATAGTAGAGGTGTAATGGCCAAATTCGACTCCTTATGTGTGACAATCGGAATTGAGGCTTTTTTAGCATGGCAAATATTATGCAGCTAATTCGGAAATCCCCGTATTTCTCCATGGTCTGTAAGAGCATGTAATTCCTGCGACACATTAAGTTAGGGTCGGCTTATAAATCTACTACGATAAGGCTGAAGTTCAATTTTTGGGACTGGGACGGATGGCTTAACGTGCTCTCCGAGGCACGGAGGGGTCTCAATATGTTAATGGTCATCCATGCATAGACTGACTTGGCTAGGATTGCTTAACATAACAATGTGTTAACCTACTTGGTTACCACATAGCTAAGAGCCCTTGTAAGGGCATGTACATACATATATTATGGTTTCGTAGTACTTTAGCTCAGCAGCAGGCGAAATATATGCCTGTAAATATAAACTCATAAAAAATGATTGTGTACCCAGTAATGTAATTAAGTACAACAATAAGTAAACCTCGTGCACTCTCAAAGCTTGTTTGGTCGGTTAATAACATATTAAGATTTGATCTTTAAGAACTCGGAAGCAATCCCTTTGAAGGCCGGTGATTATATATAAGAAAACCACAATTTACACACCAAACAAAACTGAACTCTAAGTCAATCACAGATGAAACAGTTTTCGCTGAGGCACGTGTTTATTTTTTATATTTAATATCGTACCAGTTTTTGAGTCAGGTGCAAGTCTTGTTTATTTTAAGATCGTTTAATTTATTTTGAGTTATATATTCGTGGCCATAGAGCTTATATTTCAGTGCGAAATAAAATGTTCTTAAAAGTATAATGGGTAAACTAGGTACTTAGTACGTACTTTTTGACCTTATACTTTTTTGTAGATGTAATTTAAATTTCATTACACGTCTACAATAATTCTATTGAGTGCGATTATTTCTATTGCTTGGTGTTAAATTGACTATAGAAAATCCGTGTAAGGTATATGGTATTTTACATAGAATTAAGGCCATTGTAATAATTTGACTGCACGGATGACATAGTGGTTTAAGCGGTTGCCACGCCGCTTCCTACTACGCCGAGTGTTGTGGGTTCAAACTCCACATGGAACGACACATTGTGTGATCCACAAATTGTTGTTCTGAGTCTGGGTGTTCTTTGTGTCCGTTTCATGTATGTTTGTAAAGTCCTCCGCGACACAGGATATATTCCTAATGCGGGAGTTGCCATAAAAAAAAAGTTATCAAAAAATCATTATCAAGAGCCATTAATAGTCCACTGCTGGACATACGGCTCTCCTTAGAACGGAGGTTTTGAAAATCTTTCAATTATTATAGACATGAAATGCGGCATACAAAACCGTGGATTTCCAAAACCTCCGTAATAACGTAAAAATAACTTTTTTTTGATGACAACTTTAGGAATATATCCTGTGTCGCGGAGGACTTTACAAACATACATGAAACGGACACAAAGAACACCCAGACTCAGAACAACAATTTTTGGATGATTCTCACTGTAAACTTTCTGAGATATGATAGTTCTGCCTTTTAATGACTATCGATTTGAAATTTATGCTCAAAGACGATTCTGACTATGAACTTTCGGCGACACGATGGTTCTACTTTTTAAATATTATGGATATGAAGTTTATGCCTAAAGATGATGAAATTATGAGTTTTTAATGTATGATAAATGAGTGTCTACCAAACGATTTTCTGCGAAATGAAGTTTATGCTATCCGTTGTTATGCAAAATAATATTATGACATAAAAAGTTCTGCTATAAAGAGTAGAGAGGGTAGAGAACGTCAAAATTGTTGATATTGTTTTGTGATATAGCTTTTGTTTATATCACTGCGCATGCGCATCCAAGTGCAATGTCCACATTCGTGTCGTAGTTGTTAAGTAATCAATATAATATAATGATAATGAGTAACTGATACACATGTTATGCAGCATGTTAGGTACTCATTAAAATCACAGGTTATTTCATTTAATCAATGTTTATCAATTATTTTTTATACTTTAGATAACGAGAATGGTATTCGAATGTCATCAATGAACGTACTCCACATACGGTATGATGTACTACTCACTAACTTATGAATTAACTGTTAAAAAGCATTTGATATAAATATCGATAATTATAGAAGACTGTTCTCTGGTGTAATTTTTTATTGTAATCATCCTGACACATTTTCGGTCATAATATTTATAATATCATGTCATACTAGGTATGTCCAATATACACCTAGTATGATATAAGTTGATATCGTATTAGGTATAATAGGGTCCTAATCCTGCCGATCCTGTCCACCATGAAATCTAAAACTAAAGCTTAAAAAAAATCTAAGTTAACTTTCCCATTAGAAAAGTAATAAGTAAACGCTTTGAATTGCCCGCGCTCTTGGCAATTAACCCTTGCAATGACATACACACTTTAGATTCCCTACAAATTGTAGCACAACCGCACCATGCCACATAATTAGCGCGTGGGTAGTTTCTTGTGGCTAAATAATGCTCACTGTAACTAAGAATCACATTGACACATTACTTTGTGATACATATATTGTAATGATTTAGAAAAAGTGTAGTGAAAACTATATTTTACAAGACAGGTATATATCTATCTGTGTATATTTTAAGTAATAAAGTACATTTTCAATCTTAAAAGAGTTTGAGTTAGTACTAAAAATACTGAATGTATTTTTTCTGCAAAATAAGAAACTATTGAACAACCGTAATTATGTAAAGATGTGTATCGTAACATTTCTAAAATTCTTCAGTTGTTGGTCATTCAACATTTCTGTAATGACAATATGTATTTGTGAAATGAATTTAAATAAGTATGTTACGTAAATACATTAGGTTACTTTACAAAGACGAACCAATTTAATATCTCATTTGAATATCAGTTGTCCCTTTCTAGCGATGACTTAAAGATGCGGTAATTACTTAACGTTTAACTACTTACAAGCAAGGTAACATACACATAAACCACATATCTAACAAAAAGCTTAAATACTAACAAAAGCACACATTCTATTACGTACATATGACTAATAACTTTTAAATGTATAAAGCATGAATAAGCCATTTGACATGCATGTTTTCAAAATGACATAAACATTACATTTCATAACTTTGTTCTTAGGATATCAACTATTGTTCAAATATTGTGTTAAAAGAACAATTATTGAATACGCCTTGATATTTGCCTCGATTTTCACTTTTCTCTATTGAGGTCGAGGACGTGAGGTGTCTGTGACGTCATAAGACGGTATTGGCACTCATTTCAAATGACGAATCATTGTCATTCATTAAAGTGCTAATAATACTTTTGTTACATTACTATTTGAGGGTTAACTTCAAAATGATTTCATATATGTATTGCAAAACTCTATTCTTAATTTAAAAGTAATTTGCATATCGTATTTGTTCAGTAGTTTTGGGGTTTTTTAAAGACCACAGATAATGAATGACCGATTGAAAGAGTTTTGTAATCCTTTACTCAATGAGTTGTCATAACTTATATTTGAACGGTTTTCAGCGTGTACAACATATTAAATGTAATAGAATTTGCATCTTATTGCCTATGAATTAAGAATAAATTTTACAGTATGACTAAGTCATTAGCAATCTTGCGTTTGGGTTTTTACTCTGTTGGATAAATAGAGTGTAATTTTGTTTTTTTTTAGATTATGAAATAGACAATCGAAATAAAAACTGACATTTTACTAATGTACAGTTTTATTCAGGCTGTTGTACGTCACGTAACCTACAAACATACTGTAGAATTATGTAACGATGTAAGTAATTACTTAAATAACTTTTGCTATTCCCACCTTTTTATAACACAATTGTAGACTTTGAAAATGCTTTTAAGCAAAGAGTTACGTATACTTAACACGTGACACGACATGACGTCGTGAGCTGTGATTGGTCGATTGAGAGGACATAAAACACTCAAGCACTCAACACCGCTCACGACGTGGGACATAAAACAAAAACTAGACATAGAACATTTAAGCACAGAATTTTCATTACAATCACATCACATCAACAGCCTTTACTAGTCCACTGCTGGACATAGGCCTCTCCTTAGAATGGAGCTTTTGGCCCACTATACCACGATGGCCAGACGGGTTGGTAAAGGGTTTGTTTCAAGTTTTCCTTCTCTTTGCAGCGCTGTTGTCCTGCGTAGTTTGCTGCCTTAGTGGGCTCTTACGACACCCACGGTATGAACAGGGTGGTGACACTCCGTATTCTTAATCCGTCACCACACTGTACCTACCAGAAAAAAATACAGTAAATGGTTTTTTTACTATATTCAAGTTGACGAAATCTTGGTATTTATTACGCATCAATTGATAAACAAACACACATCTCGCCTGGTGATAATCAGATAGGGGCCGGTTTCTAAATACGGTCTCAACATCTGTGCCACATAAATTATCATAGTCTCTACTTCCCCCCCTTTTGCACCTTCCTCACTTTGTATTTACAATTGAATAAGATTCTAAAATGTTTTTATGAAGCTTCATCATAGACATAAAGTGTGATAAGGCTAATAAACTTAAGTTACTACGGTATTCTTCATGATAAAGGTTTTGCTACTTTCAATGCCTAGAAATAAGGTATATTTTTCTAATCAACAACATGAAATATAAGTACAAAATATTAAGTGGATTTTTTAATATATTTTTAAAATATTTAAGTCTATGTTAATGAAATAAAATGAAATATACAGGGTGTAAGGGACTCGTAACGAATACTGAAATAGTGTATTCAGACCTTCATTTTGAATCGAAAATCATTGGAATTTCAGTAAGCAGTATTCGTTACGACGTCCCTTACACCCTGTATATAGTGCCCTGCATTTCAAGTATGGCAGCCTATTAATAAAAAAAACAAGTAGAGCAATTATCTGCTCTATGGCAACAAAGACTCATTATGCTTTAATTGTAGGTATTTATTATTGGTAACATATAAACCTGATATCTAGACGGCTTTTATAACTATTCATGTTTTTTTGTTTTTGGTTGTATTGTATTTACGGGTTGTAAAAACGAGACTTCTGGTCAAAATAATTAAAATATAGTCTGTTTTATTAGTTAAATACAAAAAATAAAGAGACAAAAAGAAATCAATTACATTAAATTTAATAAAAAAGCTTTTATAAGTAAAGCCAGAAAAAGTGCTAATATAAAATTTAATTTGATTTTTTTTAAATAATTTTGAGATAGAATCTGTTTAATACTAAAATCAACTCAAAATAGTTTAATAAACCTGAAAATCTTCACCGTAGCCTATATTTTTGTAACAGTTGTAGAAAATAAAGGTCATATTTGTTCCAAAATTGGAAAACGTTTTTCGTTTTCTTTAATTTAGTAAACTTACTTCGTTATTTTTAATAAACGCTGGCTATAAAGTCTCAAATATAATAATATATACTTATTTATAATCTAATCAAAGTACTAAAATAATGTATTGTTTTTAGTTGTTTTTGTTTGGAGTTATTAAACATTTCACTTTTAAATTGGGCTTCCAAAGTTTACAGGGCCCAATTTAAATTTACCTTTTAAAGTATAAAACATATATATATATATATATATATATATATAGTATATATATGTATAGTAGATAATGATAAACAAATAGTAGGTTCACAAATGCAGATATTCAACTACTACTGTCTCTCTGCAACTTTTGATCCATCCTAAGGTTGCGTGGAAGAAATTGTTTAGCAATAAGGCCGCCCTTTGTACACTCGATATTTGATCGCTGTGTTTCTTTCTTGTAACTCTGTAATTTAGTGTGCAAATAAAGAGTTATCTATCTATCTATAAAAATACTATTATATAACAGTTACAAAAGTACTTAGATTTTAGGAAACAGAGCTCTTAATTTTAAAAAGAATACATATCCAACCATTTAAAGAAAAATCTCCGGATCTTTGAAGCATATCACGCCTATTCTGAATCATTCGGTTGCGAAAGTGGCCGACAGAAACAGGAAAATGTTGTGATTGGCAAAGATGTTGCGGCTCGTATTCGGCGACTTGGTTACGAAACCGATTGTGAGTCAGAAGTAATTAGTTCGTGACGGTTACATTGTTTAACAAAATTGGTTATGTATTTCAGGTTAAATATTATATTTTCAGTAAAAAATTTTGCTGGAATTTTCTCTACTTGTGATAAGTTAATTTAAATAGTATGAAATTATATGTGGTAAATAGACAATTGAAATCACTTTTTACACATTTTTACCATCAAATGTGCGATTGTAATTCACCCCTTATAACTTTCCATAAACAAATAAAGCTTTGTTTATCACAAAAACTTGCGGTTCTTGTCCACAATATTTTGCTTTAATACTCAAGTGTTATACATCTAGTCTGTCCCTTTTAATAATAACAAAATTAATAGTGCATGTTATATTATTATACAATTAAAATCTTAATTGAAAACTTCGTGTTGAGTAATAAAAAAGAATTGGTTGTTTGAGAACACATAGTATATATACATATACATAATAATATTCCAAATATAGCTAGTTGAGATTCGTTTACTATATTAGGAATGATCAAGGCTAGACAAGACCATTATCAAGTTACTTATCTGTTGCCGAATCTTTTGTCACTTGCCCTCTTGAGACGCGTCAAATAAGATAGACAAGAACTAAACGTGTTTTAAGCACAGTTGATGTTCGGTTTTAAAAACAAAAAAGCATAGATAATTTAATTATAAATTAAATTCATGAGGGACTTTTATATTTATTTCATGAGGGAAAAAAGAATTTCTGAAATCAAACAGTCTACATAGACCATCAATGAAAATATTAAAAAAACCGGTTTAAAAATTTCGACGAATATAGTTTGTAGATGTCACTTTTAACAAACTTGTATATTTTTATTTACCTAAAAAATTTTAAGCCTCGGTGTTGTTTCAATTAGTACGTATTTAAAAGGATTTTACAATTATAGTGTTAATTATCTATAAATGGAATCTTTTGAAGTAAAAATATAAAATGTGCTTATAAAAATATTGTTTAAACGTATTGTAGTGGAAAATTTAGGAAACATTTGTAGGTAGGCCGCAAAACGCTGCTGTTTGTATCAGTCTTTTAGAGACTCTATTGCTCAGAATGAAATAAAAATTAAATAAGGTATGTAAAATAATGTTTTGTGAAGAAGGCTACATATCAGTAAACTAAGACGAGACAAAATGAATTTAAAAATGTACATACAAGAATTTAACATTTGCACACAAGGTATTTAAATGTTAGTCGGTATAACATTTTGAACAAAACAAAACAGATCGTGCACATTGCAAATTTATCGATACTAATAATCGAGTAGGCGTTGAATCGAGTTTATGTATCGAGTCTGTGAAGCCCAATCACGGCAGTGAAAGGGAAACTCGTTCGCGTCACAGGCTGTATTATGTTACGTTTGTATATTCGACCTTGTTATGCATGTAATTATTACGCATTGTTGTCCACTACTGTTGACGGTGCAATTTTGTCCTCCAAAGGGTACAAATGAATAGCATTCTATTTTTTTGATTGTGCAATCGGATTTTCCCAAGTATTTATGGTTCGTAATGTAGATGATGTAAAACTCGTGTGTATTTTATTTTTCGTGTATTTTACTTACTCTTTGATTTCAATTTAGTTGCAGTTTAACAATTTAAAAAATGGTGTTCACGTGTAACTTTTTAGTGTTACTATCAACGCCATCTATCTGTATCTTAGTGAACTATTTCCAAGTTGTATTTTGATTTTTCTATATTTGCTTGGTATTAACTTGATATTACATTGTTTACACAATTGAATAATGCCTATTAGATCTAAATATAGTAAAAATAAAATCAAGAATAAATAAGCCTAACATATATTAAATAATTTACTTCCTTTATTGTCAACTTGGCTTCGTATTGGATTGCGTAACCTATGTATTGTCCTAACTCGAAGTCTACCTAAAGATAAAATGTTATTAATACAACTCTTGGTATTTTGAGGCACGGCATGTACGCCATTTAATGACTCGTAATTTGCTATTTTATATTTTATAGACACTTAATTATTTTCCAACAATTTGAGTACCGATTCCTTTTATGTTCAGTTAAGCAAGCCATTTAGTTTTAGTGTCAGCGGTATTTGCGAAGTTGCGTGTCGTTTCTTAACTACTATATAAAGCTTAGTTTATAGTTAAATACATTGCAGTCATGGATATCTGAGTTTCTAGGTTTTGTAGCTATAAAAAGATAACAAATTGTCTATTTATGCTTCGTGTGGGTTTTTGTTTTAATTTATTTTACGGCATTCGTGACTTTATCTGTTACAGTGTTCTCCAATGTTGTGATCCCTCGTGGGAGAACCTTTTTCCTAAGAAAAAGATTTAATATGAATACCTACAGTATACCTACATAGCAAAAATCACTTTAATTTTATTTTTTAAGTATTTCAGCATAGGTAGACACGTATAATATAAACTAACTTATACATTCAGAACAAAGTACATATTTCAATCAGAGACAATAAGGTTTTAAATGTCTCTAAACCTAAATCGGAACATAGCAACAGACACATAATATGCAATAATCGTAAGACTAAATCCGCCAATAGCCGCCATCTTTGTAAGTGGCGAGCGGGAAAACCGGAGACCTTGACAACCGGTTCCGTTCACTGCGCAAGCTACGAGACTTTACAAACATCATTTTGAGGCTTTTGATATGTTAAGATACGGGTTTATTACATTTAGATTAATACATTTTATAAAATAAATATATTTTGTTACAATATTTGTGGCTAAACGATTAATTAAACTAAAAGTTTTTTTTAACTAGACCATAAAAATATGTTACTGTTTATTTAATAAAAATTGAATCTATTGCAAATCTGTTTACCCGTTCTATCCGATTCTTTATTTTATTAAATCAAAGATTCTTTTGCACAGATGATCGTCTAGTATTGCTTACTTTCACCCATCTTTATGTTATACTCAAACACAATTTTCTGCAGTACATGTCCAATGATAACATAGCTTTCCTTCTAATTTAGATAAGCAGGGCAACTTGTTCAAAAAACATTCCTTGAAATGAACTTCCTTTCAGCATTGCTGACTTAATCTGCTAAGTCCCCAGCTTCTAAGCTGGATTGTTACAAAAAACTTCTACTATCGACACTAGTTTTAAGAGGAAATAAATACTTCTTCTAAAGTCGTAAAAGTAAGATAGATTTTGAAATTTATAATGAACACAGTAAATCAAAATTCATAATACTTATTTATATTTAACAGCTGATAGAAGACAAAGCATCTTAAATAAGGTTTGAGCTTACAATATAAAAAGGAAACCTCCTATGCCGTTTGACTTTTAAGTTTATTTTAAAATGTTATCATATATTAAAAATATATAATACAAAAAGTAATTGCATAAATGTATATGTAATAACTGACCTAACGATTGATTTCTTTGTGGATGGACGGGACGATAAAGGATTTGTCATTATATATTAGTTAATTTTAATTTCAAAAATTCGTATCGTGTTTTTTTTTTTAGTTAGTATTATTATAGTATCGTAGTGGGTGGTTTTACGCAGAGTAATGTGGGTTCGATCCTCACATGGGACGACACTTAGTGTGATCCTCAACTTGTCGCTCTGAGTCTGGGTGTTCTTTGTTTCATGTATGTTTGTCCCTCGCGACACAGGATATATTCCTAGTGCGGAAGTTTTCCATAAAAAAAGGAAACACCCGTGCACGTTATTGCTTTGGTTGCCACCGCTCCCTACAGTCAAGTTCAGTACAGTTGCGCAGTTTTAGTCACGGTAGTCACTTATTAGGTGAACAAAATGCTCGATCCCCCCCCCCCCCCCCTCCTATAACCCTAAAAAATGTTCTGTTATGAGTATGCCATTAAGTCATTAATCATTTCATTTCATTATTAAACTTCAAAGCTGTTTTAAATATACTTTCATGCATGAACTGTAATGTATAAAATTACTCATAATGAGTAATAAATTCTATACGCCTAATGGTAGCATTAAAATATAACACAGACAGGGGCGAGTTAATATTCGTTCTTTTTAATTCTTTAGTTTTCTTAGAGTCATTCACCTCCTGCAGAGATTAAATTAACCGTTGGTAATTGTTCTATAATCTCAATTATTTAAATCAAGCACATGACATAATGACAAGAATTTAAATATATATTATATAGTTCATTTACACAGTTTTTTTTTTTAATTATAATGTTGCGGGTAATGACGCAGAAGTAAAAGAGCGAAGAAACACTCAGGCGCACTAAATCGTCCACATTTAAATGATTACAATTTAGGTATAAATAAATGGCAGTTCAACCTAAATTATCAGATTGACAATTTTATTACGCAATACTATTAATTTGTTTTGTTTATCTGATATTACTGATACTACCTAATCTTGTATCTCACGTGAAATAAATTATAAAAACCTTGATTTTTACAAAAATGTACACACGGCAAAACCTGGTCATTAGAAAAATTTAAAATAATACGCAGAATGGTTTTGATTAGCACAAAATATGTGTGACTAGAAAGATCATTTATTCTGTGCCTGGTGAGTGTGATTTATCTATATAATATGTATCTATATATAAATATACAAGTATGTTTATCAGCAATCTGGTTACCATATGTACCATTTATTTATAAACAACTTTGTAGCAATCACGACACGTATTACTTTATTCGAACTGTAAAATAACGAAAGTTTTGATCATCCACTGTACGGGTAAATACCATAGATAACCGTATCAAATTATATACTCGTAGTGTACTCTGTAAAAAGAAGTGACCAATGACTAATATGTTTAACTATAGAAATTAATACTTTTAAAAGTAAGCCAAAAGAAAATGGCCATGTTTGCTGTTTGATTCTGGTGGCTGGTGGACTCAAAGACGGCGCCAACCCACTTGTGAGTCTCGAACTTCTGTTTTCTGTCTGTTCGTTTGTCCCGCTATACTATAACAAAATAATAGAGTTAAAATTTAACAGATTACCAGTTGAATAAATTACGTTCCCTTATATGGCATAGTATTATATACGCGATAAAGTATAAATTCCACTATCTAATCTTTGAGCCGAACTTTGCTCTTCAAGATAGTAGGTACCCAGTGATAATATTGTAAGTTTCGTAGAAATATATATTGACGGCATTTATTTAAAAATAAGTATTTGAACGTAGACAGCCGATATAATTACAACTGTTTTTTACTTATCGACAATGAAATAAAACTATTATTTTAAATAGAAGATATTGCCATTGTAAAAAAAGTGTTGCCCCTAAAAAAAGTTTAAAATATTTTTCATAAAGTATTAATTAAATAAAAATGGTGTCTCCGTGGGGTTACAATTTGCATATGTGGACAAACTACGGATTTCAGTTTTGGGCCGAAAAACATCAGGTATGTTGTCTTATTTAAATATTTGACAACAAAATACTTAAATAAAATAGCGTCCAATTCCGATGAAGTTGCAGCTCGAAATACGCTTGTCGACGTGAATATTTCTGAAAACAAAGACAAAATAGAAATTTTGATAATTTTATGGCAGCTTATGCGATTGTATTGAAACGAATGAAAGAATATTTTCTGAAGCTATGTGAGTTAAAGTTTGATCAAATTTATGTAGAGTTTACAGTAAATGTACTTAAAGATCAACTGCGTTAGAATATATTATCGTTCATACGATATTAGTCAAAATGATACCAAAATGAATTATGTGTTCCAAATTTGAATCTCATAAAGACAAATAGCTAGTTCTCTTTTTTAAATATTTGGTACTTAAGAAAATAATGAAAAGAATGTACAGCAAAAAATGTAAGTAGATCTCTTTATTATTTCCGTTATCACTAAAATAAGATTCATTTTTTTTTCTCTGTGACGTCAACAAGAATAACAATTCAATTGTGAAAAAATATTTATACGATATGTCAGCCTTTTATTTAATATTGCAATCACAAAGAATGACGTACTCTGAACAAAGTAGCGTTTTCTATTGACGTTACATTACAAAATTAACAACTGTTTTTTCTACATAGTAGTTTACTGTAATAGTTTCAATAATACTGGCAGTTTTTTTTTCTCATACAATGCACGATAAAAATACGTCGACAAATTGTATAATACGACCTCGGAGTATTGGGTTATTAATTTAATTGTGACTACTAGTGATTTTTAAATAAATATTTATTAACTGTCATTTATTGTTTAAGTTTTTTTTTTGGTTTTGATACCTGTAGAAAAAGGTTCGTTAGCGGTTTTTCGCAGGAGAATAATCTTCCTTTTAACACATCATTAATCTGGTTCAGTTAGTAAATCAATGATCTACTAAATGAAATAGATCAATGTAAATCAGGCTTCAATTAAAATTGGTTCTAAAATAATGAAAATATACACAAGAAGAAAATATAAGGATTCAGAATCGACTAGTTATTAATACATTTCACAATAGAATTGATGTGAATGAAAATCTCAAACCTCCTTTCTAAGGAGAGGCCATGTCATGCAGTGGACTATTAAAGGCTGTCGATGATGATGATGGATGAATATGACCCTTGTAAAAGTAATATTTTAAATTTATCATACCTACAAAGTCAAAGAAAGCGATTAGAAGCAAACGTATTGATAAAACACCAAGTGTTTTTATCAGAGTTCAGCGCCCAGCAATAGTGACGAATTAAATAACAAAGCTTATCTCTAAATGGTAGTTGCTACCGTTCACGTTGATATTTATCATGGTTGTTTTTCAACTGACTTCAAATATTATAACCGTTATATTATATACCGTGGGAAAGTCATGCCTCGGCACAAATGGGCCAGTTCGGCCGGAGTGATAATGGCCGCACAGAAAACCTATATTAAGAAGAGGCCCAAGTGTGACTTTATTTTATATCGACTCGCTCTCGACGGCGAGCGCGATTGGTGGAGATTTCAGTGCGGACCAATCGCAGCGTCGAACGCGGTCACCGTAACGATCGAGTTGAAGTGGAATAAACTCGCACTTGGCCCTCAGTTGTCTCTTTGTATTTCACCGAATGAGTCAACCTCCGCACTCGTAGTTCTGGGGAGAGAGCACTTTAGGGTTTGGGCAACTTGTGTTTCTTTAGTTGCAGGTGTTAATGGGCGATGGTTGTCACTTACCATCAGGTGACTCATTCACTCGTTTGTCGAATATACCAATAAAATTATCTACCTTTCTCAATTGCCATAACGAATTGATGAAGATAGTTGTAATAAGCAGCAAGTTGAGAATACCAGATCCCCGATCCACTTAAGTAAAACCGTTTATCTTAAATCGGGTAATTACCGGTACCAGAAATCTGACGACGTCCGCGATCATAGCAGTATTGCCCAAAGACAACGTACAGTAACTGAAGTGATTACTTTTTAAACAATTATGTCATATGCATGTGTCAAAGTATGAATGAATGGGTTTTAGCGGTGACATAAAGCGCGAACATACCGCGCCAATCGGCATTCCCACTTATGTAACTCAGTTTATAAATAGTTTATGCAAATGTATGAATGTTGAATTACCTGTCGAGACGTACTTGTAGAAGAATTCACGTTAGGAATATTTTGCATTAATTACATATCAAATTGAATATGTATTGTTATTGTTCTTGTGGTATTTAGGCCCGTGCTTTGGACTCTACAAAAACCATTGTTTTTAATCCACACAAAATAGATGGAGGTCTCATTTGGTCTGTTTATATAATAGTGGCGCTTAATGTAAATAAATGTATATCTTACTACAAAATTAGCAAATTAATAATGGAAATTATTTAACGATTGAACGATTAACATCTTAAGACGAGAGATTTCGAGAAATCAATTTTTTGTGTAAATACAATTCCCAACTCTAGTATTTTTATGTTTGTATTTTCAATCAGTGATTTTTCATGACGTAGTATTTATTTAACTAACAAGCTGAAGTATTAGTGGAATTTCTGTTTTTTCCATTCAAGTAGTAGGACCAGGTGAAACAGAGCAACAGAGGAATTTACTCAAGACATGGCAGTAAGACTGCTCTAAATAAGTTGACCAAACATAAGTGTCGCAGATACCCCCCCCCCTCAAGAAGAATAAGAGTGATTCTAATATATGTATACCTATACTAACTGTATGATAATATATATAGCTTATACAGTTTTTCATAAGTTCACAAGAACCATGTAAAATCTTTATTTTACATGGCTCTTTGACGAACGATTTTAATTTCCGTTAAAATCTTTTGTACTATTAAGCAGTTTCAACCGACTGAAAAACAAGGAGCTTCTTATTTATCTAACTGTATTTTGTTAGTATGTGACGAGATATCTTCGCGTTTTCCATAGCAATTTTTCTTATTCTCATTTTAATTGAATTGGTTATACTCCAGAACATTCTATCTCTAAGAGTGAAAATTAAAAGATGAAGAATACATGTATCATGATTTGGTCACATTGAAATAAGTGACATTTTGTTTTTAATTAAATTATTTTTTTACTATTCTAAGATATTTTAGAGTGTTACCACTATATACTCGTAGTAAAAGATTGACGATGACGATTGTTTTAACATTTTATAGCCGAAATATTAACATTTAATTGAGAACGTGAGACAAAATATATATTTTTAACAGACAATGTGTGTGTGTCTATACTAATAGACACACACTCACTCAGACTTATGTTAATTTACTTCGTGCACACATGCACTAAGTAAATGAGCATGAGTGTGTTTGAAAGTCTGGGTTTGTGTGTGTCCCTCACACATATACTTGCATATAATGATGTGAGTGTGTGGAGATAACATAAGATATACGAGTCCTTTGTCTGTGTGTAAACACTTATTTGTAGATGAATGGGGTACGGAAGATTTTACGTCATTAATTTTGTCACGTTTTTTAAAAGTTAGAGAGGTTACTGACTTGTTTTTCGTTTAGTTTTGTAAATATGATAACACCGTCATTTCTGATAGTGTAATATTTTTGATATTTTTGATAGTGTTAACATTCAATAATAAACTAAGAATTAAGTTAACTTTAAACGTTTTGATTCGTATTTGAACGCAATTGTGTATTTGATAAAGTTTTAAACACAAAATTTTGGGTCACAGAAACAATGATAAGCTTACTTGACCGTTGATAACAACCTCAACTTCCAGAGGTCATACGAGTTGTCATTAGGATAATAATTTAATTTAAACTTATTTATGTTTTAATTGAATCACGTACAGAAAACTTAATGGAAAACTAACCAAAATTAAATTACTTTCCACATTTCATAACGTCATAGATCTATAATTAAAATCTATGACGTTATTGTTCCGATGTAAGAAGTATTTGTGATATTAGTTTAGTAAACGTACTTCCCGTAGTGACGTAGTCACTCATTGAGGCAAAGCCTTCAAGCGCGCAGAGCTCAGTGGCCGTGTGATCTATCCGCCGTACACACGCACTCAAGATCACCAAAAAAATATTTAGTCCGTTTTTACATAAACAAAGTAATAACACAAACGTTTTTTTTTTAAATCTAGATAATAACAATCAAGTTAAAGATATAAAATCAGTTCGTTTTGTTTTTTAATTTGGAACACCGGCCGGCATTCTAACCTCAACGTTCGCAATGGATGCGGCGCCAGCGCAACCCTGTACAGATATTCGTTGGTGAATGTGTGAGTGTTTTTACATCAGTGCGGGTGAAAGTGGGTGGAGTAAAGAACTTTAGTAAGTTAGCACGTGCTTTAATACTATGTAATGTGCAATTGGTACTGCGTCAGAGTACATACCAATTGTTTTTAGGTTATGTTTAATTTGTTATGATTATTTTCTTATTTGTTTTTGATAAATTAAAAGTATTTAGACAATTACTTTTTGGCTACGTAAGATCGGTGTTTTGTGTATATTTACGAGGTCAAACGAACGCGTCAAAATAAAACTTGTTCAGTAATTATATGCCCGTTTTTTGGCCAAGTATTTTAAAGTACCTTTATGTATGTATGTATTTACCAACAAAATATATGTTAAACAGTACATAATAACTTCAATATTTAACCACAGTGTTGTTATAAGAACTTTTGAGCATCTTCATTAATTGACTGCACAATTTACGTAATAAGGAAGTCAAATAATGATTTTGTATCGTTAAGGTTACATCATTATTTTCTGTGTACTTTTGGTTTTATTATGTTGGAGTAGAAGATTACTGGATTGAATTGAATGATGAGAATGATTTTTTATATGCGTGTATCGTGTTACATCATTTTTTAAGGATGGGGTCCTCTATTTTTAACGGTCTTGAAAAAATAGGAGGTTTTGTTATCTCAGAACATCGTCAGTTTAGAACCGATTTGGAAAATTCCTTTTTATTTTAAAGGGTATATCTACCTTCCGTTTGGTGTCATTTAAATTTAAAGAAAAAAATCAATACTAATGTTGAAAATTAAGGAATGAATTCACAGTTATATTAGTTTGATTATTATGCTTTAAAAATACAATCAAACATTCCATCCGTTAATAAAATGGTGACAATAAATTTTAACTTGACAACATTGTAGTTCTTGAATAATTTTGGGAAATACCTGATCTTGTCTAGACTCCAAAAAAATGAATAAATATGTAGCCATTATTACGTGAATAACATTATTGTTTTTAGTTCCTTACATGGTTCGGAGTGGTAGTCATTTCTATGCAAATTTTAACAACCACAAAAATTGTTCTTCGTGGGTTATTAGGTTAGGATATTTAACTAAAGATCTTGAAATTAAAGCAGAGGTGGAGCAAGAGTTAGTGGGACACGACATTGCCGTCAGGGTACCAGGGATTTCCTTTCTAGGATACACCTGGTTTCCCGGCACCTGGTATTCGAGACTGCATGCTGTTTTTAATCGGTTCATATCCGTCATGAGTTACCAACCAGGCGTCCGTTGGGCGGTATCCGAGGGGATTGCCGTATGAACAGTGTAATAAATAATAAAAGGTTATTATTCATTACACACAAAAAATATATTGGGATGTTTTTTAATAGAGTTAAAGCATTTTGCTTATTCTGTATTTAATTATACATGTATATGGATAATAAATAAAACTACTTACAATAAAATTTGCATATAGGAATTTCAATCACTCTTAATTTGTGAAACTAAATGAATTTGAATCTTATTAAATCGTGACTAGATATGAAATTGAATTCCAACATAATTTATTCAGGTATAGAACTTAACAATCATTTTTGAAATTCACTTACGACCTGATACGGTTAATAATAACTTAGCTACCTTTAACTAAGATTACAAGCTAACTAGATAATCTGCATTTACTACTGCATAGTATATATTAAATCTTAACCTACCTATTTTATATTTCATTAAAAACAGATTTGGTAACAATTGTACTACTTTAAGGTGCCCTCTTCCCCTTCCATCGCCCCAAGGGCAACGCCGTTAGGAAATTAATCTAATAAATCCAAAATTCAAATGTTTATGCGATAGTTTTAAATAAAATGAGAGCAAGATTTAAAACTTTATTGCAGAAAAAATTGCCTGTAACAATTCTAAGGGAATATTTTGCTACATATTCTTGAACCACAAAGTTTTATCTTAAAGTAATGGGCAATTCAACATAATCTCGCACAGACATCTCAAGACGAGTGTGTGTTGTTATTATCTGATTATACAGAGATTTGGCTAGAAATAACAATTTTAATGGCCCAACAGTCACGGATAAGGTTCTTGACTCTGTGTATAGCCATATTTTAAACTTATCTGGGTTCATGAAGTTCATTTTGTTAAAGGAATACCTTATATATATATACTACTTCAAGTGGAGGTAGGGTGGAATTGAATAAAGCTTTCTGCTCAATTTCAGATCTGCCCAATGTCCAAGAACGCTTTAATAGAGTAATAAAATCTTTAATAGAGTTCACTACTTTCCCTCCAATGACGATAACCATAAAATAGTTTAGGTGCAGAATGCTTAATTCTCAAAATGTCAACAGAGTGCAAAAGGACTAATTCTCAAAATGGAAAATTCTCAGAATGACCAATTTTCTAAAAGAATAATTCTATGAATGATAGCTTCCAGTTAGCACTTTATTGTACCTATTTCATTCCTAATTACGTCATAGGGTCCTAAAGTCATTAGCATTTAAAAAGATGAAATTTGTTCAAAATATTCAACCAAAGCTAATTAAAATAACATCATATGTAGAGATATCTTACAGCCAGGCAGAGCTACCAAAACAATACGAGAATTATATTATTATACATTTTTAAATAGCTTTGCAAAGGTATAGAAATGTTTATAATAATTCGTAAACAAATCCAATAATAAAACGCCAGAATTTCATTTATTTTGTCAGGTCTATTTTCAACGCGTAGTCAGTGCGTGGGAACGGTACGCGATGAATCTGGTAATAATTTCAATTCTGTTTACAAATGTATGTAACGCTGCCGTCTTGGAAAATCTCATGAATGAAATCTACGTCATATTTGTTTGTAGGTATCCTATTTCTTTTAAACAACTTTTTTTATCATACAAGAGGCAAATTAGCAGAGGGGTCACCTGATAGTTATTTGGAACTTTTAAATCACAAGTGTCTTAAGCGGTCATCTCGCCGCTTCCTACTGTGCCGAGTGTTTTGGATTCGATCCCCAAATGGGACAACACTTTGTGTGATCTATAAATTGTTGTTTTAAGTCTATGTGTTCTTTGTTCCCTTTCCATAAGCGTGGGTATAGTCCTCCTCGTAAAAAAAATTAAGAAGAATACTTACTCCTTCCAGATTTAGGGGGAGGTGGAGGTTAGGTCTCCGGTAACCTCATTCACTAGCTAACAAGCCAAGACAGAATTGCTTAAGTTTTTCTGAGACCGTGACTCCGGTCGAGTCCATGTGTGCTGTAGCACGGCTCTCCCACGTATTTTAATATTAATCTACACTAAAAGTATTCTGCCATTTCTGTGACTAAATATAAAAGCTTTGTATTTACGGAATTGACTTTACCATTGTTACCATTTACATTGAATTTTGTGACATTTATCTTGAGTTAGTTTAAAATTCAGTTACGGCCCTACCATTTAAAATGATTAACCTTAATTTGTATGCACTACAGTTTTTTGCACGAATAGTTGAGCGAACTGAGAAAACCCAAGGTCCTACTAAACTGTAACAGGAGGCTGTATTCGGTCACGCCGCGCATGCGCTGTCGACACAATATATTGACGTCAACGATTTATTTGTCTTTTTTTTTATAGGATGAAATATTAAACTTCCTACAGTCTTAACTCTATTGATCTTAAACAGGGTCCTATTGTTGATAAATTTATAAGCAATCTTTCAATCAAGTAAGATTATTTAATCAAGAATTAATGTATTAAATAAGATTTATATCGTTATTTTTTTTTAAAGGCTTACCAGCAACCGAAATTACTAGTATTCCCGTTAACCCCTCCAGCTAAGCTAAATTGCTTGTGATAGGAGTGGGTTCACGTCGGTAGTGTATTGGTCAGGATTCGACCCTTTTGATGGCAAGTCCAATACCTTAACTACTAGGCTATATAGACTAGTCTAGTCTACTAGTAGCAATGTATGTTCTTAAAACATTTGAGTCCATTTATCAAAACGCTCATGCAGTAGGTATATTACTTTTCTAAAAGTACACTATAAAGTTTTCATATCTAAGGCAAAAAATCTCTTTACTAACTGACTCTATTACAACTCAATTATTTATTATAGTGGAGTTTTTATTCATGCGTGAACCAATTTATTTTACATCAACAGCCGTTAATAATCCTCTGCTGGACATAGACCTCTCCTTCGAAAGGAGGTTTTGGCCTACTATAACACGCTGGCCAGACACGTTGGTATAGGGTTTAAAATTCTTTAAAACTGTTTATTTATTTAAAACTTAATCATCATTATGTACAAAGGCGGACTTAATGCCATGGGGTATTGTCTCCCAGTCAACCTTAAGGTAATGTAGAAATATAATGCGATAATAATTAACTTAAAAAAAAAGTTTAACCCACTTAAATATCTCTTAACCATGATAAATTGTAAAAAGCTGTATTCTTTATGCTTTAATTTTATTGCAATCAACTTTAGTATAATAATTTTTTTAAGGAATAATTGAAATCGGTTCACATTATGTCACAGATAAGACTCACAAAGCAAAAACAGTCAAAACAGTCGAATGGAGAAAAGAGAAGGCTTGTTATGGATTTGGTTGGGTTCTACTCTGGCACCTATTCTCGCGATGAGGTCAATATTGACTTATCCAAGACTCATATTACATGTACGTTATAATGTATAAGATTTCATAAGTGATTTATATATATATATATATATATATATATATATATATATATATATATATATATAGGTGTAATTATTTACATAATGATATCAGCCTTAATCGCTTCGTGGCGTCAACACATCGTGTAGGGTACTTCAATTAATTATGTTCAATATGTTTGTAAAACCCGTAGATTCGTATGAACATGTATTTATTCATGTTTATTCAAAGTATTTAAGTTTGCATTTATGTTGAGTATTGTTCGGAAGTCCGTAAAATCATAGAATCGGATATCCCTGGACTCGTAATGCTAGTGACTTCTTATTTTAAGTGCCAATAACCACAATAAAGGATTCTGTTAGGGCAATGAGTAATCGATTGTCGTTTCTTTTAATTATTTTATTGTAATTAATTATTATTTATATAACTGATTCATAGATAAGATCCTTTAGTAGAACAAAACCATTATTTTACGTTATTTTTTAAATTAAATCAGATGTTTAATTATTAACTCTTTTCACCCCAGAATGACTGAACGAAATTTGGCGCAGAGATAGATTACAGCCTTGAATCACATAATAAAAAAAAATATCCCAAAAAAATTTAACAAACATAAACATTAACACAAGTAAAACTAAGGAAATTAGTAAATTTGTAGGTAAACCTAATGACAACATTGAACAGTAAAATCCTTCAC